>OY292397.1:1153667-1753667 GCA_958496205.1 Idaea biselata
AGCTGTTGCTCGGCGTGGAGCAGCTGCCGGCGCAAGTCCACCAGCTCGGCAGCCAAGGCTTCAGCCTGGCGCAAGGCTGCCTCGAGACCGGTGGCCTGGCCCTCGGCAGTAGCTCGCAGGGCGTCTAACGCAGCGTATGTAGCCCGCGCGCTGTCGGACACCGAAGCTGGGAACGATCCCGCAGACGCGACGCCCTCCTCGTCAAAGTGAACCTGCGGAAATAACACGTGGAGTATGGAAGGCCAACGAGAGAACGACCGACAACAAAGCGACGCAGCAGACGAAGCCGAACTCACGTTGAGTTTCTCGATCGCATAATTGATCTTGGTGTGTTGCGTGGAAACGTCGTTGATAATCTTCTCTCTGACGGCAAGTCGGTCTCGCAGAGGTTTCTTGCCGTTTTGAGGCGCGTCAAGTGCGCGCGAAGTCGCTTCCACCCAGTGACCGACGTCCTTCAGCTTCTTCTCGCATCGCTCCCACTCTTCAGCTAACTCTTGTAAGAGACCGCTCTGAAACATGAAAACGAGGTCAGCGACTTTGAACTCTGGGCACTCCGGCTTCTCTTGTCCAGGATACTGACTGTCTTAGCAAGTTTCTTCTCGACGTCGACGGTGGCGATCTCGGCGGCTTCCAGCCTCGAGGGCAAGTCGCCGGGGCTGGTCACTCGCTCGATTGCCTCAATCTCCTTCGCCATATCCGCTAGATTCTTCG
Source organism: Idaea biselata (assembly GCA_958496205.1). Taxonomy (NCBI): domain Eukaryota; kingdom Metazoa; phylum Arthropoda; class Insecta; order Lepidoptera; family Geometridae; genus Idaea; species Idaea biselata. Next base: position 1,154,379 of record OY292397.1, read on the forward strand.
CCTGCTGTTTGCAGCTCTTGAGCGCGTTCTGGAAAAGAAACGAACTTTTGATGTTAGCAAGAAAATTTAACAAACATTAGAAAACATGAGATCGTCGGCACGCACCCCGTATTCTGTCTGTTTCTGTTGTACTTCTTGCAGGTCAGCGAGGGGGAGCGGTCGCGCGAGGAAGGCTCGTTGCGTCTCAACCCATAGCAGGACCTTCTCGAGGAGGGCCAGGAAGCGCGCAACGGCATCACAAGCGTCTTCAACAGCGGCTTGTCTAGTCTCCAACTCGGTGCACACCGCCTGGAACTGGTCAGCCAGAGCAGTCACTGTCGACTGCACCAGTTGACGCTCGGCGGCGTCGCGGCTGCCTTCAACAATAGCGCGTGCGTTCCGCGTCAGTCGTTCAACACGGTCAGCGGTGGCCGGAGCTTCAGCTCTGACCCCGCTTAACCGATCGCGGTACGCTTGCGGCGGTAGACTTCGGTCACGTGCCGCTAGTTCAGCTCCACGGATCCAAGCCTGGACTGCATCGACATCGGCTGCATATTCTGTGCGCGAAGTGCGCGCGCGTTTCCATTCCCGTTCCTTTTCTTCCATGGCGGCGGCTAATGCCTCCGCAGACAACTCTAGCGCTGATAACTCCTGGCCGACGTCAGCGGGTGCCGACCCGCCGTACCGTCGGCGACTTTCCTCAGTGAACTTCTTCGTCCGCTCGACTAACTCTGAGACTTCAGCCTCGAGAGCGCGCACGTTGTCTTCCTCGTCCTCTCCAAACACGTACAAAGTCCGGACCTTCGCTATCGACACTTCGATCAGCTGTCTCAGCTCCTCTATCCTCTCCGCTACTCGGTCGAATTCCGACACAATGTCGTCGATTTCCGCGAGCCGCGCCGCAATGGTCTGTCGCAATCTGTAAGAAAGAAGAGCGGTTAGAACGTACGAGTCGGGCGGTACGATGTGAGTTTATGATGTCAGCGTAGTCGGTAGAGGCGCGCGAGTGGGGAAGAGCTGCCAAACGACGAAAATAATCGAGTCGGCGCGGCGCGATGACGCCGCATCGGCCGTGACGGTGCAAGGTCACCGGTCTACCTCGTGGTCGGTGCTCGGAAGCTCGCGGCGCTCCGCTCGCCTCGCTCGTTCGTCGCTCAATGAACCGATCTCGATAGATTCGCGAGGCGCATCTAATTTTAAATTCCACGTTCTAATGTTTGCCCGGTGACATCATAACGCCGGTTTTTAGGTGCATTTGCCGTCTGTTTACATTTTGCACACACGCTCGCGACCGCGACTACCTTATGATAGGATGACGTGCTACCGGGTGACCTTCGGCCGCTCGGCCGACCGTGTCATTTTTGCGAAATCGGCATCGGCCACTTTAGTACAGGTAGGTTTGCAAATATGTCGACTGTAGAGACCTCACTACTTAATAAATTTACGATTTCGCGAAAGAGGTAAAGAGACACGTCATCGCCTAATTTAGCACGGAACGATATTGAACGAGACGAGAGATGATATTGCCGGTGCGAGATTCGATATGGCCGGCCGGCGCCGACATGTGCACGATGCATACCGAACTTACAGGGAGTAGGTACGTAAAGAGGCCGCAGAATTTACCGAAATAATTACATAATACAGAACGTTACTAAATGTACCCGTATAGAATCCGCCGAGTTCCTCGTTCACATAAATACGATTAGCAATGAGTCAGAGCACACGGAGCCACGCACGTTTTTCTATCACATATTTTCTGTGCTCCAACACCGTTCAGTGAATTTCAAACTTATTTTTCGTCGCTATCTCGGACGCAGGCACGTTCCAGTCTCGTTTTATGGTCGATTAAGATTTGTAAACGTTTATTTCTCGCCGACAATCGTTTTCGAAGCGGTCAAACTGTTCGTATGCCGCTGAAGGGACACTCCGAGAAAGAGTTTACTTTCCACAACGCACGGCCTCTCGCACACGGGTACTTTCATTTCGCGATCGTAATTATGTAGAGCGAAAACGAATTGGATTTTTCTTTGGTTGAAAAATGGCGTTTTGTTCTTGTTCTAAGTATATCCCTGTAGCCGGGTTCCAGTGCAGACTGTCAGGCCCTGACCTATAAAAGCGCTGCGATCGCGCGCATGCGCCTCGCGTCCTCACACACAAGTCTACCAGTTAGAATAACGATTACACGTCAGCCCGTGCCGTGGTGTGCCGGGTGTCTGGACTGTTGCCGGATGGAAAAGCGACCTTACGACCTGAGATTGAAAAGCGAAAGTCGTCCGCAGATAGAAGGAACACATAGGGCGTTGTCTGTCTGCGACGGCGCCCCTCACCGATTGATCTGTTTTCCCACCATATGGCGAAAGTCGAATCATGAACAGATCTAGATGCCTAGAATAAACTAGATTTCAATATTCTAACAAACACTAGAATCATTTAGAACGACACATAGTATAGCATTTCATAGCACTATGTTTTCCCATTACCCATTATTTACTTACTTTTAGAACTAGAAAATAACAAAATAACTTACCAAATAAAAGTACCTATAGATCATTCTCAGGATTTTTTTTTGTACTACGAACATTCGGTACCATTTCATCTTAACAAAAAATTACTTAGACTTATGTAAATATTTATCTACATATACAAAATAAACTCACCTACAACAAGCATAAGTGTTGGTCATATTTATTTAAGTAGCCAATTTCAATTTGAATCTATGCAATTTTGTACCTAAGTAGGTACTTAGAAAAATACTAGCAACGCCTCATGGTTTTATCCACATAGGTCCCGATTCTGTGAGATTGTGTCTCATCTTGTGAAAAGTTCTTTGGGCGTTTTTAGGCCCTGTATGTTCTAAAGAATATGGCTACGGTCTGGCTACGGTACCCTCTAGGCTCTACCCATCGTAAAAGGCGACCAAAGGGGGTCTAAATTGTAGCGGCAAGCAGAGTCTTCCATGGGCCGTTACGTTGACCGGTGCAGCCAGTACAAAGACGGATCGGAAATAGTTCCACCGCCATCCTTTTTCTAGATGTAGACGAATTACTATCAGGTGGGATGGTGGTCAAACGCTCATCGTTCGTGTGTTTAAAAAACTAGCCGGGGTTCGGTTTGTATATTATTTGTATGGACAAAATGCCATAGCTGCCTTCTACTACAGTAAGTATAAGTATATGGTACAAGTAGATAGGTTTATTCGCAACAAAGTTTTCTCAAATCACATTGTTATAGGTACGTGTTTTTGTATATTTACAAAGAATACTTATGTACACAAGTACCTTATTTACAATAGACATTGGACTTCGCTAGGTTTTATGTTAATGTTTTATTACTTCCTACAATTCTAAGTACTTAACTAACTATTTTATAAGTAGGTATATTTGATAAATACAACAAAATAAACTGTGGTTTTCAGCAACAAGGTTGCAATCTATTGCATTCTCAATTCATAAAAAAACGTGATTGACCGACCGACCGAGCGAAACCTCTCTACTTCAAGTCTGGCATAATTTTCTTTTGCCTGCAAGTTCTGTTAAAAGTTGCCTGCGGTGTATAAAATCATCTAAACTTTAGATGAAAAGAACCAATCAACGTTTTTAGGGTTCCGTAGCCAAATGGCAAAAAAAACGGAACCCTTATAGATTCGTCATGTCTGTCTGTCCGTCTGTCCGTCCGTCCGTATGTCACAGCCACTTTTTTTCCGAAACTATGAGAGCCATAGTGTTGAAACTTGGTAAGTAGATGTATTCGGTGATCCGCATTAAAGTTTTCACACAAAAATAGAAAAAAATCAATAAATTTTGGGGTTCCCCATACTAGGACTAAAACTCAAAATTTTTTTTTTCATCAAACCTTTACTTGTGTTGTATCTGTGGATAGGTCTTTAAAAATAATATTGAGGTTTCTAATATTTTTTTTTTTCTAAACTGAATAGTTTGCGCGAGGGAGAGTTCCAAAGTGGTAAAATGTGTGCCCCCCCCCCCCTGTAATTTCTAAAATATGATAATGATAAAACTTAAAAATAAATATGATGTACATTACCATGTAAACTTCCACCAAAAATTGGTTTGAACGAGATCTAATATGTAGTTTTTTTTTAATACATCATAAATCGTAAACCGCAATTTACCTTTCAAAACAAAATCTGTTGCATAGATAATGGTACGGAACCCTTCATGCGCGAGTCCGACTCGCACTTGACCGGTTTTTTAGGTATAATAGGCATTTTAGGCATTTCAATACCTATTAATATACCAACATCTGCAAATTCGGTAGCCGATGGGAACAAACGGTCAGGACAAGATTACAATAATAAGTTCTCAACGGATTCCGTGGCCAAGCAGTCAGTGGCCGTTGGGAATATACATACGTTACATCCTATTGAACCGGGGCCAGTCCCTAACTTAAAATACTCGTAAAGTACCAAACCAAACATTGTATGAAATTAGGTACATAACTAACATTGTTTATCAATGACAGAATATAAAAAAATAGCTCACACATGTACCAGAAATACTATTACGAAATCGTACGGCAACTGTAAAATCACGATTTACAAAAGTTTACAAGAATTCAATTTGTCCTTCAAACATACGAGTAAACTATAAGAATAGACGGATGTGTGTCGTGTGTTAACACAATAGCTAGTATTGTTGAAGGCAACAAGTAAACACTACGTTACTAGCTGTATCCCGTGAATTCACCCGCATAAGTTCCGAATTCGGGGGAAATTTCCAAAATCCTGCCTACGTCGTATAAAGAACACACTTTCTAATTTGCCACGCCTGGGCGGAGGCGCCATGGCAAGACATTTGTTCACCACGTGGCTAGCCGGTTTTCGCAAGATGTGACCATATCGTACCATCGTAAGCGGCTTTCTTGCATTTTATCTGCAATGTCTCGGACATGAAGGCTGCCCTTAATGCGGGACGCGGTCTTTTTGCGTCACTCCACACATCCACCATCCTCATCTCCGTAACACGAAGCTCCAGCCTATGTCCCTCAAGCACTGGCCACGCCTCATCATTACCATAGAAAAGGATAAGTGTAATATAATGATATTTTTATAGACCTGTCCTTTCAGTTTAACCGGCCTTTTGAGGTCACAGATGATACCAGTTACCTCACGCCACTTGGCCCAAGCTGCCGAAATGCGAGACTTGACGTCGCAATCGATGTCGCCGGACGCGTGAAGTACAGTTCCCAAGTAAGCAATGCCATGGGAAGTAATCACTTTGTATTATTCTCTCTAGCCAACAATATTTGATTGTTTGACTTAACTTTATTTATGCGCCGGTTTTATCTACAGTTCCGACGAACTATTATGTAATCGATGATTTTATTGTTTACTTTTTTTCAGAGGAATTTGAATAGCAATGTTAATATTTCGTCTTGAATGTTAAGCATAAAGGTATAGTGCTTGTTCTCATCTGAGCGACGTTTCCGGTTGCATCCCTCTCGGGAGCCCGGGCTACGCTAAAACCCCATTATTTAGGGTCGGCACAGTAGGTAAGTTATCATCTCATTGACTATAGCTTCTGCAAAAAGATTTGGCAATATTTTTACGGTCGGCCGCCTGCCTGACACAAACCCTCCTAGGGACCAAGCCCTATTTCGCCTTTTTTCTTAAATATTGCCAAATCTATTTGCAGAAGGTTTCACGGACCCGAGAGGGATGCAATTGGGAACATCGCTCGGTTGAGAAGAAGAAGGTTTAGTATTAGGACTTATGCTAAGCGAATATGTACACTATGGTCTTTAAAATAAGTTTCAAAATGGTACTGAGGACTTAAAATAAGAATTATGTTGCAAAATGTGTAATTTCAAACAAATTCTCATCATGATGTCATGGTATGTATACAATCACGTGTCTGGAATCCGGAAACGTACGCTCTTATTGCGTGAGGCATAGAGCTCTTTTTCCCCGGGCAGGTTATTTAGAATCATCACATAAGCTATTGATGGTAGAGTGTCATTGAAAATGACGTCATGCGCCACCACAATTTTTTGGTCAGCAATGTGTGCAAAAGTATGGTGGAAGTGGAATTAATAGAATTTGATTTTATTTTGAAGGACGGCTTGTGTAACCAACGTTTTTAAACATGTTATAAGCTCTTAACATCCTATTAAGAGCTTATAACATATGTACCAATGTTCTGTATTGATCTATACTAATATTATAAAGAGGTAACGTTGGTAACGTGTATGTATGTTTGTACGTATATTGGGGGTAATATTCGTACTGGACCGATTTCTAAAATTCTTTTATTACTACATAAGCTACATTATTAAGGGGCTACACAGGCTTCCCACGGGATCGGGACTTACGCGGGTGAAACAAACTTATTTCCTTATAATAATTCGTTACTCTAAGTAGGTTTTTTTATATTAAAGGCATTTGCTGCTTATCGATTGGCCGAATCAGTTCGCGTGATGTATTCTATTGTAAACCGAGATACAATAAACTTCTATTTTAAGGACGCACCCTATATTGTACCGACCTACCAGCGCTATTTTCATATAAATGGACCTACTTATTTATCTATTCTATCTGGGTCTGTGGAGAAGGGGTTTAAATAATGCTTCTAGCAAAATCTTCATAATTTTATATTTTTTATTTATGAAATATTATGTAAATTCTGTGAACAACACACAGCGCCATCTAGCCCCGTGGTAAGCTGATAAGCTTGTGTTACGGTGACTAGACAACGGATATAATACTTAGATTGATATATTTGTTTATTAAAAAGATAGATGAGCGTTCGACCACGAACTTTACCGATGGTAAGTGATGATATGGTCTAAAATGCTCATCTAGAAGAAGGAAGACAGCAGTAAAACAAAATCCGACCGACTTCCATAGTGGCTACACCGGTCTACGTATCGGAACACGGACAAGTCCGCTTGGCGATACGATTTAGGCTACGGGACCCCGGACGACTAATACTATGCATATAATGTTATAGCGTTCCCAATTATAACCACTTTGGGTATAAATGGAGGGGGTCCGCTGTGCCATCAGGCCACTCCCAGGAGCAACCGTCAGGGATCTGTTTTAGACAGATCGTGTGCCCAAACGCTAGTAGTAGTTGTATACGATGTAGGCTTGTGGGCGGTAATAAGCCGCCGCCGAAACCTCCAACCAAGATACTCCTTTTGGTAGTATTTTTCTTTGGGCAGGAAATACCGTATAGCCATATGCTTTTAGACCTGTCCTACAGGTTACAAAATTAAATTTAAAGAGACCAAGCCTCACATATGATGTGCGTTTTTATAATTATCTTAAGAGATCGGGATATAAGTAAATGAAATCAAGGAGCACAATTTGTTTTATCATTAAAAAATGAAAATCCACAAACTAAGTAACAAAATTAAAATGAAAATAGTACTTAGTTATCTGCAAAAAAGTCTTAAACATATAAGAGTAGAAAGTAGGTATACACCAAAATATACCGTTCACTAAACATTGTCTGACTCGCAATCCATCAAAAAATCAACACGACAAACAAAAAACCACATCCAACTAAAAATCTAAGTCCTAACTAATCACTACAATTTGAACCCTCACAATAACATAAATCGTCAGTTAAAAATCTACTTTAACATAACGAAATAAGACTCAAAATAATCACAATGAGAATCCATTCTTAGCGCCAACCTGCCAGTAGTTGATTTATTGCTAAGAATTGAAAAGATTTTAACTTCCGTTTGATTTTTTTGTGCTGCATTTATGAATGCCAGTATTTTTCTCAATGTAAAGTTTTTACGCGAACTTTTGGCAGACCGAGTTAGATGCCTGAAAACAACATTTCAAATACAAAATACAAAGTTTCTGTAAACACGAATGGTATAACATTATGTGTTGAATCTGTAAGAAATACCAAATTGAAATTGGCAGAACAAAGTTAAGAAAAGAAACGATAAAAATACTGCAAAAGAAATAATGTACACTTTAAATAAATTGATTATTTTACACAATAAACTGTATTATTGATATTTCACTGAAACATAATAATAGGTTCCTCATTATCACATCACACCATGCACACAAATTCAATCACACATAACTATAGAAATAAGTTGTATTGAAAAGAAAAGACCTATGAATAAAATTTATACTAAACAGTGCAGAAATAATTTACCTAAAATTCTACCCAGAGATTGCTGTATTGTCGGCTAAAATATATTCTAAGCTGTAATCCTAATGGCAGGAGAAAAACGAAACCCTATAAAATAAAAAAACCTAACTTGAAAATGAAATCTGAATATCTGCAACTAATTCGCCGCTCTTCTATTTAACCTATCCAACCTAGCCTCCCTAACCTATCCAATATGTCTCCTCCAATCTCCTAGAAACCTAAATGTGGGAAAAAATACAAAGCATCGCCTAACCTATCCTAACCTAACCTCATTAACATCTAGCACTTACTTGTCATAAGCTTCAACGAGGTCCCGAACAGCCTTATCAGTATCTTCAGCTGCTTCCTTCGATCTTGGCTTCAGAAGGTTGACGACGAACTCGACGTGTTCCAATAGCTCGTCCTTGCTTTCCTCCAGACCTGATACTTCGGTTTGGAGTTCCTGGGGAATAAGGATTTTAAGTCAGACAGGTTTCAGTATTGCCTTCATCTTTGAAAGTGCATGCTTCGAACTGAAAACTCTATAGTTAGCAGAACTGAGCAAGAGAGAATTAGCGAATATGGGGTTCATATTGCTGGATATTTAAGATTTCGCCCATTGGAACTATCTTAGTGCTAAGAAGCAATAACTTTGTGATTTGGTCAGCTATGGGTTGTCACCGGCTGAGTTTCGATGATGGGTCGGAACTCTTCATTGTTTCGATGTTCTGATCTAGTCCCTTTTAAAGATAAGTCGGATGGTCGGTTATAATTTAAGGTCTTCAAATCGTGAGTGAATAAGTATCTTCTAGATCAGCGTGCTTCATTTTAGACCGCACAGCATAGATGCTTAACATCAGATGCGATAGTGGTCAAATGGTCAAACGTGGTATATTTAGTTATTTAAAAGACCCTAAGTTTTTTAAGACGTCACTTTCAAATGAACGTTCGAACGTATATCTATGTTACATCTTAACGTCACTTATATTCCAAATAAAAACTCAATGCACACTGTTGGCGTTACGCCTAAAACTGGTCTTCTAATATTTTTACCAAACAGTCTTCATTCTCACCTGGAGTGCATGTCTCGTATCCAGTGCTTTCCTCCTGGTGCCAGGGTTAGCGTCTAGCTGCCTCAAGCGGTCCGAGGCTGCTGTGATGGCGGCTCCGAGACTGCGCTGGACGGACATCAGCTGCGACCAGCGCTGTAGCTGCTGATCTTCTACCGCTGCACGTTTTGATAGACCTGGATATAGCAAGATAGGTTATCATTACATTAAATAAAATAAATGATGAGTTCTTAACTAATTTAAGCACAAAACAGTTAATCAGTTCTGTAGCCATAGGAGTGCGCACAGATATTATTATATCTTGTAGGAAATTTCAATCGGGAAATCTACACAGGTGACTGAAGCTCAAAATACACGGGCGACACTTACACTGCAACTTTACTTACAGAGCCCACACCTACATCACACATACACGAGTTTCTTTACATGCATGCTGTAGGTATGGACAAAGTTGCAGTTTCAGTGTCGCCCGTGTATTTTGGGCTTAATAGTGACGGCGACTTGCGTTCTAAAATAATAAACAATCTATTTCGCAGTTCGGTCAATTTAAGTTTGATATACAATGGGTATTCATGATAAACTTGTCAATATCAATTTGTTAGTACAACTGGAAATAGGTATAAAATCTAATCTTTTATAAGAAATCTAGAAAGAATTCCATGAAAGACCTATTCGAATGACCTATATACTTTATGAATTATGATCTACGAATTTCAATTATGATAAAAATAACTAACTTCCAATAGACTCGGGAGGCATGTTTCACAGATCATTAGTAGTGAATGGAGCAATAAATTGCAAAGATTATTTATTATAGGTATCGAGCCTTCACGCGCCGCTTGTGATAATGTTGAATATTACACCTGCTTGTTTTAATCGATTTTTCTTCATGATAGTGATCTTGGTATTGTTTTCACTTTCATTTTCATCTTTAAATGGTTTTATTTTTTTACATTTATGTTCTTTCCTACTAGTATTTCAATATGCGAAAGATTGTAAAGGTGTTATGATGTTTGTTACTCTTTCATGCAAAAACTACTTATTGAACTGATCGCAACGTTACTTTGAAGTTACCTAGATAGTTTTAGACCCGGAATCAAACATTGGCCTACAATTTAACCCTATTCCCGACAGATCCGCTCCTGCATGCTACGAAGTTCTTGTCATTTGCTGCCATCAAATCTGCCAGCGTCTGCTAGCATAGCTTAGGATTGGAGTAGTGGGATAGCAGTCAGAAGGAGCACAATACTGACCTTCGCAGGCCAGGTTCCAGGCTTCAGCCAGGTCCCTGGTGGTGTGTTCGACTCGCTCCCCGCTGGCTGCGTCGGCCCCGGAGCACAGGTCCCGCGCTCGCTCCCGGACCACATCCAGGAGCGGCTGTTGGTTCTGAAGTGAAGATACACAGGATTGGTTATTAAAATGAACAAATAGAGTTGCAAATGACCTGGTTAACTTTTAATTAAAACACAACGTCCTTTATTCTTAAACTTAATTCACTTATTGATAATGCAATTATTTTTGGAATTTGCCTTTTACCTTTGTAATTTGGAGCAGTTTACTGGTCAAAAAGAAAGTAGCTGTCATTATATAATAAAATTATTATAATGTAAAACATGGTCAAAAAACGTAAACAATCATGAGTTTCTTGTGGCTTTATCTCATTGGAGGGAGTGTTCCGAAACTACACATCATTTACAGGGGGTAAATGATGTGTATTTAAAAATGATGACTTATATTATGTAACGTTTGTAAAACACTATCTGCTAACTTTCAATCTTCATGTCACAGTAAAAGACAATCGTTACATAAATAGTTTATGTAGCTGTTTATAAGGAAGGGAATTTGTTGTAAGGGGAAAATCTTCCCGAAAAGCCATCGAGGTTTAAATCATAAACCATTTATTGACCATGCCATTACATTTCGCAATCGCGAAATGCATTCGCATTCGCAAAGCATTCGGTTTCGCATTTTAGCATTTATATTTCGGTTTAATACAATTTGACCTCAGAACCTTGTACGTTACATACACGTTGAACATTACCTAACAAGGCCTATTCGACTGTTTAGTTTACAATGTTATCACAAGCATAAACTGCCTGATAACGATAACTTTCTTTAATATGCACTGGGTACACAGAAACGATGATAAAAAAGTGTATACCTACCTATATACTAATATACTAATATTATAAAGATAACATATTTGTATTTTTGTTTGTGTGTGTGCACGCGTATGTATGTTTGTTATGAATAAACTGAAAAACTACTGAACCGATTTCAAAAATTCTTTCACCATCAGAAAGCTACATTCACTCTGAGTAACAACATAGGCTTTTGATTCCGACACTCCCACGGGATCGGGACTTACGCGTGTGAAACCGCGGGACGTAGCTAGTCGTATATACATTCATTTGTTGATGACTGTTTTGTGTTCTTATTAATTTAGATATGCGTAAGCACCAGTCATTCAAAATTAGCTAGCACTAGTCATTCTTCGATCTACTATACTTGTAGAATTCCAAGTCCTGATCCGATTAATAATTTAAAACAATCTTACTAATATTATAAAGCTGAAAGTTTGTGAGTATGTATGTGTGTGTGTGTGTGTGTTTGTTACTCAATCAAGTAAAAACCGCTGAACCGATTACCATGAAACTCGGTATGTAGATAGCTTGCGACCTGAAATAACACATATGTTACTTTTAATCCCGATAATTCCGCGGGATCGGGGCTTACGGGGGTGATTCCGCGGGGCGCAGCTAGTTTTATATATTTCGCAAATAAAGTTTTCTCTACCATCAGACTTAAGTAGATAAAACTGCATCCTAAAATCGTTATGAGATCATTTTAGATACCTACCTTATTTTCAAAGGGTATTTTTACATTCATCGTTATTTTCCTAAAATTCAGTTAACCCATTAGAATCAAACATTGATAAAATAAATGACATCATTTGATGACCAAAAATGACCTCAAGGTTCTTGTAACGATTTTGTTATCGTATATGTATTATTTTATGTATTAAATAAGTAGGTACTTACCTAAGCTATAGTATTGAAGGAACATAAATTAGATTATTTGATTTAAACACCTAGCCTACACCATGATAGAGTATTAAAATGACTAAGTTAGCTGGTAACAATAATCACATAAAAATAAAAATTGCATGACTTTTTATAAAAAGTCCTTCCGCTACAATGGTTTTTAGGGTTCCGGGGAAAGGATAAAAAACGGGAAACTTTTACTACGACTCTACTGTCCGTCTGTCTGTCTGTCACCAGGCTGTATCTCATGAACTGTGATAGCTAGACAGTTGAAAACAAAATTAAAATAAATATTTAAGTGGCCCCACTTAAGAGGACAGTCTACCTACTCTTTCTCCATACAAACGTAGTCGACTGTTTTCTCCCTGGATAGAGTATGTCTTTATCAAGGGAGAAAACAGTCGAAGAGCAAATATGTTTATGTCATAAGTCCTATATTATCAGCCTTGAAAACGAAAAAAAAATGTAGGGGCATGGTCCCCTACATTTTTTTTTCGTTTTCTAATTATGATAGAAAAAACAATCAGAAAAAATAGAAAATGAAAAAAATTAAAACGTAGGGGCATGATCATGGCTGATGCAGGGTTTATGGCATAAACACATTTTTTCTAATATCTTTATCCAGGGAGGAAACAGTCGACTACGTTTGTAAAGTTAATTATGGAGAAAAGAGTAGGTAGACTGTCCCCTTAAATATACAACTAACGGGTTTTTTCTGTGATAAGGGCACGGGACCCATAGTACGCAAGTCCAACTCGCAGTACAGTCAAGTAAAAAGTATTAAATAAAAAGACTTGCAAACGCAAAAACAACTTTTTAACGGCCACGTTTAACCTTGAACTGGTCCAAAAAGGAATACTTAAGTATTTCAGCATTGACTCCGTTCAGTGAGTCAGAAAGACAGCCAATTACAGAGGCAAGGCAATGCGCGCCGCGCGCCGCGCGCCGGCCGGCGTTTCGCGAATAAAATTACAAGTAGAATTCAATTGGTAGTCTGGTCATCGTTACTGTATTTTGCTTTATTCAAGGACTTTTTACATGTGCCCATGATTTGAGTTTAGTAAGGTAGATAAGATTCTTATATTCTACTAAGTATGTCAATATTCCACACCATTGCCATGGAAAAATGTTAGAAATTTAGAAGACTTTGTAACTACTACATTCTTGGAATAAAATAAATGTTGATCTGGATATTCATGTAGTTGTCGACTGTACATTACAAATTATCATTGTATGGGTGGCCATATTATACAATGATCATCATTGTATTTCGAAAAACCCTTGCTTATCAAATCTCTACATCATATACAGAACATACTTTCCAAATTTCAGCTCTCTACTGTAAACTATATCTCTATAATATAGAGTCTAAGGATAGACTTTTGCTATTAACTATTTACCTACACGATACTTAAGCCGACTTGGCTGCCAATCATAATAATTCAAAGAACGTATAATAACTATAATACATTACATTTAATCAAACAAACTACAATAAGCTACAGTTGTAAAATTACTCAATTATAATTAGTTATCAAAGTGCAAGTGTGTAACTACTGTTGATCGCAAACTGGTCCACAATAACTTTCATTGTTAGTGAAACCGGAACGCACTTGCGCCGGCGACTCCGCACATTTTTACTCTACCGTTAACTACTGAAAACATTTTAATTGAAAGGTATTTTTGTACATATTTAACAGACTTCCATAAAAAGGAGGAGGCTCTTAATTGGTCGCGTATATAATTTTAGTTTTTTAGGTTCACCGATTACTCGAAAACGGCTTGACCGATTGAGATACTTAATTCTTTTTTTTTTTGACTGAAAGGTGGGACCTCCGAGATGGTCCCATAAAATTGGTGAGGATCTCATGAGTTTCTTCAGAGTAATGAACGGGATTGCCCCTCAAAATTCTTATGTTTTAGGGATGTTCAGAAAGTACTCGAAGGCTTGACCGAGTACAGTTGTACGGTGTTTTAGTATATTTATGAAATTAAATAATAATAACCATCCAGGACGAATTAGTCTACGTGATAGTGAAAACTATATTATCAGTGACGTAGTTTTGAAAAAAAAAACACCGAAGAACCAGATTGACTGACAGAAAACAGCAATTTTTTTTAATAGTACCTATTTAAAGATCTGATTGATTAACAGATTTTTTAAGATAAGCAATGATAACGAAGAAAGAGAGCATTTATTCCAGAAAGTTGGCCAATTTTTATAATTATTTCAATTTCAGCATTCCCGAACATAAAAAAAAAGATTCATCAAAATCTACCTTCAATTCCAAGTAAAAACATATACAAGACCGTTTTCTCTGGTCGTTAAATTCATAATAATTTACTCAATATTTACAGATACATTACAGATAACTACAGCGATCTAGAACTTAGTCACGAAACCGGCTAAACGAATTCCAAGAAGAAATGATAATAAAATAGTTATCAATGGAGATTTTTCTTCAGTTTTCGCGATGTTGGATTTAAAATGAAGAGGACAGTCTACCTACTCTTTCTCCATACAAACGTAGTCGACGGTTTCCTCCCTGGAGAAAGACATTGGAGCAAATATGTTTGTGCCATAAAACCCATATCTACCATGACCATGCCCCTACGTTTTGTTTTTTATTTATTTTCTAATTAGAATAGAAATAACATTCAGAAAAATTAGAAAATAAAACGTAGGGGCATGGTCATGGCAGATATAGGACTTATGACAGTTATGGCATAAAATATTATTTTCTAATATCTTTATCCAGGGAGGAAACAGTTGGTAGAGTTGGTAGACTGTCCCCTTAACTCCCGTACCCCCGATACCCCGTCAATCCGTTAGCAAGAGCTCTAAAAAGATCTCAAAACGTTGAGCATTGACAATATGCTTCAAACACGCGATTACGAACAAACAAAATGAATTTTAAATATCAATATCAGATATCAAAGACCATGATAAACAAAAATAAAACAACAAACAAACATAAACACGTGCTTACCTTCCTTTTACGCGGAATTTTCGATACTTATCTTACAGTTTACAAACAAAAAACTATCAAATAGCAGTTGGATATCTAAGTAGGTATGTAAATATAGCACTTATTTGTAATTAAATAGCAATTGGTATAGTATACGGTTCTCATCGCGATGGTTCGCAAAGGACTGGTGTGAGGCTTGGAGTTGGAGGCGTGACATCATGCGCGGGCGCGCTTAAGGCGAACCCGTCAAGTCGCTTCACTCGACCGTGACTTAATATTGTGCAATTTTTTATTAGGAAGTTCTTTATGAATGGTAATTTAGTAGGGCATTGTGTGATACAAGGGCACGTTATTTTGTCATTTTTATAACATGCTAACTTTGCATTACTTGATACTGATTTGCATTTTTGTTGCATTTTTAGTACTTGTTTATCTACACTTGTACCCTAATATTATAAATAGGAAAGATTTGTATTTTTGTGTGTATGTGTGTCTAATGTTTGTAATGAATAATCTCAAAAACTACCGATTTTAAAAATTCTTTCACCAATACAGCTACATTCAGGCTACAGCATGAGTAACATAGGCTACTTTTGATCCCGATATTCCCGCGGGATCGGGACTTACGCGGGTGAAACCGCGGGGCGCAACTAGTTTAATTATAAAAAAATAATAACTCGAGTAGGATTATAATATTTTTGTCCCATTCAAATACCTACGTAAGTCCAAAAAATAATACTTCTTTTTCACAGAAAATAGATGATTACTTAATAAAAACGGTCAATCCGTTACGGGTCAAGAGATGATGCCAATATCTTAATTCATGAGATACAGCCTGGTGACAGACGGACAGACGGACAGACAGACAGCGCAGTCTCAGTAATAGGGTCCCGTTTTTACCCTTTGGGTACGGAACCCTAAAAATCAAACAGAAAATACATATACACATCTATGGCTCTACAAATTACTATATATGACCAAAAAAGTCACCAAGTAAGTTTTTAGTCTCTCTGCTTCACTCGGGACTCAAGGTACATGTAAGTTTAACTCTGAGCGAATAAGACTGGGCTTTAGTACCACGGTGTATAAAATACTATTACTAATTTAAGCCCTTTTTTTCTTCAAATTATATTAAAAAAATACACAACGTCGCCTTAACGTCTACTCATCAGTCACCTCTGCGCTCGTGTTATGAATTCAATATGACTCGTTAAACGATTACTAAGTGCGGAACGATCGTGGCCTTAACTGGCTGAAGACCTTGAAACAAGTGCAATAACCTAGTGCTGAAACTAGGTACCTATCTAGACTATAAAGACTGCGTTTTCAATTAGATAACAACTATACCTTCGAGATATTATGTACTAGAGGTGATGTGCGAAATATATTTAAAAAAGCCGCTGCAGCGCTGACAATATTGTCACGTCTATCGTAAAAATGAAATGAGTATCGCTGCGAACGCCACGATGGATGATACATGACGATTAAAACCATCGAAAGCATCATTGGTTTTGAGGTAGCGTTACCACAGTGGTTGTTTACAACTGTCTTCCTTCTGATGTCATATTTAGTGTTAAGGTTAAGATCAATGTTGGTATTTCGTTACTATCATCGCATACCTATGCAACAGGTAAGTACATAACAATGTTAGTTATTGTAGTGTTAAATAAAAGTAAACAGCCTTATAATATTATCGGACCTACCTATTAATATATTCTAGAAATAGTTATTTTGAATCTTATCAAAAGAACCTCTGTTATATTCGCTGAATAGGGCATTTGTCCAATGTGTTTTTGTTACCTACCTACAAATATTGGTGGTACTAGGAATATAAGGACGTTGTATTTTAATGTTCTGATTAAATGTATTTCCTGGCGAGTACAATTTAGTTCTTTAAATCGCAAATGAATACGTTTCTTCTAGATCAGCGTGGTTTATCTTAGACCGCATCAACACTAAGCATAGTAACTATCAGCTAAGATAGTGGTCAAGTGCTGGCAGAAAGTGGTCAAATGCTGGTATATAGGCTATAAAAACGAATCTAGAGTAATAGAGATCTAAGACTCACCTCAAGATCGTTCTTCGCGTGTTTCAGCTTCTCTAAATGCAGTCTCAATGCGTCCACCGAAGTGACCGGCTCATCGGGTATGTTGTTCTTCTCCAGGATAGCTTTAATCTTCTCTACCAATTGGCAGAAGTCTTTCCAGATCTCCAGATCTTGTTCCAACTGAGCCTGTCTCGATTTCGCAGAGTTCAGGGTATTTTTCAGTTGCTGGTTATGCTTCTGATGGTCTTTGGATAACTCGTCTTGCTCTGAAGCAGCCAATGAGGCCCAGATTTTGTCGACAATGTCTTGCATTCGTTTCCCTACAAGATCTTTCATTTCAGGTTCAGAAGTGTTGAAGAAAGTCTTGTGCTCTTCTAAATCTGCCTCAATATTCTCGAAGTCGGTTCCGTTTTTGCCCATATCTAAGCGAATGGTGGACTCATTCACCCAAATATTAAGCTTTTCGACCAACTGTAAATATTGTTGACGGTATTTCTTATTATCTTGCAGATATTTTTCTCTGTCTTTCAACTCGTCAGGCAGAGAATTCTTTAGGAAATTGGCGACGGAGACCATTTCTAGTAGAGAACCAGGAACTCCGTCATCATTCTTCACTGTATCCATTAGTTTGGTTAGTTTCTCAAGATGAGCGTGTACGTTCTTGGCTAGAGTTGCGTGTTCGACTAATTTCTTATCTACGCTAGCGACATCTCTATTCAATAACGGCCTAGAGTGTACAGTAGCTTCGTTATCATGAAGCCAATTGATAATTTCGCTAAGATCAGCTGCGAGTTTCTTGTGCTCAGCGGCTGCTCGCTCATGTTCCTGACGTTTAGATTCTACTGTTCTTCTTAATGTAAGAAGTTGTTGTTTCAGAGATTGCAGCAGTTCGGTTATATTGTTTCTATCAATGACGGTTCCTTCAGCAGCGATCTGTTGACCTTTGTCAGTAGCAGTGGCTAGTAAAGCTTCGCAACCTTGGATCTTTAGAATGATATCATCGTAGCGTTTGATTTTGTCTTCGAGAGAGTCGTTCGATTTCTCAATTTCTGAAGTCAAATCTGTGTACTTAGAAATAAATTCTTCGATTTCTTTGACTAGCGCGAAGAATTGTTCTCTTAATAGTAATAGGGATTTAAGTTTAGAAATTTGGTCATCAATAGTATTCATTAAATCGTCTTGTTGAGCGACGATGTCTTGCAAATCGTGTACGTTACCGCCTTGTAGTTCATTTAGCATAGCTTTGTTCTTTTTAAGGTCTGCAAGGATAGATTCGTATGCCTGAATGACTGGAAGTACATCTTCAACCTTGCTTCCGATAGGTTTGTTGAGAGCCTTAAGTTTGTTTTGAATTTCGTTCAAGAATTCAAGAGCAGCGGCGATCTTAGCCGCAGCATCCTTGTATTCTTTGATATGTTTGAGTAGAATATTCTTTTTGTCGTTAATAATAGCGTTGATTCGAGCGAACCTATCGGATAAGATGTTGACTTGCTCTTTGAGTTGCAGCTTATTAGAGTCGGACAGAGAATCCATAATATCCTTGGATTTGTCTTTGATTTTATTAATATTTTTCTCAACATCCTCAGCTTCTTTGCTAAGTTTCTCGAACTTAGCTAGTTGTTCTTCTAGTAATTGAAGGCTAGTGGTTCTAAGTTCTGGTGTGGCTGCTACTTCAGCTTCGTTCAACCAGCTTTGACATTTAGCGACGTCAGATTCAAATTCGTTCCTACCTTGCAACAGTTTATTGAGAGCTGCTAGTTTATCATCAATATCTACTTTAGCCGTTGAGTAAGATTTGTTGAGATCATCTAAAATAGCTTGTAATTTCGTCCTGTCTTCGCTGGAGCAATCTTTAGATACAGCGTTACCCTGACGCATTACCTCAGTCAGAGTTTCATTATAGAAATTAGATAAATCAGTTTGATGTTTCTTATGAACAGCAACTTCTTTTTCAACTTTAGCAGCTTCTAGAGGTACAGGCCCTCCGAGTTTCTTGATTTCACCTAATTTAGTCTTAAGCCAGTTTCTAGCCTTCTCAATATCGTTTTCAAGTTTCTTCCTATCATCAGCGCAAGAACCTAGTCTTTCGATCTCTTGTTTGATCAAAGAAGCTAATTGTTTCTGCTTTGAAGACAGTTCGGATAATTCAGATTCTAATTGCATTTGTTCAGAAGGTTCCAATTCTGCTTGAATGTTGCTGACTTTTTTCTCTAATGAGTCTATGACAGTTTTCTTGCCGTCTGTTTCTTTCAGCAAGTTGGCCGCCTTCTTCTGTCTCTCTTTGACAGATTTGCTTTCGTAGCCTAGAGGTTCAGGATGAACCATATTGTCAATCTCTTTCTGCATCCATTCGTTTTGCGCTGCGACTTCGTTTTTCGTGCCGTCGATAGCTTTGTAGGTGATCTCCAGCATTTGGAGCTTACGTTGGATGCGTTTCGCGATGTCATTGTATCTTCTTTCGACGGATTTCATCTGTAAACAACCATTTAGTTAGAATTACAATTTCACTTCTAGGAATAGAATTTTGACTTTTTATTAGCTAATTACCTGTTCCTCAACTTGCTGTGACTCTAGATTGCTAACGATATTGATGACTTGAGATCCGACTGACTTGATGCTTTCAACCTTATCTTTACCAGCTTGTCCAAATTTTGAAGACAGTTCCTGAAGAGCTGCAAGCTTCTGAGGGCACGGGAGACCAGACCCCTTGTCTGCGAGGCACATCTTTTTGAGTACAGCGTCGAAAAAGTCGTGAATTTCTTGACATTTGTGGCGGAAGGCGTCAATTATGGCTTGGTTGTCCTTCTCGCGTTGGATAGCTTTGAATATGGCTTCTTCGAGGATATCTAGTTCTTCTTCGAGGTTGATTTCGTCTTCAAGACCTATGAATAACAACGATTATATATTTAAGACGAAGGACAATAACTCCTGCTTGAAGAAGAAGTCTGCATAGCATGTGTTGGTGTAACATATGTCATGTAAAGTGTGATTTTATTTGAACAAAAAGCTGATAATACCACTTACCCTCAGTAGGTATTTCAGTAAGTAGCCTATTCCTCTTCTCCCCAAGGGAAACCAGAGCATCGTTCATCGCAGCCATGTCTTGCTTGGCGGCTTCAGGTCGCAGTTTAGAAGGATTTGTGAGCCAATCTTTGGCTAAAGCGGTATGGACGGCAATCCATTCTTGGATTTCCAGAACTTGCTTCATGGCTTCCTCCATGCCGTAGACTGCATCGCCCAATGTTTCCAAGTGGCTTTGTACCTATAGAGTTCAGATATAAAAAAAAACCTTATTTGAAGTGGTGTTTATAATATTCTAAGGTGAAATAAGTGCAAAGTGTAAGTTATTTAAACCAAGAGCTTGTGGATAATCTAAGATGATGGTACAGGAGTGATACTCAAAATCTCTGTCAACATTTATTTTGATAAGTATGTGCCGACGCTTTCATGTAAGATTTTCCATAAGTTCTTTACCAATTGTTAATATCGACACCGTGCGATCCCTTACCTTCTGCTCAAGATTGGTCAATTTGTCCCCAAAATCAGGCGAATCGAGGCTCTTTATTAGTTCGTTAACGCGGGGCGGCGTTGCGCTCACATCTCTCACATGTTTCTATAACAGACATGCACGAGCACACATACAAACACGCTGTTATTATGTTAGGGTCAGATAGAAGCGTGCTAATCCGTTGCTTTACATTTTTTGCCACTCTCCATCTTTGAACTATTTATATGTAACCGATTTCAAAAAAGAAGAGAAAGAGAAGGTTCTTATAATATGATATGACTGAGGATTTATGTTCCCCATGTTTTTTTATTTTAATAAAAACTAAAACAACGTTTAGAACGGCTTTCGAAATACTAAACGTTAATTGTGCGATTGTGCATTTATATACAGAATACTAGTTTGAAATATTATTAAGCTAGGTCTTACGTGACTAATCAATTATAGAATTGAACACTTGGTCTAATTTAGTGCAAGTGTTAATATAACGCTGCGTTCACAGGTGGCTTTTTGATAACATATTTTATGTCTAGGTAACACTTGTGTGAGCACACCTTAAGGATTTCCTACGTGATTTATAAGAGCTTATTCAAACGATGCCGGTGTTTTAGTAAATATCTACAGCTGCGAGTTTAGATCCTTTATTGTTCTATGAAATTATTAATTTTGCTTAAAATTATTGACATTTGTTTGTTTGATATTTATTTTAGTTACCTAATTTTGATGTAGTACGTATTCTGAAATCTAACAAATCTGCAAAAATCATGGATTTTGTAAACGTAAAGTTTTAGAACTGAAAAAATGCTCAGTTTTGAAAAAACGCATTCCAATATTCTGCACACAGGATTCCATTACAAATGCGCCTATAATGCGTCGATCCGCTTGCGCCACAGGTGCCAAAAAGATGCCTAAAAATACTAAAATTCAATGACATTTGAAAAAGCCAAAGAAAAAGACACATTTTCCATTAGCTCTTTGATTTTTAATTTAATTTTAGCTTGCAGATTTATTGTTTGGTAAAAATGTTTTGTAACCCGACTGCGAAGCTCAAAAAGAGTGATTATCTTTTACACATAGAACAATAAAGTAACCAAACTCGACCAGGTGCCAAAAATTACATAGCCAACGATAAGCCTCAACATTTTACTCTAACTATTCTATCTACGAAATTTACTCTATTTTACAATTAGGGTATATTTACTAGTAAATGTATATCTTACTCTATGTTTAACGTTGGTTCTGTTCTTTTTGTCGACCTGGCGAACTTAAGGCAGTATTAGAAGGCACATCTCTTTTGTAATATTTAGTACAGTCTACAGAAAAATGGACTCTGAATAGTATAAAGAAAAGTGTCTGTTTTAGTGTAAAATAAATGAATATAAGTATTATATCCGTGGTTTAGTCACCGTAAAACAAGATTAGTAGCTTACTATGGGGCTAGATGGCGATGTGTAATGTTTACAGAATTAATAAAATAAAATAATGACTGTGTGTCTGCCAACTTATAAAAATATTTTTTGTATTGATATGTTTCGACGTATTGTCCAGTCTCTGTACATGGTTTTTTTTTTAATAATAATTTATTTAGTTTTTTATAGTATTAGGCATTTTATCAACGCCCCATGTTTCGAGATATTTCTACCTCACGGGTAGACCCGCTTAAAATAATAAAAGCAACGCGATTAAAACCGGGAAAATAAGAATAATTCAATGGTCGACTAAAATTGAGTGGGTGCTGGGGAAGCCTACTCCATCTAATTAATTGTATCTCATACACAGCGCTGTGAATAGCACTGATTAAAGTTTCAGGCGCTGTATAATAATCTAGATGATAAATAGGCAAGTAAGTAAAAGGCTAATATATTTTTGGCCGCAAAGAACTTTAGCCGGCACTTGGCCAGAGATATTTTCCGCATTAGACAGCGCCATCTAGGTACTGGAAAATTTTGAACCAGTTTAGAAAAAGAACCCGTTTTATTTATTATCAATAAGTATCTTAAATCTTTTGTAAACAAATATGTTTGAAATAATTTTCTATAAACTGTACTAAAATATTGAAGTCACTAAACAGTAATGTGACTTCAAAGCACTTCAAAATTATTTATTAAAAAAGTCAAACTTCAAACACGCTCAAAAAGCCTGTCGTTAAGGCACATTTTGAACACAATATTAAGTTAATAATTAAACAGGGCTATTTATAAGCGTGCACTAAAGCCCTACTAGCCAGAGCATTTTTTGTTTCTAGGACATAGTCCAGCTATGAAATAATAATAGAAAACATCGTTCCTTATATTCAACCCTGTCGCTTGAGCTCGCTTTGCGCAGATGGTTAGCGCACCACACTAGTGGTCGTGGGCTCAAGTCCCTCAGAGAGTATTGAATTTTATAACACAAAGCATTTTTTAATACAATTAGTCCAGCTAGTACGACCTTAGGGATCGTCTTAATACAACTTCGTCTATCACTGCGGTGCGACTAATGAGCTTTTGTATGAAAATGACATTACCGTGTGACATTGAGGATCTCACACGGATTGAGAACTATTTCGCTTCCCTAGGAATATTCCAAGTAGATCGCTAACCTTCGTTAATAGCAGTGGCAGCTCCATAAGAAAAAATTGAGAATCGCACGGTCTAGTCATTTCCATACAACTCACAAGTCGCATCGTCTCGAAATCGCGACGAAGTAGTATTAGAACAGCACACGTTTATTAATAACGTTGTCAAAACTCTAATAAGTAAATCCACTTTCCACACATCGCAAAGGAACCAAACAAACAAAATTTCCAGTCGGATCCCCTCAAAAGTCGGTCAAGACCTTCGAGCTCAGCACATTCCCGCTGCGCCCTATTACCTGGTCGATGAGGTCCTCGAGCCGCGCGCGCACCATCAGCTCCTGGGGCGGCACCGGCAGCGGCGCGGAGTCTGCGGGAGACGAGGGTCGCGAGACGGAGGCGGCGGCGGCGGAGCAGGCTGCTACCGCCGCGGAGAGACGAGACTTCTCCGTTTGGAGGCGGTTGTGGAGCGTCTAGAGGTAAGGATTTAAATGTTTATGAATATTTTTAAAACGTTTTATGTTAATCAAATATTAATTAACCAGTTAAGTCATTACATTAATCACAATCATTACGACATTGTTTGAAAAAATATTACGATCTTCTAATTCTTGAAAACTTATATCTTGAATGGGAAATAGATTTTTTATCCAATATGGCCGGTTTACATTATTCCAGTCCAGCATTCCAGTAGCGCTGGACTGGAATGAACTTGGACTGGTAATTCCAGTCCAGTGCACTCCAGTAGGGGTTAACCTTCCCAGTAGCAATCCAGCACTGGATTGGACTGGAATAATGTAAACCGTCTAATTAAATCCAATACAGCATTCCACAGATTTTAATCTTACCCCCTTACTTATAAACGATGACTAAGTTTATGTAACGTTCGTCACTGTCTGTTAACTTTGAAACTTCATGTCACAGTAAAAGATAAACGTTACATAAACTTAGTCATCCTTTAAAAGTAAGGGGGTTAGTGAATTCGGAACAAAAAGTCGACTTACCCTCGCTTTGTCCAGCAGTTCCCTTCCATGCGACAACCCATCCACAGGCACATCCAACTCTGTAATGGCAGGTTCACACTCATCCAAATTGTTCAATATGCTCTCCAAAGTATCTTCGTACTCCTTAAATTTGGCCAACCCCTCACGTAAACGTCTCTCGATCTGTAATGCTGTAGCCAAGAGTGACTTATGGCTATCATTTACGTTTTTCAACTGTTTTCCAACCGTGTCTCGAATTGAGGGCGTACTTGCTTCGTATCTTTCGATCTGAGCGCGTCCCTTTCCTTCTAACTCGTCTAAAGTACTCCGGTATTTCTGTATGTCATCTAGGAGAATAGCATGTTGGGCGAGTTGTTCTTCTGTTTGCTCCCGATTGGATATGTACAGGGAGTTATGAGCCATGAGTTGGAAGGAGATTTGAAGCAGCCACTTCTCAGTGTCTTGCAGGGATTGGTGGTACTTGTTGTATTCATTGATTTCGGATTCTAATTCCGCTTTCTTTGCTTTGCATTTTTCTCGGAGCGCCTTACATTTCCGTTCGATTTCTGTAACCGATTCTTTGACAGCAGGTTTTTTAGCCCAACCGCTTAGTTCCGCAGCTTCTTCTTTAAGACGTTCTAGTTCTGGTTTCTTATTATCGATGGCGTCTTCGATGTGTTTGTATTTTTCTAATAAAGTCTTCATTTCGCCAAGTTCGCCACCGGTAGGAGAAATTTTGTCCAGGTTCTGTTCTGTATCTTTAATCCATTGGTTCATCTTGTTCTTAGAGTCTTCGAAGTCCTCCCATTTGCCGATAGCGGCTTTGAGTTGAGCTGTAATGGAATTGAGGTCGATCTTCAACTGATCCCAACTTTCTTGAAGAACCTGAACATCGTTTCTGAGACCGTCTTGTTCTTCTGGCGGCGTATTGTTTAAGGCTTTCTTGAATGCTTCTTGTAGGACGACTAATAAATGATGACCTTCCGTCATTCTGTTGCTGACAAGCTTTATCGTTTCTAGTTTATCTTTCGTAGCATCAATATCACCAACTCCTATAGAATCTTGAACAGTTCCATGAGCTGTCTCAAGCCATTGAGTCAGATCTTCCTTAGCTTTAATAAACTCTGTATGATCTGACAGATTCTTTTCCCCATTGGAAACTAGACCTTGTATCTTGGTAAGTAAGGTTGTGTATTCGGTTTGTAAATTGACAGTTTTCTCTCGAACCCATGCACATGCGCTGAGTTCCATAAGGTTTTCACATCTATCGTTCAGTTCTTCTAAGACGTGTTTGTGACCTAGAGCTTCTGATAGCAATTCCTGTAACAGCATAACATAAGGTGATGTAACTTAATAATACGTTGAAGTTATATTTTTATCTTTTGTCATACATAAATTAGGAGGTATAGGGGAATTGTTAATTTTTAACATTCAAAAGGTCTCCAACAATTAAAATAACGCCAAATGTGTATCATATAATCCGTGTATCCCAAACCCTTGGTTTCTCGAGGTTTTTAAATCCGTTAAGATAAAGGTGGTTAAACCACGAGTAAAGTTACACGTTCTTACAAAATATTTTCAATGAGCATTGATGGATATGATGAAATTATAGGGATTTTTAAAGATAATGGGCAATAAAAAATATTGAATTTCACCGTGTCATAAGTACTGAAACTATTTTATAAGTGTCGAAATGTCCTGGTTATTAAAACTTGAGGGTAAATTTTTCTACCAATAAGGACCTGTAATGTAGTAATAAATAAATGTAATAGGTAGGTACTTACTCTGCACTTATCAAGATGTTCAGGGGTGATTTTATCGACTTTCTGGACTCCTTTCAGCTTATTATCGAAGTCTTTGACCCACTTGCTCATTTTATTAGAGGTCTCTAAGAAGTCCGACCAAGCTGATAGACATTTTTCAAGCAATTTCTTTGTGTCTTTGCAAATCTGTTGAAGGTTCTCCCATTCAATTTTAAGTTGCTTAATGTCTTGGTTGATGTTATCCTTTCCTTCATTGCCAGTCGTTTCTAGCACAGCGTTGCTTAGTTTCACGGCCTTTTGCAGTAATGCTTCACCTTTAGGTAAAGATTCGATGATTTTGGTGACGTTTTTGAGTTTCTTCTGTACTTCTTCCTTTTCTCCGTGAGAGTCAGAGCACTGTTGGATCTCGATCTTGCAGTTTCGGATCCAATCGTAGAAGTTATCGTACGATTCTTTGTATTGGATGTGGGAGTTAACGTAGTCTTCCAATTTCTAGAAAAATAATTGGTTAATTGTAGCAAATATTTAGCAATAATAAGAGAAAGTAAGTTTTTGACCCCGTCGATAAAAAAACTGTTAATAAAGACATCGAATTACATCAAAATTTAGCCCTAGCTCTTATCGTCCTTGCGAAAATATGAATACTTATACCCAGTTCCCTTATCAAAAATAATAGCCAAAGTAAAACCAAAAATTACGTTACAACGGAAATTTTGCTTCAAGGCGGTTGTCTCGCAATAATTTGTAACAAAATGGCTTTTATCATTAGTAAAGAAACTATCCGCCAAAGTTAAAAGCACTTACAGCAATCATTTCATTGACAGTCTTCTTGATATCATCATATCGCTTCAGAGTATCTTCAATGTCCTTAGACTTCAACGAAGCATCTTCCTTTAGCTTTTCATTAAGCTTCTTCACGAGATCACTGTGGGAATCGATGTCCCGACTGAATGTCCTGAATTTCTCTAGCTTGGCCTTCTTTTCAGATAGGTCATTGAGGAGAGAATCGTCTGATTGGATCTTCTGGTCGATGTCGTCTAACCATTCTACTAGGACTTTGTGGATCTGTGGAATAAATACTTAAGGTGAAATAAAGTCTTTTTTGACCCATAAAATCGCTCTCTTTACAACAAGTTTTTTCCATAAAATTCAAAACCTAACTTATGTATCTATAAGCTAAAACATACCTTGGAAATATCATCAAACTGCGCAGCCCTGCTGGTCAGTTTGTTCCTAACATCTTGCAAATCTGCTATCAACTTATCGAACTCCTGCTTCAAGTTATCAGTGTCCTCTTGGATCTTCGCAGCTCCAGCTTGCTCTGTGTTCATTATAACCTTCTCCTTCAGTTCCAGAAGGTATCTCAACTTGTTTTGACCTTGCTCTAAAGATTGTCGTAGGAGTTTTACAGTGTTAAGTTTGCTGTTGACTTCGGGTAAGGTGTTAGGTATTTCAGCGCATTGGTTCAGCTTTTCGCGGGTTCTGTCAAGCCAGTCTTGACATTCGCCGTAGAGAGCGTTGTGTTGTTGGTGTTCCTGGTTAAATAAAATTATTAAGACTTATTAGATATGCAATAATACAACTTCGATCATCTTTTGAGGGTTCTGTACCTCAAAAGGTAAAAAGTAACCTTTGTAAGATCACTCGCTTGTCCGTCTGTCTGTACTACCTATTTTCTCAGGAATACTCATTATATTAGATCCATCCGGATCTAGCATGTTGTTTCAGTGGAACCAACACATTTTTGTTTATTCAATAAAGATTAAAAAAAAAATATTATTATTATTATTTTGCATACTTACATATTATTTTATATGCGAAAGTTTGACCATTGATTTGACCTAAGATTGCTTAAAAAACCAGATGTATCAGTTGAAACTCCCGATTTAGCACCAGTTGTTATTTAGCAACATATTTTTCAAAGACCTCAAAATTACAAAATTAAGTATTCAGGTGGTGACCATGGTCGGCCAGCGAACTGTTCCAATTTCAATCTTACCTGGTAATGAAGTTCAAGTCTCTTCATAACTTCCTTAGCCAAGGACAGTAACGCGTTGTACTTGGTAGTGAGCTGGGTGATGCCGTTAGACACTCTTGTATCCGAGCAGGTTTCCAGCAGAGTTTGCGCTCGTACGTTCAGTTTATCCAGCTCGGCTTGCCAGTCAAACAGCATTTGCAGGTGTCCCTGAAGGAAACATGAAACACGGTCATAATCTGAAAACGGTTTGTCAAACATGTTTGCTGGTATGGGCAAACATTTAAAACGGTTTAGTTGGTATAACATTTTCCTTTCTGAAGACATGATACTAAGTATTAGAATTTTACCTGGAATTCCTCGAGAACGACCTTCTTCTGTTCCAAGTCGTTTTGTAGTTTGTTAAAGGATTGCACTAATTTTTCAGTCTTTAACAACCAGTCTAGGGCTTCCTTGTACTGTTCTTCATATTCAGTCCATTTTACGATACCTCCTTCTATAAGCGCTTTGGTACTGTTAAGCTGTTCTCTGTAATATGAAAAAATGTAATATTTAAAAATTTACTCATATAACTAAAACAAACCATTGAAATGTATTATGTTCCGAACATGTGTGAAAAAGATATGTTAATGCGACGTTATACTTACACATAAGTATCATATTCCTCTTGCATAAGAGCCACTTCTTCTTCAATCTCTTCTCTGTCATCTTCGTCTGCTAACCCACAGGATATCTCTCCCTTTTCAAGGGCTTTCTGGAGTTTTGCATGACCTTCAGGTAGTTCGCTTTCCAGCACTTTAAGCTGGGATATTTTGCTGCTAAGGGATTCCTTGTCTCCAGTAGCGTCGGAACATTTACCTAATCTTTCTTTGGCAGCCCTTATCCATTGGACGAAGTCTGCACCAGCATCGATAAACGCTTGGTGTTGTTCAACTGTTTCTTTCTGTTTCTCGTAAAGGTCTTTAGCCTGTTTGGAAAGCGTTTCGTATTTTGTAGTTATCTCAGATGCCGGAGCCTGTTGCATAAGTTCTGAAGCCTTAGAAGTTACAGACTGAATCATGGGTTCAAACGAAACGATATCTTGTACAATATTGTTTGTTTGACGAAGTGTGGCTTTCCGTTCGCCAATTCCTAGACCAGTGGTGAGTCCAGCGAGCCGATCCTGGCCCTTCTTGGATTTGGCGACCTTCTGCTCGCACACTTCTTGTAATTTTGCTTCTCTGTCTTGTATCCATTGTTGGAGTTGTGAGTAACTGGAACTGTAGTCGGCCCATTGGAGTAAAGCCGTCTCGAGGTGGACTTTAGCTGTTGTCATCTTTTTGACCAGACGATCCCATTCGTTCTGAAGATCCTTCAGCTCTGTATTTATTCTATCTTTACCGTCAGATCTTGTGTTTCGTAACACTTTCTCTCCACTATTAACAGTGGCGTGAACTAAGTTTTGTCCTTCTTCGCGTCTCTTTAATAAATCTTCGATTTGTTCAAGACGTTTTTGTAGCGCCTCTTTGCTGCTGTTACTCCCTGTATCACTGCCGCTGCGTGTAACCTCCCAGGCATCGTCGATCCACTGCTTGGTTTTTGCATAGTTGTCGTCGTAGTTCTGGTGTTGTTCATAGTTGGTTTCTACTTTCTTTAGTACATCATTGGCCATATTTACTAGTACTTGATACCTGGAGTTGAGATGTCTTAGCTGATTGTTTACATAAGTGTCAAGATGTGATGACAATAGTCCAGCAGCAGAAGCATTAAAAGTGTCAATATCAGCCTTTCCTTTGTGCAGCTGATCGACAATTTCTTGAACTTCATTAACTTGAGCTGCCTTTTCTTTGGCAGTTCCGAGAAGGGCAATTTTATGGTTTTTAATAAGAATTTCTTTCTGTTGAAGCCAATCGGAGATCCTTTCATACTCGTCTTTATATTCACGCCACTGACTGACTGTCTCTTCTAATTGATTCTTCTGCTGTTTGATTTCATTAAACAGATCATCGAAGCTTTCCTTCAGAGCCTTCATTTCATTCTTGATGACCGTCTGTCCTTCAGGAGATGTGCTCGCAAGCACAACTTCTCCAGTATGCTGAAGATGTTCAAGTAGCAGCTCACCTTGAGCTTGCTTGTTTATTAGAGCTTCTAGAGGTGCCACCGAATTTTCAATAGCTAACTTATCACTGAGGGGCTTTGATTTTAAAGAAGGCACTTTTTCTCTTGCTCTACCAAGCCATTGAATAAGCTCATCGTGTGCCTCTTTGTAAAGTCTGTGGTCCTTGTACTGCTCTTCACGATCCGCTAGAAGTTTCTTGACCTTTTCATACAAGTTGTCAAACTTGTTAAGAGTTTCTTGTGCCTTTGAGGCGACTTCGTTTTGCTGCCCACTAGCAATCATCTCAGCTGCTTTAGCTTTCAAGGTATCGACATCGATGCGGTCACAGCGAGCTTTTTCTTCGACTTCTTTAAGTTTTTCAAGCTGTGCCCTCTTGTCTGACATAGAAGATTCAAATGGCGTCAGTTCAACTAGCATGTTTTCAAGCCAAGTGTTACTCTTTTCGATTAGTTGAATCTGTTCTAAGAAGCCAGCCCATTTAGTGACCGAGTCATCTAACATGTTCTTGGTTTCAATCATTCGGGATAAGAGAGCTGACCATTGCTCTTGTAACGCAACAAGAGAGTTATTAATTGCTTCGTGACCTGCCGGAGCTGTATTAGCCATAACGTTTTGGGCTAACTCTACCAAAGATTGAACCTTTGTGAAGCCTTCGTCTTTGGTTAACAATAAGTTTTGAATTAAGACTAATTTAGTTTCTAAATCATCATGAGAAGAAGAGCTCAAATCAGCGCAGAAATCTAACTTATCTCTTAGTTCTTCGATCCATTGCGAGCATTCTGTAACGTTGCTGGTGAATTCTTGGTGAGTTTTAACGTATTGTTGCCACCTATTTGTTAAATCTTTAACTTTCTGTGACAAAGTTTGGTATTTCACTGAAAGATCCGATATCTGTGAACCTCGTGGACCAAGCACACCAGTGTATAGGTTTTGAGCTTTCTCAGTGATGTTATCGATCTCCAACTCTTTGGCTCTTACTTCTCCCTGGAGCTCTTTGAACTTTTTAAACTGCTCTTGTTTCTCGGGAAGAGTGGCCTTCAAATCAACAGCATGGATCTGTGTGTCAGTATTTCTGATCCAAGCAAGACACTGATCTTTCATGTTTTCGTATTCATTCCATTGTTGAATTTTATTTTCCACCGATTCGATTGTCTTATTAATAAAAGAAATTAATCCTTCCCATTCTTGGTGAGATGCGTCTATTTGATTACTAATGTTAGCTTGTCCGTTGCTAATCGTGCCAGGTAGTACTTTCTCTCCTAACGCACGAATTTTATCAATGCGGTTCTTTTCTTCTGGCAAGCTGACTTGCAATGACTTCAATTTCTCACAGTTGCTACTCAAAGCCACTCGTTCAAGGTTGACATCACCCCACAGTTGAGCGGTGTTATGCGTTGCTTCCACCCACTCTTCAAGATCTTTAACAGCTATCGTGTATTGTTGATGATTATTGACAATCGCTTCATATTGTTCGACAAAGGATTTAGCTCGTTTGAGTATAGTATCGTGCCTTTGTTTGAGTTGTTTAATTTTTTTCGTAATTTCCTTTGTAACGTCAGGTAGACTTTGAGCCCTGCTTTCTAATTCAGTGATGTCTTGCTGGTGAGCAATCGCATCTTGCAAATATGTCCTGTAGACATTCAGTTGGTTACGCTTCTCGTCTAACGTAGCTTTAAGTTCGATTTCTTTCGGCAGGTTCTTTTCAGCATTCAAAAGCCATTGTTGCACTGTGTTCAGATTATCCTCAAATGACGACCATTTATTGAGTTCTGAGTCCAAATCCCTTTCTGCCTTCGTAATATTATCGTACAGATTTTCGATCGCTTGTTGAATTTCATGTAACTGTTGTTCAATGATTTCTTTACCTTCAGGTGATGTCGAAGGGTATAGTTTCTCACCCAATTCAAACGTGTTGTTAACAAGTAAGGTAGCGTTACGACGCTGACTGAGCAAGTCATTAAGACTCTCCCTTTTGGCGCTGATGCCTTCAGGTGTACTCGATAAATTTTCTTTGCATTCTTCGAATTTCACTTGCGCAGCCTTAATCCAGTCTGTGCATTGATTGTATTTCTCTTGATAAGCGTTATGGTCATTGACAGCTTGCTCACATTTCTTAACCAACTCTTTTGCAGTGGACTGAACCGATTGGAATCGTGATGTCATTTGCTGCAGGTTCATTGCGATTCTAGTGTCATTGCAGTTTTCGATAAGTTCGCTGAATTCATCAGTAACTTTGTCAACATCGTTTTCAGTTTTCTTCAAATTGGCCAGAATAGCCTGAGAAATAAACGAATGAATATAAATAAACTACTAAGTACCATTATTCCTTTATTTAGGAATCATAAAGTTATTGATTTTTAATCTGATCTACGACAACTACTATTAGTACCATTTGGCTATGTTAGAGAATGTGTTTTTAATAAGTGGTTTATTTATATTAGAAATTCTATAAACCAATCCCAGAGAATTAGTAAAATAGATTCATAGGTGTAAAACGGAAAAAAATATAGTAAATTTTGTATATTTCCCATGTTAGATTTCAATAAACTTGCGTTGTGAATTAGAGCGCTACTGAAAATTAGACTACAGCCTACAGTGCTGATTTCACATAGTAGCAGTCTTTTTACTGTCTTACTTGATCCAACGCTTCGCCCAGTACCAAAACGGCACTCAATTCATTGTCATGATTATCAATTGCTCTACATAAATCCTGTTTAAAAATTAAATATGAAAAATTTACATAATATAGAAAAGTAAATAATATAAAATGAGCTGTAAAATAAGGACTTACCTGGTATTTGTTCAGCTGATCAACTTTCTCATCCAAAGTGGCTTTAGGAGTGTAGGTCTTCAAACTCATTTCAGTGTCACTAAGCCAGTGTTGCAAACGATCATTTGCACTATCAAATTCGATCCATTGTTGTATTTTGTCTTCGATACCGCGCTTCACATCGTGTACTGTTGCGGTGAACTTCTCCAAATCAGCTCGTAGCAAACCAAGTTCTCTAGACATTCCTTCTTTGCCTCTAGGCGACAGTTTTGGTGCATTTTGCTCGATCAAGTCCGAAAGAATCTTTAACTTATTTTTACCAGTTGGAATCGCATCTAATAGTTCTTGTATTTTACCCAATTTGCTTTGCAACGTAGCTTTGTTTCCACTGTAGTCGGAAAGGAGATGCAAGCGGTCCCACAAATGCTTTTGATAATCTTGGAGCGATTTTTGTTGGTCCGAAAATTGTTGGTATATTTCGGACGTGCTTTCATGCTTATCGATAATTCCGGACAGTCTATTAGTCAATGTGTTGTATCTGTCCCAGACAGATTGAATAATGGCAGTCATCTCATCATTTTCACCCTTGCTTGAGTGAAGTGTAGCGGCTACGTTTTTAGCCTTTTCGGTTACTGTTTCAATAACTCGTTTATGTGAACCAATTTCCTGAAGGAGAGTTTTGTTTTTCAATAACTTTGATTTAATTTCTTGAGGTGAATTGAGAACTGCTTTTTCTTCGTTATCGATGATTTTCTCTTTTTCGTCCAACCATGATAGTGTTTGCTGGAGAACATCTTGATAGCTTGACCATTGAAGAGTCTGTGACTCATACTCTTTTTGTTGCTGAACGATGGTATCATTAAGTTTATCCCATCTCTCTCTTAAAGCTCTTATCTGAGCACGTATGCTCTCCCTTCCGTTGGCAGCAGTTTCGGGCAATACTTTATCACCAGCACCTGTAAGTATTCCTATTTTATGGTCGCCGTTGTCTTTCTCCATCAAGAATACTTGAAGTTTATTGCCTTTGCTTTCAATGCTGAGTTTATCTTCCTTGGTGACCATTTGGGATAATTGTTCTTCTAATGGCCTGAGCCAGGCATCGAACTCGTTGCGTAGTTGTTCGTATTTTTTATGGTCTGCGACTAGTTCAGCCCAGTGGTTAACGATCTCTTTAGAAATAAGGTGTAGTTGTTGGTATCGACTACTAACTTGTGCGACTAACGGTTTTAATCGTTCAACACCGCTGTGTTGAATTAGACTGTGTGATTCATCAACAAATGAATCAATTTCCTTTTCTTTAGCATTGATGTTATTACGAATATCGACACATCTCTTCAACTGAGATTCTTTTTCCTGTAATGTAGAACATAAACTTTGGTCACGACACTTGGATTCCATCTCTTTAAGCCATTCTGTAATAGACTCCATTGATAAGTCAAATTTGTTCCAAATATCAAGAGTATGTTTAAGTTTCTGTTCTGATGTGTCAATACTTCCAACTGCGTTACGAAGTTGTTCATGCAAGTTGTCGATTTCGGCTTTAATAGCAGTATTGCCACTTTCAGACGTACTCTTACTGACATTTGCAAAAACAGCTCTGATATCGTCCAATTTTCCTGAGCCAATTTTTTCAATGTCTTTAAGTGCCACTGCAGATTGTAGTTTCCTTATTATTTCAGGTTTTTCTCCTGTCACATCTTCAATGTCCAAAAGTTTTTCAGATTGTGAACCAAGCCATTCTTTGTATAGTTGAATAAGACGTACTAAGTCTTCATGTTTCTTAACACAGTCATCCAAGTTATCTTGAAGGTTTTGGGACTTCGTAACAATATTTTGGAACAGTTGTTTAATTGATTGTAGGTATACATTTAGTGAAGCATCATGCGTTTGATCGACTAACTGCTGGGCTTTATCACAAACCGATTCTACCAGCTGTTGATGGCTCATGATTTCTTGATGCATAATTTTATGATTTTGTAACTGCGCTTTCTTTTCTTCTAATGAAGCCTTGAGCTCAGTATGCTTTTGCATGGCTCTTTCGACATCCTTTAACCATTTTGTTAGTTGTTCTTGTGCCAAAGAGAAGTCAGAGAATTGTAACAGGCATTGGTCTAATTTGTTGACAGTTTCTTGGAAACTGTCACCAAAGCTGTCCCATAGTGTTCTTATTTTACGAATCTTTTGACGAATTACCTCTCTGCCATCAGGACTTGTGTGAGTGTAAAGTTTTTCACCCAAGCTAAGGAATTCTTCGAAGACAGGAGTTTTCTTATTCCTTGTTTCATAAAGTTCCTTTGCCTTATTTTGTTTTTCTTGAAGAACAGCGTAGTCACCAACAATCTCATTTAGGTCTTGCAATTCTCCAAGCATGTCCATTAGCCATTTATCCATATTGTTATATTCATTTTCAAATGCTTGATGTTCAGAGACAAATACTTCATATTTAGAGATAATTTCATTAACTAGATTGTTTAGAGTATGGTATCTAGTAGCTAATTTTGATGTTTTGCCAGTAAGTTCTGATTCACTCGCTACGTTTTGTTTAGTTTCTGTAAGCGCAGCGAAATCGGAGGCCCTAGCAGAAAGTTCGCTCTGTATCTCCTTTACCTTTTGTAAATGAGCAATCTTAGCTTCGAGATTACTCTTTAAACTTTGGTCCCTAACTTGGTTTTCTTTTATCTTAAGCCATTCCTCTAACTCATCTAAGGTTTTTTGACTTTCAGTCCATTGTTTCAATGTGTCTTTCAATTTTTTATCCTGTTCCGTACACTGAGTAGCAAATTGGTTCCATGTGGCTTTAAGTTGTTCATATTCATTAATAAGAACAGGGTGACCATTTACACTGGTCGTTTCCATAACAGTATCTAACTGTGATTTTAAGCTACTTAGCAGGTTTTCAATATCTTTAGCTTTAGACGTGACTTTTTCTATAGCCGTTATTTTTGCATCAACATCTTCCTTTTGAGTAACAACACCATAGTTCAACATGCTACTTTCAGCAAGAAGGTGGTTAAGTTTATCACGAACATCTTCGAACATTTGTACATATTTTTCATGTTCTGCAACGAGATTCTCACTCGTAGAAACCCTCTTTTCTAATTCTTTAGCCATGTTTGTATATCTCTCAATAGTTTTAGATAAACTTTTTTCGGCTTCGTCGTCAGGCATAAGCTTGATCTTGTCGGTTAGCTGAGTAAGCATTGATTGGTGTAGTTCCACTTCTTGGTGTAGTATTTTGTTGGCATGTAGTTGGGCTTTTTTCTCAGGCAGCGTAGGACACAATTTATAGTCACCAAGTTCTGATTCTTTATCGCTAATCCATTTTTGTACTTGATTAAAAGTATCGTCAAATGAAGATCTCTTGTTTATTGTGGTTTCAATGTCTTTGATTACATTGTTGAGCGAATCAACTGAATCCTCAAAGTATCCCCTTAAAGCTCTTAATTCATTTCTTATATCTTCACGGTCTTCGGGGGTTATTCCACTGAATAACGCTTCGCCTGATTCTATGGCATTATTGAGGAGTCTCTGTCCGACTTCTTTGTTTTCAGTTAATCTTTTCACCTGCTCAAGATCAGCAACAGTTGGTTTTTTACTCATGGCAGACAAGTTTTTAATCTTTTTATTGGCATCCTGAAGCCAGTCCTTAAAATCTTCAAGTGATTTATCATATTTCGACTTATTATTTTTCAAATCATGCAGGCGGTTCAGATGACTTTCAGTGAATTTAGCTACCGTTTGGTATCGACTAACCAAATGATTAATATACTGCAAAACTCGAGAATCCGGGTTTCGTGATAATATGTTTTCACCAACCTGACTGAGTTTATTGATTTCATTTTCATATTCTTTGATTTCTTTGTTTAGACTCTCAATTTCGGAGATTTTGCTGTCGATTTGATTTATATTCAGTAAATTAGCCGCTTCTATTCGGACTTTGTTTTCTTTTTCTTTTAACCACTCTGCTACATTTTCTTGTAACGACTCACATTCTTGCCACGCATCTATGTTTTCTTTGAGCCTATTTTTTATTTCTTCATAATTAGCAGTAAGTACATCCAAATTCTTTTGAGCTTTTTCAGTTTGTTGATCAGCTTCTTGTGCACAAGCTGGTTCAGCGACCACTTTAAGAATTTTACTTGCTTCTCTAAGTTCGGCTACTTTATTTCTACATTCTTCAATACCGTTTTCTACGTCAGCTAATGCCGCAGCCTTAACTTCCAAATTATATTTGTCACTGGTTACATCTGGCATACACCATCGAGTTTTGTCATCCAGAATTTTCAGATTTCGATTGAACATCGCCAATTTATCAGTAAATAATTTTTGTAAGAAAGTTAGCAAAGTGATTTCAGTTTTGTTGGCATGAACTAAAACACTTTCAAATCTTTTTTGTAATGTGCTTAGTTCTTTTGGAACGAGTGATTCATAAAATCCTGGATAGTTGTCGTTCATTTCGGAAACATTCTCAGTAAGATTGTCAATTTCTTCACTCAAGTTCTGTAATTCTGTTTTGCAGACTTGACATTTCTTTAATCGGTCAAGTATTTTAGCATTGTCGCCAGTCATATCGTCACATTTAATGATATCATCACGAATTTTGCTGACACTATCAGAAAGTCGCTTGATGCGATCTTTCAGTTTGTTTTCGTTAGATTCCAAAGAAGATACAGCTTCTTCTAAGTTTTCAGCTAGTTTTTCGAGCGCTTGGAATTCATTATCAAGATAATCGATAATTGAAGTAACTTGATTAATAGGAATACTCTTGTTCATGTTAGTAATTTGTTCACATTTAGCTGCGATACTGTTTTTAAGGCCTTGATACAATGGTAATTCTTCTTTATACTTGTTTAAGTGACTTTGGCCGAAACGTATTTCTAAATTATCGCAAGCGTTTGACAAATTCTGGCCAGTTTCACTGAGCCAGGCGACGACTTGGTTTTTGGTGTCATCTATTTGTCTCCATACTATCAGTTGTTGATCCAGGTCTTGTATTCTATTAATGATACCATCATTTGCCTTTTC
This sequence comes from Idaea biselata, assembly GCA_958496205.1. NCBI lineage: Eukaryota > Metazoa > Arthropoda > Insecta > Lepidoptera > Geometridae > Idaea > Idaea biselata. Next base: position 1,192,278 of record OY292397.1, read on the forward strand.
CCATCGATTTTGCGCGTTTGAAAAAGTTTCTTCAATCGGTGCTGTGTTAAAACTACCAAGAGCTGATGATTGGCTTAGCACAGACTGTTTTATCACTTCCATTTGATCTAAAAGCCCTTTGGATCTCTTGAGAATCTCATAGGCTTTCTTAGATCTGTCTAGAAGTTGACCGGTCTGAATATAGTCATTAGGTGCCTCTTTAGATTCATTGAACAGTTGTTCAGCTCGACTCATTTCTCGGTCAAAAGCGACGGTGAAGTTTTTCAATTCTTGTAAAGTTGAAGAAAGCAGAATGTGTTTATTTTTAGTATCGCGGGAAGAATTTACAATTTGGTCCCAATTGTTGTCAGCGACAGCTAAAGCATTCTGAATGGTTCCCATATTGGGTTGATCTTCTCTCATTAAATGGAGGCCTTCCTCTCTTAGTTCCTTTCTGATGGATTGCTTCTCTTTCATCTCACCGTCAAGTTTGTCGAGTTGTTCCGTCATGTCTTGTATGGTGGCCTCTGATAAAGGAATGGGTTTCTGAGCCATGTCGTTTAGGACAACTTGAACATTTTGTAATACTTCAACTAATGCATTGTGCTGGATGTTGAACTTGTCCCAGCGAGCTCCAACTTTTTGTACCAAGTCTCTCTTTGAAATGACTTGATTCAGTAAAGCTTCAGCCTTTACCTCGATCTCTTTGACTAGACCTGTAGGTGACATAATGCGCCCGGTGTTTTGATCAGTAACTTTAACCCTAGAAGGACCATCCAAGAGAGCGACATTGGTTTTCCACTCAGGTATTTTTGACACAACATTAACTAGCTCTTGACGTAAAACTTCGTAACTTTCGGGAGTAAGTTTTGGACCTTCGATTTGGTACTGGATGTGACCGAGTTGTTGCTTACTCTCTTCGTACCAGTTCAGAAGATCTGACCATTTTTGTAGAACGCCTTTGTTCTGTTGAATATTGCTCTCAATGATTTGGTAATGCTCAGCGATATTGGAGTAAGTATCACTCAAAGAACGTGACTCATCAGGATGGGATGTGAGCGTCATGTTCTTGATTTCGTTGTAAATATCAGAAAACTCAGGTGTTTTAGCTGCATGTTCTTGAAGCAACACGTGCATGGATTGCAAAGTCGGCTCCACTTTATCAGCAGCTATTTGGTCATAGCTTTCTGTTTTTCGTCTAAAATCAGTTATCCAGTTGTCAAAGTTGTGAACTTTGGTCATAAACTCTTGTCTAACTATAATCTTGTCTGAAAGTTCGTTAACTTTAGTGCGCACCGTTTCCGCAAGATCATTGGTACGATCTTTGATATCTGCGACTTTGTTTTTAAGAATCGTTGCACCTTCTGGTTGTATATTGTGACAGATGTTATCGCAAGTCTGAGAAAGGCTAATGATTTTAGCCTGCTGTTGAGATATCTCGTTTCCAAAAGACTTCAATTTGTTAAGTTCACGGTCAAGTTTTTCAATCTGAGGCGAGTCAATTGTAACGCTACGGCTGCTAAGAAGCTTTTCGCCGTTTTCGACCCATGATTCCAATTTTTCAGCTTCGCGTTCGAAGTTCTCCCAGTTGGTAACCAATTTCTCTAGCTTATTGTTCCACTGGTCGGCTAAATCGTGAACAACGGCCCATCTCGAATGGATAGCGTCAACCTCATCAGGCGCACTAGTCTTACCTGTCAACTGGTGACTGACACTCGACAAAATTTGTAAATTCATAAGCTGCTTATCACAGTCGGTGACAAGAGCACGAGATTGCTGTTGCAATTGCTGAGCTTCGGGTAATGTCGTCGGTTTCGGTACACTGCCGAGTTTGATTTCAGCATCCTCGATCCAGGGCTTTATTTCGGCCACTCCTTTCTGGTACTTTTGCCAACTGGCTAAGTCGTGTTCTACCACTTTAGTTTGATGTTCAGTGGATCTTTGAAGGTCGGCCATCATTTTCTCCAAAAGGGATATTTCTCCTTTAAGCCTGGTAGCATCTTGTACACGATGTTCAGTGGCTAGTTTAGCTCCTTGGTCGGCAACGCCACGGATTATCTCTAGTTTCTCAGCAATTACTCCTTGTAACGCTTGTGATTTGTCAACTCTTTCTTCTGGGGTGATGTTTTCGGAGCGAATGTGAGAGATCAAGATTGGGCTCTCTTTCTTTATCCATTCACGAACGTGTTCCAACTTATGTTCGATCTTCACCCATTCCTCGTTGAATTTCTCAAGATGTACTACTTTAGTTTGTACTTCATCTTGGACTTTGCCTAGTTTACGTTCAATAGTTTCGAGATCTTTCTCAATGACCGGTTTAGGCTTATTAGCCGTGAGGGTTCGGAGCTCGGAATAAGCTTGTTGCAATTGCGGGAACCGCTCCGACTTTGCCTTTTCTATATCAACACTAAGAACCTTGGTCTCCTGAAGTTCACGTCCGATGTTGGAAACACCAAGCTCTAAACCAGGATGAGCAACATGACTTTCAATTTTATCCAAATCAGACAAAAGCTCTTCTTTCTGATATTCGTAATTAGACCACACCTTTTGTGTGTCTCTGAGTTTGTGTAATCGGTCTGTATTAGATTCGTAAGCAGTATTCCAACCGCTCTCAAGATTCCTTACATCTTCTCTCACGAACGCTGGTGCGTTAGCGTCTTTGATGAGTTCCTTTCCTCGTTGTAACATCGACATGACTGACGGTCGGTGTCGGTCTAGTTTCTGAACCGCTGCTTGTTGTTCCAGGACCAATTGCTCCACATGTTGGAGCGAGTGTGGCTCCGGTTCCGCCATCGCTTGTACCTTAGCAGTCTCCAAGATGCAGATGACTTCGTGGACTTCGCGCCGGTACGTGTAACATCTAGTGTAAGTCTCCGTTTTGATCATTGTGATTTCAATGGTTGGTATTAAGTTTTTGTATCTGGCGATGAGGTTTTCTAACTTGATCTGCTCATCTTGGGCTTCTCCTTCGGGACAATGGTTTGTGAGCATGTCGAGAGTTTGGACGAGCCATTTCATGTCTTCACGTTTTTTGTCCGCTTCGCGACAAATGTTCTACAAATTGAAAAATATAAAGTATTGAAATTTAACTATATTCATTCGGTATCTTTCTCTACAGTGGCGCAACTAACAGATCTGAATTCTGAATTCAAGTTAAGTTTCTGTCAATAAATCATTTTTAATCAAACAAAAATTAACGCGCTATTTATTTTCAATTGTACTTTGCTTGTTTGCGACATGTCGCCTTCACAACTCTTACAGCCGTATTCACAAACAACCCTATGCGTGGCTTTATGTTTTGTCTTGCGAAAATGAGACAAAAGCTGTGTCCACGCATGCGGTCGTTTGTAAATACCGCTGTTTATAACTCCAATCAATCAATCAATCTTTATTTGTAAACATAGGTAAAAATAAATAAGGTGTTACATTAATGTCGTACAGCTATGTTTTACCCTAACGGGTGTACAAATATATCAACATAATTGGTATCTACATCAAAAAAATATGTCAAAGTACTAAATACAAATGAATCCACACATTCTTAGAATATTTACCATCAAGTCCCTCAACTGCCCGAAGGTAAGCGAAACAAAAACATTTAAAAGACGTTAATTTTGGACAAAAATATTTGAAACGAAACTTTGTTCTTGGCGTACCATGACCTTACTACAATGTGTTTATCCCTCAACGTTACCTGGAAGATAGTCTTCTCCCTCTCGAAGGCCTCCGCGGAGTCGACCTCGCGGACGATGCTGTCCATGGTTTTGTCCACGTGTTCCATCCAGCGCTCCATTTCGCGGAATTTCTCTCTGTACGCGTCCCATTTGGCGGGTATCCGCTGTAGCTGTTGCCTGAAATGTTAAATACGCTTTAAGTCAAGCTGATATTAGTAAAACTGCTGTTGAAAACGTTTGGGATGGTGTCTGTGTATGTTGCTCCTTCATACAAGAACTATCATACTTAATCTTGTAGAATTTAGAATTGCAAAAAGTTTAAGCCCACAATACTCCGATATTACCGCAAGATTCTTGTGATAACGATGGATACTGCTAATCAACCTATACCAGAGTGTATCCCATATAAATAACTCATATAGAATCCCAACTTCTGAAAATCTGATAATTATTGTTTAGTCGTGTAAGTTACACTATCTAAAACACAAGAACGGCTGAACCGATTTGGCTGAAAGTAGGGAGGTAGCTTATAATCAGGAGACGGACAAAGGATACTGTTTTTACGGCGGAACATAATTAGCGGACTCAGCTAGTTAATTCATAAAATATTCCTCAAAACTAGCATCCACATATTCATGGTGGATCACAATGTCCACACAGACCTGTCTTCCTTCTTCATGCTGTGACTCACCTGAAGTGCTCCACTCTATGAACGGTGCCCTCCCATATCTGCTCGCATTTCCTGACCGTCTCCTCGAGGCTATTGTCCCCGGTCTGGTGCGTGAAGCTGGTGGAAATCTTCTTGAGGTTCTGGAGACAGTGTTCCACTTGCATCACCTTGCCCTGGTTACGGAAGTACTCCTCGTTTCTAATGAGGATGCCGTCCGCGTCGTCGCTTTGGTTGTATGCCTGGGTGGAGGAGAATAATCGTTTAAACCAGTTCATAATCTCTACTACTCAAAGCAAAATCTAAGATACTGAAGTCAAAAAAAAATGTCTTTTTTGGCTCACAATTTGTTAAAATTACGTTCATAATTATTTTCAATCGTTGTTGTATACCCCTCGTTCATTCCCTTCATTATAGTTGATCCCGCATAATGCTCCGTAGAATTTAACCCTGGACCTAATAGCTAAGTCCACTTCAGTCCAGGCTTAAATTGAGATACGACTCCTCAGTAGGCTAGGCTTTGGTTAATCTTGCATCAGGATTAATATAGGACCCACTCCCTGCGCAAATGGGATCACTTGGAGGCCTGAAGATGGGCCACTAGCTGTGCAAAGGGGACCAATTACCTGTTCCTCGTAGACCAGCTCCTTCTCGATGTCCTTGATGCAGTGCTGGAAGACAGCCTCGTCCAGACGGAACTCCAGCCGCATGAGGTGCGCCGGCGCGCGCTGCAGCAGCCCGCGCCAGCGCCGCTGCAGCTCCTCCACCGTCGACACGATGCGAGGCCGGTCCGGCTCCTGGACCAGCTGGAAATTTATGGGCTGGTGTAGTTCACACTCGTCATCTTAGATGAAAACAAGAAACAGCAGATACGTTACCTAGTCTCGGAAAATGAGACGATAAAACTGCGTCTAGCTGACGCACTAGCCTCAGTCGTATGTCGAACCGTTGCCGCGTGAGCAAGTGCTTTCACACTGCGTTTATATTTTTGAAGTCCTTCAGAATCCTTTTTTGCTCATTTTATAAATGCCTGAATCATTCTTAATGATAAATGTTTTTAAATACAATAATTTTATGAAAATGCATGTAGGTGTTTCTAGCTCATTTTTCGAATACGCAATGTTAGAATATACCGTATCTACTATTTTTGTACTCATCTAAGCTCGTCATAGGTTATTTGGACAACTCATTAAAATTGATAAAGTAACAGATATAGTAACGTTGTATATTATGAATACAAATAGGACAGTATGGAGAATGGAGATGCTATAGAAATAAAACCACAGAAAATACAGGCGCGTCTTAGGAACGTTGTAAGGAGGATTGGTGTCCAGGCCACCGGCTATAAAAACATCGCCAAAGATCCCGGGTTCCTGAAAGGAATGCAAACGAGAACATCGCTCAGACGACGAAGAAACTAACCTCAATAAGTTCCCGACCGGACCGGACCAGTTCCGACACAGCCCTCTCATCAGCTCCTTGGAAGAACCTCTTATGGAAGTCCACCGCCTGCTTGCCTTCCACCTTGGAGTCGGCGAGCAAGGCCTCGGCTCTGGATGCCCACTCTTCCACGGTTCGCTTCTTGATCTCAAACTCTTCCCACGCTCTAACGAGGCGTTGAAGTTCTGCTTCGCGTTTGGTGGCTTCGGATGATACGTGGGCGAATCTGGAGGGATTAGTCGATTATTTACAGCGGTGTTCAATGTTCATAGACGATTTTTAAAGTATTGGACTAAGTATCGCTTTGTCATGCTTTGGGTACCGTTGAACATGACACATAAGAGTAAGACAAGAGACTACTGAGCCAAAGGAATAACTTTAACACATAATAATAATAACTATCATCGTGTATGGGATCACTTGGAGGCCTGAAGATGGGCACCTTGAGGCAAGGTGTCGGGGACTAGCGACCCCGCGGCTTCCCGAGTGCTCCAGAGGGAAATCACCATTCCTCACCTCCGGCTTGCCTTAGTTGGCTGGTCGGAGTGAACAATGATGAGGAAGCGGTCCCCCGCCTCTGGCTTGCCTTCACCGGCTGGTCAGAGTGGAGTCGCGAGAGCAGAAATGCTCGGAGGATGGACACCTCACGTCAGTTGGCCCGCTCTCTGGCATACCAGTGATGGTTTAAAATCCAGGGAGGTCTCTCCATCCTTCAGCCTCTCACGTCCCTGTTGCTCCCTTGCTGTAATTTGCTCAGCTGATTAGGGGGCCCAGTTTGTGAGTTGGCAAGTCTCCGCCTGCCATTTTTACGTGTTTATTGAACATTGTTACGGCAGGCGCCATAATCACTATAGTTCCCCCAGTAGCCAATCCACTACCACCACATCACTATAGCCCATGTTGTTTTCATCCGTAGATTTCTTAATAGTTCTCTCCGATCCGGTGGTTGTCCTTGGCTGCATTTTATAGTGCAGACAGGGATAATTGCCGGCTTGGTGTCCACTTCATTGTTTGCGAGTAAAATTGTTATTGAAAAGGGCCTCTACGTGTTGGCTTCGGCTCCACGCACGCCTTCCAAAAGTCCGGGGCTCCATAGCCCCGTGATACTGGACGTATAACTATCATCGTCATCTGTGGATTCTGTAGCTCGGGTCTAAAAGAATATGGCTTCGGTTAATATGCTCGTCGTAAAAGGCGACTAGGTTTCTCGGTGGGAAGCTTCGGCCGCGGCTTTGTTTTGGCCTCACTCATAGCGCAAAGCGGACTTGTCTGTGGTCCGATACATAGCTGGTGCAACCAATATGGAAGACGAGTCGCATATTGTTCTATGATGAGTGTGCTAAGTAAACCTTTCTCTACTTCACATTTCAAATGTGTACGAGTCCTATGCATACCTGTCATTAAGATCCCTCATGAGAGTCAGCTGGTCGCTAACATCCGCACTGCGGTCTGCGTCGGCTGACTTCACGATGTTTTGGAACACCTTGTTCTTGCTCTCGAGCATGCTTCGGTAGTAAGTCGTTCGAGAGAAGAATGTCCGATGGATTTCGTATCTTGATTCTATTACTTCACTGTTGAGAAACAAGGAAATAGGCGATTACGTTTCGAAATTGTTTTCTTTTCCATCATTAATGCAGCTTTAGTCTGTCTTGGTCCAAGAAAGTTTAATGGTATAAACCTTCTTGGAGCAAGACATTGCTGCGGGGTCGGTCAGGATTCATATCCACAAATGTGTGCGCTGTTAAACTCGATAACGGTAAAAGAAACCACCGCGAGGAATCTGCAGGATTGTCTTTCTTACCGTGTAGTCTTCACTTCAGTCCTGAGATTATCCTCCGCCTTATCCAACCAAGTCCCTATCTCCTTCTGCCCAGTCTCCAAGGACTCGTGCTGCACCAGCAGCTGCCTGTATTGGTGTAACTTCACCGGGACCGTCGCTCGGACTCTCACTAGGGCTTCCTTTTGTTGCTTCAGCTTCGTCATGTTCGATTCCACTTCGTCTCGGGGCAGTTCTGCTATTGCTGTTTGGAAAGTTCTGGGGAAAGAAAGTGGAATTAGTTAAACACTTTGTGTCTTAAACATCCGGTAAAGAATGCAGGCCCATCTATGCCACGTCACCTAACCTCCGCTGATGGCACGCGACCATGATACCACATGCTTGTTTAGAAGATACCAATTAACTCTAGACACCTCAACAAACCTGCTAATAGTTTTGAACAGTTCCTCATGATGGTCTATCTGGCTGTTCAGCTGGAGAAGCTGATCTATATAGGCCTGGATGTCCTGGGTGGTGGCACGCGGCTGGCGGGACAGCAGATTTTCGGCAGATGCCAGCCACTGGTCCAGGTCCCGTACTCCTGATGCCAGCTCACGTCGGTGGCGAAGAGCGTCGCCTCCACGGACGTATCTTAAGATTTAAGAACAATTAAGGTTAGTATTTAATATTTATACGATTTTGCTTTTCAAATGTCCTTCCCGACTAAAATGCTTACGTTAATATAACCTCAAATTTTTCCAATAAAAAGTCAGATTTTTTAGAATTCGTACAACAGAAGTTGTATTTACCTAGACGTGTAGAACAACCACATAGATTACTCTCGCGGAAGCACTACGTAGTAAGGGGGGAATTGGAATGCTGATTTTATTCGATTTTTAGAAGAGTGCAAACAGTTGTGCCAATTTTTAAAGGATGCTCTAATAAGGTTCATTTTTATGACAATCAAAGTTCTTTAGAAGATTTCGAATCAGAAAAACCCTGCACTTAAAACCTGCACCTTTTAAGATACCTCAAAAGTAATTTATGTGAGTAGGTACCTAAATTTAATATGACAGAAATAGATTAATCAATTTATCTTTAATCCTTTACACGAGCGTAATCAAAGCTGTGTGCTGTAAATTCTAAGAAACTTGAGTATCCCTTTATCTTATCTACATTCCAGCATAACACCACTTCAAGATTACCTATAAAAATATGTAAACAAACTAAATCAAAATTTACCGTTCTGCCTCCTCCCATACACGTTCCCATCTTTCAGTAATTTCAACGTATTTCCTCTTGATCTCAGTGCTGTGTTCCTCATTGCATGTAGCTGCAAGGAACCCTGCCGCATCACCTAACCTCTGATGCTTTTCCTTCCACACCGTCAAATCGTGGAAGAATTCCAACCTCTCATCTTCTGATACTCTAAGCATATGTTGTGCCCGATCTAACCATACAGTAAACTCATTGGATAATGAATTCCACCGCTCCCAATGAGCTATAACCTCTTCTAACACACTTCTCGCACATCTAACATCGGAAGCCACCCTGCGCCACGTTTCAGCGACTTCCTTCAAAAACGAGTCTATCTCTCTCGCTTCAGACCTATCCAATTCACACACTCGTTTATATTCCTCTGCTACTTGCTTAATATCGACGTACGCTCGGTCGAATTCTTGGAAAATCTTATTCTTAGTGACGAAGTTATCGTAATCATCTAATAAGGCACGGACGTGTTCGATGCGACCATACTTGCCGGTCCACGCGGCAAGCTTGGCCTTCGTTAACTCTGTAAACGCAACGATACAACATTTATGTTCTAAGTACTTTAACCTCGCTTTCCTTTGAGGAGCTCTACGACTAACAGTTTCCAGACGATCTTTCATATCTGTTAATCTTTCGTGGGGTATGCGAGTGGCGTCGGAAGAACGTAACGCCGCTTCAAAAGTGTTCGCAATCTCTGCTAATCCGGAGAAAAAGGCACTGTGTTCCTCGAGCTTTTCGCTGATAATGGCAGCCGTTCTCTCATCTAAACTAGTCGGGATTTCGTCGAAGTATAATAGGTATTCTGCCCTTGCGAGCCATTCCCCGACGAGCCTGAAGTCTCCGGGGAGATCTGAGTCCAACATCCACAGCCACCTTCTGTGCAACCTTTCGAGCTCAATCCAAAGAGCGACCAATTCCCTCCATGATTTCGGAGCGATGGCAACAAGGCTCTGGGTGTACATCAGCTTCTCAAGTTTTCTGTAAATGGGTTCGCGGGCGAGCCTATCGTTTTCGGCGCGCACGTAGTCGTCGTAGTTTCGTGATAAAGTGCGCGAATCGTATTGTCTTTGTACAGTGGTGACGCGGTCCGTCAACCACATCCTAAGAGATTCGTATTCCTCTTGCACTGCCGCCACGGCATCTGGGCCTGTCGTCTGAAATACAACACTGATATTAACCTACTGATACATAATAATAACACTTATCATAACAAACTTTAAGTAATTGAGATAGAAGAGCGCAAGAAGACTTAAATATGGAAAAACGGCACGTAAACGTTTATTTAAGAGCGCAAGTATTGATCACCTATCTAAATAGTTGTTTTGATAAAGCCTTACCTTAGGTTCAGGATATTTGTGCAGGAACTGTGCCACATACGTCATTATGGACCTCTCGTCTGGCTTATCGACGTCCACATCTTCCGCGTCCAGCAACCTAGCGATACCGAGTTCGGATTCAGCGACGTCGAACGCGTGTTCGAGTCTCTGTCGGTTTGTTTTGCGTTTCATCTCGGCCAGGTTTATGAGGTTAGCTTTAATGGCGTCAATGATGGCCAGGAAAGCGATGCCGTCTCGCCAGGACGGACCGAAGTCTGTCACTTGGATGTTTGAGTCCCTGTTGAAGAAACAGTAAACTATCAGCTAATGCAACCATCACAAAGACTTTTCAATCAGGGTATAGATAGTTGAAGTAGACGATTGCGCTCTGCTAAGTTTAGTCTGATTGTATAATAACCACCAATATGATTTTGACACAAACAAATTTTGACAAATGCCAGATAACAGTATTTATGTGGATGTGTTTCATTCAGCAGGATTTGATACTCAGCCCCGTTAACGCGCAATAACAAGTATGTTTAACGTGATATACACTCAGTTGCACGAAAGTCCATTAGACAATAATGACGGCATCAAAATGTTAATAACAGATTTTTCAATAGAAAATCTGATCATTAAAATGTTAATGCCGACATCATTATTGAATGGACTTTCCTGCAACTGAGTGTTAAAATGTTAATACCGTCATCATTATTGAATGGACTTTCCTGCAACTGAGTGATAGTCTTAGTCTTACTCTTGACGTCACCTCTCATGATGGAAAGCGACGATAGGGTTGACGATGTAGTATGCTTGCATAGAAGATACCTATTTACGACAGACTTGTTCACAAGCAAGACTTGTTTGAAGCAACAGTTCTGCTGAAACAATTTAATGGAACACTCTTAACAGAGACTTACTTAGGCAACGCATTAGCGACCCATTGCAACAGCGTCTTCTTAGCGCCCTGCTTCCACTTGTCCTCGGCTCTCTGCGTAGGTGTGGCTGCACCAGACTCGTATGACATGGCGGACGCACATCGCGACCCGCCGAGGTACTCCAAAGCTCGACTGTTCTCCTCAATCTAGTACATAGGAATTATTTGTAAGAAACCTGGATAAATAGCTTTTTTATTCTCAAAATCTAAATCAAACGATGAATCAAAAACTGGAGAAAAGTTTCGGTCAAATTGATACCAGGGATCCCTGTATTATTTTTCGATGATATTTCTAAATATTGCCATAAAATATCCCTTAAATATGGAAGATATTTAAGGGACTTTTAACAGCCATATTTAGGGTCCACCAAAGAAATCATCCCGTTATATGATTATTTACATTTTACCTTTGGTCCAAGTGGTCTTCAGTGTTTTTATCTAAAGCGTATAAGTTTTCGTGATTTAGTGCATCTATTGCCAATGTGTCAACCAATAGCAGTTGTGAAAAATTAAGCCTTCAAAATAATACGGCTTCCTTAATAAGCATGCAAAGTGGAACAAGTCAAAATTGAAATAAAAAATATATAAACGCATTTTTATATTATGTACAAGCATACAAAAAAGGAAACGATATAGTATGAAAAAGATGGATAGATTTTTTTAACAGATACCAGCAGAACGTATTATAATTATAAATATCTGTATGGGAATTAATATACAGGGTGTTGGTGGAGAGTTAAACAAACTTGATGGGCGTGTAGGTGGACTAATTTGTAAGATACAATTTGAAGGAAAAGACCATAACTCTCCACATTCTTTAATGATTATTATTATGATTTTAATTTCTTCTTTTCCTTTTTTTACCTCTTTACCCCTACATTTTTTGCTATATGTTTTCGATTGAACTTTTTATTTGATTATGGTCCCAGATGTATTCTTGATCTATCGAAGGTAGAGTTAATCCAAAATAATGAGTAAATAATTGGTTATGGGTTCTCAAAGTTAAGAAAATAAATAAATGTTGTCCGAAAGGTCACGTTGCATCGTTTTAAAAAAAAACTAATAATTATCAAGCAGTTCAAATACTTTTAAAAACGTCTCTTGACTTCGCTTATTACAACGGTGTACTATATGTAGCATAAAAATCTACCAACTTGACAAAAATAAGGCTAAGGTATGGGTCACGTGGGCGTGTGCCCACCACGTTTGTCTAACCCTCCACGAAACATCCTGTATATAAATTATAATATATAAAATGTTTTGTTAATGATAATGACTGAAATAAGTTCTTCTCTCACTTTTTGAAAAACTTTTCTATACAATTACTTAATTCTAACGTAGTCATACGATATTTAAAAAGCCTATAATATTGCTGCATTTACCCACCTTGGTTCTTCTGTCCTGTGGGTCCAATAAATAGAACGAAGCTTGCGCAAACAAAATAGGTTGAAGCCGATTAAACGAGAAATAACCACGAGTTTTGATACTTTATGAAGGAAGGGCTACTCTAACAACTCTGTGGGTCTTAACAGGGGTGGTTTAAAGTGTAACCAAATAAACAAAACCTGCGTGCTTAGTATGAGTATTTTCAAATACTATATTTTTCTTCGGTTCTTCTTCTTTTTTGCTATCAATGCTAATTTAAAACTAAGTTTATTTTTCGGTTCCAATCGCGTTGCTTTCATTATTATTAGCATTTTCAACGTAGACCTTCGGTTATCCCGATGCTGTTATGAAAATAACCTTATTTTTCGGTTTGAATTGCGCTACTTTTATTATATTAAGCATCTTTAAACGCCTGACGATTGCCTGTTTCTATTCCGATTCTCGTCTACTCGTAAGACGGGTTTCAAGATTTTCAACGCCCGAAGTTCACGGTTACGGGTTATTTGTGTGTAATTGGAGTAGTAACTTGTCATATACTTATTACTCTAAAAAGTAAGAAATAGAACTAATAGGTAAGTAAATATTTGTTTAATTTTTATCACCGCATTTATATTACAAACGATTGGAACCGAAAAATGTTCACAAGAACAACATTACCCTAACTCTTGGGTTCGCCGTAGTTGGTTAAAAACTGCCACCAAGCACTCAGGGGTATATAATAACTTTGCTTACATTGTTACACTGGTGCAATTCAAAGTTGCCAATTGATTACCTAAGTGCGAAACGCTCTAGACTTATTCATTATTTTATGAAAATAACTATAAGGCGGTCGCGATGTAGGAAGAATTTCATGTTAACCTTACTGTCTATTTTGTTACAGCGCGATATTAATGCAAAATAAATAAATACATTTATTTTGTATACAAAAATTAATTTTAGACTAAATTTTGCTTTAAATCTAAGTAACATAATAATAACATTTAATAATGCAAGAGCGACAGCGACATTGATTTAAGCACTCCTGACGTCTAACCCTCTTACATTAAAACGATGATTATCAGCTGCATGAAGTATATATCGTTTTGTCTTTTATTGTCATTTGACGTTTCAAGGTTGATAGCCAGAGACAAACATTACATAACTTAGTCATTTGTTAATCATCGTAAGTGAAGGGGTGAATGGTTGTAATTGATGTAAATAGATGTAGACTGAAAAATGACTGTACTGAAAGATTATTCTCGTACATTGCGACCGCCTTTTACCTAATAAATTTTGAACGTCAAGGTAAGTTTAATTGGAAACATAAAGAAGAAATAATAGGAAGGTTTATGTTATCTGCTATTGGTTGCCAAAAATGATAATTTAGACAACTTTTTAAATAGCAAGGATATTAATAAATTAATTTGCTGTATTATGATTATTTATGATCGATGAATATCTGAAAAAGGAAGTCGATGATTTCCCACAATCATAAGATTTAATATTATGTTTTTAAATATAAATTAAATATGTTTATTTCGTCTTCAGATGCAAACCCTTCTGCCACAAAAACCCTGGACCTTTGGAATTACATTTCATGTAAGTACACATAAAGGTCAGAGTTAGTAAGTGTCTATCTTAATAACTAAACTGAGTTAGTTAATATCTAAGTTGAGTTAGTTAATTTAGTTATATCAGTTTGTCTGGCCGTTCGAAGGCAGAACGAAGATGGTAAGACTCGTTTGTGCATCTATCTTACGTTTGTTAGCTCCATGTCTCATGACCATGGAACATGCAACAGTGTCCAATTGTCCTACATTATCTACCTTACTACATATTCTCAAGTGATCAAAATTACCTAAATTCTATTTCACACTTTGTGCTTACCTACAGACCTACTAAGTTGAAAGAAAAAAGGTTAATAAAACATTGTTAGTTTGTTGGCAAGTTGTTCCATTTAAAAAGCTGTCGGACATTATTTTTATCGGACAAGTTCGACACGATCCTGGTAATAATATGAATTTTTATAGACGACTAAACGCCATTGGCGTTAGATGTTCATATTATTTTACTTGTTTATAATATTACTTAGGGCCAATTCATAATATCAATATTAAGCGCATTGAAGTTTCAATTTGGCATCGTCTGTGGCAAATTTGAACAAAGGGACGGGGTAGAAAACATTAAATAACTCTCATTCACCAACGGAGTCGATAGGAATTGTTTCAGAGGTTTTAGTCGAATTTTTCATAGAGGAAGATTCTCGTGTCTCTAATAGTAACTTGTAGATTGAGTTTCGATGTTCTTCAACTATGCGCTCAAAATTGACTTCTAAAGCTCATTCACATCATTCTATCAGTGCCATAGAATTCCGATGAAGTCAGTCAACTGACTTCAAAACCTCCGAGACACCGACTCCTGTCACTGACCCAACATCAGCTTTTAGATTCATCAGCAAAAAGCCAATTCGGTTTAAAATTTCAGAAAGAACTGCAAATATCTTCAACAATTAAAGAAGCAACTTGCCAACAATACAGGTAGATAATATTATCCCCATAACTCCATACCTGGAAGTACAGTATAATGGTCCATATGAGTCCGAGCACAACAGCGGGCCGGCCGTCGACGAGATCGGCCGCGTTGATGTTGACCAGCTTGATGCGCTTGCCAGCGAGGAACCGGAGTGCGGTGTTCGCGTTAGAGAGGAAGTGCGGGCGTCGAAGCACGCGCCCTCGCTCCATGGGCTAGATAAAGAACATACTCGTAAAAAGCCTGTCCTAGCTGGGAACAGGCCACGCGACGATACATGGCCTGGACTGGACATAGAAGATACTCGTAAAATCCCTGTCTAGCTGGGAACAGGCCAATAAACGCTCCATGGGCTAGACATAAAAGATAGTCGTAATAATCCTGTCCTAGCTAGGATCAGACCCAACAACTTCAGGGCTGGATATAGAAGTTACTGGTAAAAACCCTGTCTAGCTGGGATCAGGCCAATAAACGCTCCATGGGCTGGATATAAAAGATATTCGTAAAAAGCCTGTCCTAGCTGGGAACAGGCCAAATGACGCTCCATAGCCTGAACATAGAAGATACTCTTATAAAACCCTGTCTAGCTGGGAACAGGCTTAATCACGCTCCATAGGCTAGTCATAGAAGATACTCGTAGAAAACCTACTGTATAGCTGGGAACAGGCCAAACGAGCCAGAGCAAGCGAGGGCAAACGAAGGGTAATGGGTAAATAAAGAGTAACTTGACGCACGGTCAAATGCTTTCGCTGCGTCATCTACACTGGTTCCTTCTATATTGTTCGTTAAACTCGTTTGGTTTGTTTGGTCTCGATCAAACTTGAGTTCTGGCAGTAGGTATCCAACTCACCAGTTTTTCCCCGGAGAGCACTTCGAGCAGCGCCAGAAGTCTGGTTCCATCTCGAAGATCGTATATGAGATCGTCGATACGCAGTGGAGGTATGCGCTGAAATATTACACGAAGGTTAAGTACGAAGGAAAATATATAACTCGCCTAATTATTATGGTTTAGGTACTAGAAAACCAGGGGTTTCCTTCTTGAAGTAAATGTTGTCCCTTGAAAATATCCTATTGAAAAGGCCAAGGCACGTGCTCGAATACCTAATATTAGCTTTTCCAGGGCATTATCGGATTCCTGTCAAGTTTAGAAACTTATTGACGCAGAGCCGGCTTCAGATTAGAAAACCACTAACCAAATTTCGAACTTAAGTCAGGGTACTTATTAGTTAAGTTGAACCTCTAAGCACTGCTATTATATTTTTTATTCTGCATGAAAAACTCTACAGCACCCCGAAGTTTAGTTCCATAGACATCTTAAACAAACATAACCGTTCCTTTGCAGTCGGGCAAAAATTGATTTGACCTTTGACAAGACCCAAGAATGGCTTAATAAATCTAGGCAATCAACTTACGAATCTAGATTGGCCTTGACTAAGAATATCTACTACCATAGGACCTATATAATATGACGTAATTTACGTTTATTTGATTCATATAGGTACATACGTTTATTTTGACCGTGTATCCCCGACGTAGAATAGGGTTACCCCATCTCTTCCCGTGGGTGTCGTAAAAGGCGACTAAGGGATTTAGGGGGGACTAGCAAAACTTAAATCCTCCCCGCGCGGTGGCGGATAAACTGCTTGGTCCCTAGAAGGGTTGGTGTCAGGCAGGCGGCCGGTCGTAAAAATATTGCCAAATCTATTAGCAGAAGGTATGGTCAATGATGACTTACCTACTGCGCCAACCCCAAATATTTGGGGTTTAGTGGACCCCGGGCTCCCGAGAGAGATGCAACCAGGAACATCGCTCGGATGAGAGGATGAGAGACATACGTTTATTTTGACCAGAGAAGTATTTTTTTTAATTATTTTATATTATCAGTATGTGCTTATTATAAACATGATAGCATACGGCTGTATGGATGTTTGATATCCCTGGCAAAAACTAGCGAACTGATTGCGATGAAACCTGCTAGACACACTAACTTAATAGACATTTATTTTTTTCCGATATTTTCAGGGGGACCTTGTGAAGGTAACATTACAGGGCGCAGCTAAGCCGACGACCTCAGTGGCGCGTCGGGGGAAGGCCCGACTGCAATCCAGGAGGTTGCGGGTTCGATTCCCGCCGGGTGCAAGTATTTATGCTTAAAATATTTGTTTCCCGTCTGGGTGTTTTCTATGTATTAATATGTATGTATTTACAAAAAAAAAGTACAATATGTAGTATATCCTTTGTCTAGTACCCATAGTACAAGCCTAGTGCTTAGTTTGGGGCTAGATTGAGCTGTGTGTAACGTTGTGCAATATTCATTATTTATTTATTTAATGAGTCCGCGTCTAACGGACTCCCGCAACCTTCGCCAGATCATCGGTCCACCTTATGGGAGGGAGGCCCACATTACGCCCGCCGGCCGGCCGGTACGCGGTCGCCACTCATCGACCATCGGTTCTACGTACAATGTGCCCTACCCACAGCCACTTGAGTTTCGCGATATTCGGGAGTAACTAGTATTAAATTAGTTTATCCTCATCGATACCTCAACTTTTGTTTAGGGACTTTCCGTATTTAAAACGAACCTTACCTTCACTGACCTATTTGTGCCTATTTGATCTGCGCCATGTTGCGCTGTTGTCACGCGCGCTATTGAAAGTGATGGTGACCGTCCACGGAACTATTAGTTCCCCGGACAGACAACAGCGCAACATGGCGCAGATCAAATAGGCACAAAGATCTAATGTCATTTTGTATGGTATACTAATTCCAGCGTACTTGTATAGTTTCATTTCAGTGCTTACCTTAGACAAATGTGAATTGATCCAATTGACGAATGTTTTCTTTTGCACTCTTTCTTGTTCATCTGTAACAAAAGAAATTATTTTATCAGTAACGTTGTTTACTTAATGCAGATTCCAATATACGATCCGTTTATATGTAAAACGGGCCGTATATTGCGTATACTGAGGAACGGGAAATGGACGAGCGTCAGCGTATCACAGACTGAAATAGCTCTAGCTAACTTTTTGTATTGAAATAAGACCTTTGATCAATACTTAAGTGCCCAAAACGTAGGGGAATAGTCGTAGCAAATGTAGGTTTTGTAGCATAAAAGCATACTCTTGTTTATTTTACATTAATCCAGCTCTCTCTATTTTATCTATTGTCAAGCCGTTTAAAGTTCTGTGTATTTCTGGATGTATTAGTGTTGCCGTTGTCTGGTACCCATATCACAAGCCTTTTTGCTAACTTTGAGGCTAGATGGTGATGTATGCAATGTCGTACAGTACGTAGTAGGTCATATAAAGACCGTATTAAAATGAGTCATAATCACTTTCACAAACAGAGCCGTTGTTGGCAAGTTCACTGCACCTATAATCTGTAATGAAGTTTGTCTGCACATTTACAAGCCAAATAGCAGATATAAACTTTACTACTGAGGTATTTCTATTAATAGCTCCCCGTATAATCGTATTAAAGTTCGACAGTAAACACTTTAGATAACTAACGTAGCCGAGTAGTGAGAATATCTATTTATATTCTATTCTATATCTTCTATGGTTTACCTATATACTAATATTCTAAATGCGAAAGTCTGCACCGCTTTCACGCCTAAACAGATAAACTGATTTTGATGAATTTTGTTATAGAGGTAGATGGGACTAGGGCATGCAATATCGGAAGGTTTTCAATCCCGGGGCGATATCGATATTAAGAGCTCAATCCCGGGATCCCGGGATTGATACTGGGATTTTAGATATCGTTAAAAAGGCGAATTTATTACAATAAAAATGTGTTAAATATAAAATATTTGATATACTTAAGACTCTAGTGGTTTCATTACGTAAATAAGTTACCCCGAGGGCCGTCCACCCCATCATTTTGGAAATATGGCGGACAAATAGCCTAAACCCGAAAGTGTCTAAACTTTCGCGCCAAATTCTAGGCGCACCACTAAAATGATGTTAGCAGAAAAATTTTGCATGTGAGCTTGTATAAAAAATACTTGTCTTAGAAATTGCAATGAATCACGTTACTTTCATTGTTTTAAACATTTTACCATTTCCCTACGCTTCTAAATCTTTACAGATCTCTTCCTCAGGGGTAGACTAATTTGGGTTTAATTTTAATAGTTCCATTCAATCATTCCATGAGGAAAAATATAGCTAAAAACCTTAATTTATACCCAAATAGTAAATTGCTCAAATCTCGATATCGGATCACTCAATCCCGGGATTATAATATCGAACTTTTGCGTCCGAGATCCCGGGATTACGATATCCCGGGATCCCGGGATTCATGCCCTAGATGGGACCTTGGAGAAGGACATAGAGTACTTTTGATCCCGATATTCTCGCGGGATCGGGACGCGGGTGAAATCGCGAGGCATAGTGTATTATTTGTTTATATTTACAAAATGTAGATGAGTTTGAGTATGAGTAGTAGATCTACCTATCCGTTGTTCATAGTAGGTAAAACCCAAAGTCTTTATTTTTTTGAACGACAAGAAATGAGGAGGAACACTAACTTTTTATCCCGGCAGAGGGCGTTAAATAAATAAATAAATTCCGTCTGGTTTCGGATGGTGGGGGGTGCCTGTCACGCCGCATGACCCAGACAGAGCTGAATCGTTCTTGATGTTGTGCTGAACCGCAGATGTACTCCGCAAGCCGGAACCTTGCGGAGTACACTGCGAGCACTGGCTAGCAACCCAGTCTTGTACTATGGGGTGTATTATGGCTTGCACCTAGTTGCTTAGTTTGAGGATAAATTGAGATGTGTAACGCCGTGATTTATTTATTTATTTATATCTATCTACCATTAGGTATTGGAACGATCATTTGCGTGTAGAATTGCGTAAGGCCTTGAAAACTCTGGATCAAGATGAGGTCAGCGGTGTTTTAGTAGATTCATCGTATTAATTTAACGGCAGTAAATATAATTGAAGTAATCGCTACGTTAAAATATGCGTTTTGTTAATTTGATAGTGTTGCCAGGTTTTATTGGACGGGCCTTTCCGTCTGATATAAACATGGCTGTCCTAGGCGGTTAGAATCCTGAAGAGAATGTATTAACAGTCTATTATTTAGTCGCGATCAGGGTTACCAGACCTTCGTATTTGTCTTGAGAACTCCGAATGTTTAGGCCCATCTCCGGATTCTGGATTTCGAAAAAGTCGTGACACCTCTAGATTTTTGGGTGTTTAATAAAATAAGTAGGTTTTAAGATCTTTGGGGAAACTTCAATATAACCCTGTATTGAAGTTTTGGCACACAAGCTGTCTGCGGCCAGGTTTCCAGGCAGGAAGTGGTAAAGTCAAACACTTTATATCATACCAGCTGCGTCCCGCGGTTTCACCTGTGAGTATATCGGGATCAAAAGTAGCTTATGTTACTCAGGGTGAATGTAGCTTTCTAATGGTGAAAGAATGTTTGAAATCGGTCTAGTGGTTTTTAAGTTTATTCATTACAAACATACAGACACACATACACAAAAATACAAATCTTTCCTCTTTATAATATTGCACATCGTGAAGATGATGATGAGACATATATGTCGGAGTGTGGACTAATAAGCTAACCAAACTCCTTACTAGAAGAATCGGATCGCCAGTGTTATTTGTGACACTGACAGAGTCTACAGCAGCGACGTGTTGTGGTTGTTGGTTGCTAAGCAACGGATATGATTCATCTGGGGACGGTCGTGATTAGGGCATGAATCCCGGGATCCCGGGATATCGTAATCCCGGGATCTCGGATGCAAAAGTTCGATATTATAATCCCGGGATTGAGTGATCCGATATCGAGATTTGAGCAATTTATTATTTGGGTATAAATTAAGGTTTTTAGCTATATTTTTCCTTATGGAATGATTGAATGGAACTATTAAAATTAAACCCAAATTAGTCTACCCCTGAGGAAGAGATCTGTAAAGATTTAGAAGCGTAGGGAATTGGTAAAATGTTTAAAACAATGAAAGTAACGTGATTCATTGCAATTTTTAAGACAAGTATTTTTTATACAAGCTCACATGCAAAATTTTTGTGCTAACATCATTTTAGTGGTGCGCCTAGAATTTGGCGCGAAAGTTTAGACACTTTCGGGTTTAGGCTATTTGTCCGCCATATTTCCAAAATGATGGGGTGGACGGCCCTCGGGGTAACTTATTTACGTAATGAAACCACTATAGTCTTAAATATATTAAATATTTTATATTTAACACATTTTTACTGTAATAAATTCGCCTTTTTAACGATATCTAAAATCCCAGTATCAATCCCGGGATCCCGGGATTGAGCTCTTAATATCGATATCGCCCCGAGATTGAAAACCTTCCGATATTGCATGCCCTAGTCGTGATAGCTGGTAGAAACTGTCTCGCGTTCCGTATTCTTTCTATGTGAATAAATTGTTACCTTCAGTATTATTTGAACGTTGATTATACCCAGTACCTCATCATAGTTGTTTTCATTGAGCCGACATCTACCCAAGTATGCCTACTAGAAGTTATACGATGGCAAATACAGAAGTAAAGCACCCTCCTGACGACATCAGCAACCTTCTCTACGACATCAGAAGTGGGATGGACCCGGCTCACAGGCTCATGATGAAGAAAGAGAAACATGCATTGTGAAGCTACCAGAGTTTGATCCTGATAAAACAAATGCGGACGCGAGATAAGATGGCGGCCGACATAAAATGTTACTTCAAAAGGAACTTCATCTCATTTGAAACTGGGAAGACCGAGCTCATCGCGGTTCATTGTACGAGCGGCACCGGCGGCGCGGCAGCGTGGTGGCGCGCGGGGCGGTACGCAAGCAGATGCCAGCTGTGCGAGCGGCACGGGCGAGGCGCTGTACGCGGCGAGCGACGATGTGTTGATGCTGCGTTGCGAGCATTTTAACACAAAGGTGTGTTTCGTTTTTGTTATGAATGTAGTGCCGAGTGCTCATTGATTAGAGAAATAATTGTGGCGTAATTTAGTGGCCATTGCCAGGGCGAGGTGGCCCAGGGCGAGGTGGCCATTACAGGGCGAGGTGGCCCAGGGCGAGGTGGCCATTACAGGGCAAGGTGGCCCAGGGCGAGGTGGCCATTACAGGGCAAGGTGGCCCAGGGCGAGGTGGCCATTACAGGGCGAGGTGGCCCAGGGCGAGGTGGCCATTACAAGGCGAGGTGGCCTTTACAGTGCGCATTGATCATTTAGATATTGTTAACAGTTTAAGTTTAGTTTTGTTTAGTTGTGTATAGTGATAACCGATCATCCTCTTTATATCTTGTTACATGCTTTACCTGATAGATTAAGAAAGATGCCAGAAAGTCAAGAGCCATCTGAAATTAGTGTTAATTTAAATGGTGCAAATTACAATTATGTGTTGTAAGCGCGAGTGAAGTACTCTAACAGCCATATAGTTGAGTTGAGTTGAGCTAGCCAGCGGTCCGCTTGGAGGGCGGATGCGTGTGGTTGGTGTTGGGCTGTGTGAGCCGTGCGTAGTTTGTGTTGGGCTTGCGAGTCGTACGTGGTGTTGAGAGGGTTCCACTCGTGAGAATAGTTTTGTTATTTCTGGATTGATTCATTGAAGAAAGATGGCAAATGACTCTGGTTAATGTCCCTGTTAAAGTTTGATTTTCGAATAGCTATTTTGATGATTTGATAATGATGATCAACCCGAAAGGGACTGTTTTCGAACAATTTTGGCTGTCGTGGAGTTGTTGTTTTCAGATGAACAGACGAGGACGTGTTATGGCAGGATAGCCGAGTCGGAATGAACACACGAGGACGTGTGATACGTCAGAATGGCCGTGTCGGAGTGTGGACTAATAAGCTAACCAAACTCCTTACTAGAAGAATCGGATCGCCAGTGTTATTTGTGACACTGACAGAGTCTACAGCAGCGACGTGTTGTGGTTGTTGGTTGCTAAGCAACGGATATGATTCATCTGGGGACGGTCGTGATAGCTGGTAGAAACTGTCTCGCGTTCCGTATTCTTTCTATGTGAATAAATTGTTACCTTCAGTATTATTTGAACGTTGATTATACCCAGTACCTCATCATAGTTGTTTTCATTGAGCCGACATCTACCCAAGTATGCCTACTAGAAGTTATACGATGGCAAATACAGAAGTAAAGCACCCTCCTGACGACATCAGCAACCTTCTCTACGACATATATAAAGGAAGTTAAAATAATCCAAAAGAAACAAAACTCCATAAATCATCGAAAATATTTCCACCAACGTCAATACAGAACAAAAATTGTATAATTCACCACTAATAAAGTAGGAAAGTACGTAAAGGAATGCATCCCATTAAATCCCCCTTGGCTGTCAATTCGGCGTCACGCACGCGCGTGGCGTGACTGACGGGAGGCGGAAGCCACGCATGGCACGGCCTTCCACCGGTGCGGTGCCACCGTTTAGGAACATGATCTGATAAGTGTTTCACTTTATTTATCTGTTTTCTTGGTTAATGACCGCAAAATCTGGCTGCAATGCTCTTTGCATGCTTTAGGTGTTTACAAAAATATGTACTGTTTTCCCACACTAATATTATAAAGAGTAAAGATTTGTATTTTTGTGTATGTGACTGTATGTTTCTAATGAATAAACTCAAAAACAACTACATTCACCCTGAGTAACATGGGCTACTTTTGATTGCGATATTCTTACGGGATCGAGAATTACGCGGGTGAAACCGCGGGACTCTGCTAGTTTTTTTTATAAATCACTAGTGGAGCCTTTTCACCCGTGTAAGTCCCGATCTCGCGGGAATTGCGGGACAAAAAGTTACCTATCTGTGTTAATGAACTACAGCTATCTGCATACCTACCAAGTTTCATCTCAATCGATTCATTAGTTTTAGTAGTTTCAGTTGTCGCAAACATACGTATTTGTTTACTTAAACAATTATTTACCTTCAAAATATTAGTAGGATAAAAATAAATAGGTAAGTATTTTTTTACGCGTGTGAAACCGCGGGGTGCAGCTGGTTTAAAATAACTATGTTTTATTCAGCTCAAGCATTATGTATTTAACAGCTACAACTGTCAAGCAGTTAATAGTGTAAGTTACTGTTATGGACTTTACACCTAGTCTAGTTTATTACTTAGCTATAAGATGTCGAGACGAAGTTTCTAATTCCAACCTTTATGACAAAATTCACTCAAGAGAGTACCAAACGTAAATCTTAAGTCCTAATTTGAGAAGCACTAAACAAACGTCTTACGTATGGGTCCATATACCAACAAGACGTAACTAGGTATATCAAATATACGTACACCAGAAAATGTTCAAGACATTTAACATTTCCTAGGTAAAATTTTACATAAACAATGTATTGAAGTAATACTGTGTCTGTGTAGCAGAGGTAAGTAGGTATGTAGAGTCTGTGGAGTTCTCTAATAATAATAACACAAATACTGCCTTTTATCCCGCTTTTATTTAGGTATCGGACATTACGCGGGTGAAACAACGGGGCTAGTACCTATATAAAACTTTTTCTGTTGTTGGTACCTTCTGTATTTTTGTCTAATAAATGTAGTAGGCATCCAAAATATTAACAACTTTAAAACTGACTGACACTAAAAATCGAAATCCAAGAGTGACAAAGGAAAAAGTTAAAAATTCTCATTCTATCCCAATGCATTTTAAACATCTTTGCCCAAGATCTAACATGAAACACGATCCAGACCAGGTTTGGCTAGAACGGCCACTGTTCTAACTAGTTCTGCTAGGTAAGGCTAAGCATTTCAACCTATTTACTGTCTATGTTTTATTCATAGCTGAGAACACTGAAATTGGATACGAAGTAGTAAAACTATGAATTACTGGCTTTTACCGGCTTCGCTCCTCCTGCCTCTTAAAACTGGATATCAAGATAAATGTTTATTAAGTCCGAAAGGATGGAAGAAGCTGGAACATGACTCCTTTTTTTTGTAGTCGGTTTAATAGTTTAACTCTCAATACGAATTATGTTTTTACTATAGGAATTTAATTGGATTTTATTTCTTTGGAAATCTAACAGCTAAAAACAAAAACATTTAAAAAACCGGTCAAGTGCGAGTCGGACGTTCCGTACCATTATCAATACAACAATTTATGTTTTGAAAGGTAAATTGCGGTTTACGATTTATGACGTTTTAAAAAAAAACTTCTTACTAGATCTCGTTCAAACCAATTTTCGTTGGAAGTTTGCATAGTAATGTACATCATATACTTTTTTTAGCCTTATCATTCCATTATTTTAGAAGTTACAGCCCCCTGTAACCAACATTTTACAACTTTGGAAGTGTCTCTCGCGCAAACTATTCATAGAAAAAAATGATATTAGAAACCTTAATATCATTTTTGAAGACCTATCCATCGATACCCCACATGTATAGGTTTGATGAAAAAAAAAATTTGAGTTTCAGTTCTTAGTATGGGGAACCCCAAAAGTTTACTATTTTTTTCTATTTTTGTGTAAAAATCTTTATGCGGTGCACAGAATACATCTACTTACCAAGTTTCAACAGTATAGCTCTTATAGTTTCGGAGAAAAGTGGCTGTGACATACGGACGGACGGACAGAGGGACAGACAGACATGACGAATCTATAAGGGTTCCGTTTTTTGCCATTTGGCTACGGAACCCTAAAAACAGTGAAAAATGGAATGCCAATTACAAGGTTTCATGAATATTAAAAAAAAAAATCATGACGGCGGCGGTCGCAAGCCCGTCATAATGCGTGCATAAATGAAATTTAACAAATAATAATTATGAGATTTTTTATCGGTTTTCGGAATGTTGATATTGAACAGGATGTATGGAAAAATCTCGAAACGGGCGTTGAAAAATGGTTAATATAATAAAAGTAACGAGATTCAAACAGAAAATGAGTTTAATTATTTTATTGTTGATGGCGCATCCTGCATGCGTCCATAGGCCAGTGCCAAACGATCATAAAACCAAGAATATTCTGGCATCAGTGGTACACGACATGCTTGACAAATACTCATAAAATTCTTATTACTGGATTACAAATTGCAGTTACAGAACATACTCGTATATAACCATCACTCATTCTACACAAAAGCACTCAACAAGTCCTTAACCCATATCTATACTAATATTATAAAGAGGTAACATTGGTAACGTGTATATATTTGTATATAATGTATATTAGTGTAATCTTCGAAACTTCTGGACCGATTTCTAAAATTCTTTTACCAAGTTTCTGGCATTGTCACGTCTAGGCAGAATTTAACGAACCTAGCGGACAAAGATAAAGTTTATTCCTTCGCTATATATACCTCCACCTACAATAAGTTACACAAAAATAATGTAAAACTAAACCATGCCCAATAATTGGTCTGATTAGACAATACACGACAGGGCTAATTTTTCAACAAACAAATAAAATGTAACACCACCGAATGGAAACGTCACAATATCTGGCTCCGTCTAGCTATTACGGTTCATGAGATACAGCCTGGTGACGGAGAGACAGACAGACAGCGAATCTCAGTAAAAGGGTCCCGATTTTACTCTTTGAGTACGGAACCCTAAAAACAACCTTTAGTCAAACAATGATTTAATCTGCAACCACTGCTAAGGCAACGAAACAATGCATTTCAAAAAGCCAAACAACGCAAAACAGACAATCTCCTCCGAATAAAGAATCACTAGGTCATGTCAGTAATGGAAGTGACGTCATCGAAATGGCGCCATGCCATAATGTCAATGTCACTTGTAGACGATCAGCTGTTGATGCTGTCACAGGATATGGACCCTAGTTCGACGAGTTACGTGCCAATTTACAAAGGTACGAGTTTACCCTACGGTTTTCCTTATGACGTCATCTGGAGGGCGATGTCTAGTATAGACACAGATAGAATGTGGATGTATGGGGAACAGTAGGAGAGAATAATTCGAGCAAAATTAAAAAATATATATTCAAGTTAAAACGGATAGGAGAGATAATTTTCACGAGCAATAGTGAACAATGTTAGTTTTATTGTTTGTAAGAGGGGTATGTAGGTAGGTATCGGATGGCAAATAGGTTTAATAAAATACAATTTTTATACAGCAATCATAGGGTAATCAGATTTTACAATCTTGATACTTTAATTACGTAAACAATGTATGAAAAACGTATCAAAACTAGGTAAGCGTTCTAATGACATGATCATGACTGATGTACTTAAATGATATTGCCATAAAAAATAACGAATACTTTTTTTTCTTCATGCCATGAGTTTCTGGTAGACCTACCCGTAGTATCTATTTAATAGTCTATCAATATTCTGTTGAGATCAAATCTATAGAAGTCGTTCTAGTTTACAAACTACAAATATATAAAAACTATATTTACACGCACACATGCCATTCAATCAAAGTTAAAAGTAGTAATTTAGTAGTCACGACATTTCATACCGAACACAAGGTTTGCAAGATCTAGTGGTAGAGTATAATATGACCTGATTTTTCTTAAACGTAACCTATATATCTTCAAGGTGAACAAGGAAATCTGAATCTGTGGGTTAACAAAACATAGAAAGAAATAACAAACGGCTGTTGATGTTCTATTTCATCTTCAGTTCAAGCTATTTATAATTTGTGAAAAACATGTATACAGAATGTGTTTCAGAGATTTAGAATTCGAATCTGTGATCCCTTAATACAAAAAGTTCTTAGTAACCGTAATCGTAGCTTTCTAGAATATTCCTTCTGTTGACAGAATCCAATTTCAGCTTTTTCCCAGCACATGAAAAACGAAGTGATAAAAATAAAGTAATTTATATGGCAAACGGTAGTTTTTATAAACTTTCTGTTTCAGAACAACGAAATGATGTCTCGGTCTACACGTGAGAAAGAGGTCTGAAAAGACCTCGAAAAGTCAAACGTTTTAAAATGCTTAAAATAAGAAAAGCAACGCGATTAAAACCAAAAAAAAATACATTTTATTTCAAA
The DNA here is from genome assembly GCA_958496205.1 of Idaea biselata. Lineage (NCBI taxonomy): Eukaryota > Metazoa > Arthropoda > Insecta > Lepidoptera > Geometridae > Idaea > Idaea biselata. Next base: position 1,220,157 of record OY292397.1, read on the forward strand.
TAAACATTGCGAATATCGAAGAAAAATCTAAAGAAATTCACATTTAAAATCTATCATAAACATTAAGAATGATAAACCACTTTCGCCAACCAATAATTTCAGAATATTGTAAGCGCCAGAAGCCGAAGACGTTAACGGCAACACTTAATAGTTATCGACAGACAGGTGCAAGCCGTAGTGGGTGGGACTCATGTTTGGAACCCCATCATTTTCACAACGACTCATGCGCGGAATGCTTGGCAAAAAACGTTCGCACTAATGGATGTGGTGTGACTTGTGAGACTAAAATGTTATATCTAATATCCATGTCAAGGTCGAACGATTGTAAACATTATGTCTAGTGTCAATGAATTTTCGTTACTTTTAAAGTTTTTGTGTTAGAACTATCGGTTTAAGTTTGCATTTAAGAAAGGTTAAAGATAGGAACAACTTGTACAAGGTTTGATTCAACAGATGGAGCTGGATGGTAATTTAAAAGTTCAAACAATAGCATCGACAGGAATTAAAATTCAACTTAAGATATAACAGGGTGCAGTAATTACGACCAACAATAACTTTTAAAGCTAAAGAAACAAAATAAATATCTGCGTTTATATCCAAATACTTCTAGATAATATTATAAGCATATTCTAATACTGTTAATGTCAAAAGTCTATTAATATAAGTACATTATATAGTAATTTTTAATATGTTATTTAATATATTGTTGGTAATTACGATAATAAAACGTGTAGATGTTTGTACACACTCGCTTAACCGCAGACCGATGATCTAATGTAACCTTGCGTGTAGAGACATTGATGAATAGTGTTTTACTTAGAAGGCTAGATACGACTAAAGTACTACTATTAATATTCCGAATGCTTTGGATGACTTACTTAGTCTGTCACTTTTACATATAGGTTATGTTAACGTGACAGTCAAGTTAAGGAATACCTTCTGCCCATCAAAATACATGATATTTGCGGATTCTCAAGTAGCCCATCCAAAACTAAACAATATAATTCCTAGATTTTTCTTTTGTTTTCGCGATGTTGGATTGAAATTATCGATCCTTAGAGGTATTATCTATTCTGAGGAAGAGATCTATAAAGATCTCGAAACGTAGGGCATTGATAAAATAGTAAAAATAATACATGCAGCGCGATTAAAATCGAAAAAAATATGTTTAATATAATTCATGTGGACATTCAAACAGTCTTCTTGGTCTTGTTTTACTTTTCTTCAATTCCTATCGTCAATGCACACAGCCTTGCAAAATTCCACATCAGTACCAAGACTAATTATCTCTGATGGTAATCTTTCTTTAACAAAGCCGTTCGAGGTGACAGCTTCAATATCTTTCTTATTTATGGCAGTGCCTTCACAATAATTATTTGTGTACCCTATAAGTTGATAATTGACATGATTGATATTTCAATCGGTATTAATCCTTGATAGTTGATAGCAGACATCTTCTATTACTAAGTACTGGCACACTTTATCTTGCTAAAACAAAATATTATTACGAAATGTAAAGCATTTCATAATAATATTTTGTATAATAGGTAGGTATTTCAGATTTTAATTTAATAAACACTAGCTGACTTGACCTGCCTGTTAAATAAAAACAAACCTAGAACCCTACACTACTACTAACTACCCTACCCTTATAGGTAGATACTCTCTAAAAAAATACGAGTCTTATCCTATGTCTTTCTCCTGGTTCTAAGCTACTCCCCCACCAATTTTCATTCAAATTGGTTCAGCCGTTCTCGAGTTTTAAATAGTGTAACTAACACGACTTTCTTTTCTATATCAATCTATATACTAATATTATAAAGAGGAAAGATTTGTATTTTTGTTTGTGTATGTGTGCACAAACAAAAATACAAATCAAAGTATGTTTGTTATGATTATGAATGAACTTAAAAACTACTGGACCGATTTCAAAAATTCTTTCACCATTAGAAAGCTACATTCACCCTGAGTAACAAAGGCAACTTTTGATCCCTATAGTCCCACGGGATTTATAATATTAGTGTAGAAGTGTAGATATACCTAGATAAGATTAGGTACCTACTTGAAATCGTAAATGTTTATTGGTTAGATGCAGAGACTAGTATTTAATAATGGAGAGAGACATGTACACGTATTGTTTTTTTTTAGAAAAACATTGTAACCCCAAAAATCAACAATTCGTAAATCTTTGCTCTCGCTTACGTAAACAGGAGTCGAACTAGCACGTAAGACCCACTACGTCACGAAAATCGTCAATTATATTTTAGAGACAGCTTAATGTGGTAGGTATTATCGGAAGGGTTACGATCTCCTTCTGGCGCCTTGCCAATGTTAAGCCACTGATAATGGCTTATGTTTGAGTTATTTGCTTCTAGTCGCTTTAAAATGTTATCATTACTGTTACTAATGGTGTGATACTGCCCATTTACATTCTTGTACTTCGGGAAATGAGGTAATTCAAACACATGGCATCTTATTTATGGGTGCTGATTTTTGTTCCTGTATAAAACTAGAAATATTTTTTTAGGAAAATGCATCTTGAAACAGGAGATTCAAACTCGTGCCTTCTGCTTCCCGGGCAGGTGGGTGATCTAACCGGTGAAAATATTTCAGTGAATTATCTTAAAAATATTAACTGTTGGGTAGATATATTCAGTCAAGTCTCCTTATGTAAATGTGGTATGGAAAACGGAAAATATAGGCGAAACAGGTGAAGGTGATAAAAGGTGATCTGGTGACCACCAGATGAAAGCTAAAACAGGAGCGATAAGCTTGAAAGAAAAATATGACATATAGAGGTTGGTTAGGAATTTGTACAATTCGTTAAGTAGGTAGGTAGGTAACTATATAGTAGGTACCTGAGGCTTAAACACGATATTGATCGAGGAAGGTTAAGGAAACCCAAATTGTAGTAGTAGTTCAAGGCCAATTTTTATTATCTATGTCTGTACTCCAAAAAACTTCATATTTTGACGTAAACTGGTTATCTAAGTGATTACGTGTATTAAGTATTATTATTTTATTCTTTTCATTATTTGGTTTCGGGAATAGTTCTAGCCAGATGGACCTATGTGAAACGACATCATATACCTACCTACTTATTTCAAGATTTCATATTAGTGTGATTCCCCTTCGCTCATAAAGTAGAAAACAAAAAAAAAATACAAGAGTTTTTCGTTCAGCTACTGTGTAAATAGTCGGTTTTAATGGAACGGAAAATGCTAATAAAAGTATGTGTAAACAGGTAAGTACTTAACATTTTCACATGGACGGACGACAAAAACATGAGGTCATGAGTCTGCGTTTGTGTAGGTAGGTATGTAATTTGAATGTCTATGGCACGATTCAATCAATGTGTCGTAGTGCAATGAATCATTTATGTATTACAATCATGAGGCGCTTAAATATTTGGCATTTCATAGAGATTGTAAGAGCAATGCACAACAAAATATTAAATAGGTACCTACTAGGTACTAGCGTTAATCCCATCCCACGGCATATCGGGATAAAAAGTATCAACTCTGATCTTACAATCGTGTTTTAATAGAGTGTCTATTGAGACAAATGCGTCTAATATGACAATTACTATTTCTATCGACACTTTTTCGGGACATGATTGTGCAGACTTGGAACCCAGATCTCCAGCAATATCCAGTTTAATTGCAATCGATTCAGTAGTAACAATCATAGGTACCGCTGCTCGTTAACTTATCTACTTACTGATTCAGTTTCTCATTTATAATATTAGTAGGATGTACCAACAATCTCTCATCATACATACCATAAGAAACATTTTATCATGTGTTGTACCTTACAATATGTCCAGTATCACGGGGCTTTGGAGCCCCGGACTTTTGGAAGGCGTGCATGGAGCCGAAGCCAACACGTAGAGATCATTTTCAATAGCAATTTTACTCGCAAACTATGAAGTGGACACCAAGCCGGCGATTATCCCTGTCTGCACTATAAAATGCAGCCAAGGACAATCACTGGATCGGATAGAACTATTGAGAAATCTACGAATAAAAACAACATGGGCTATAGTGATGTGATGGCAGTGGATTGTCTACAGGGGGAACTATGGCGTCTGCCGTAACGATGTCCAACATCCTTACAATATTCACTTATTCTTTTAAACAACCTACCATAACCATTTTAGATGTTTAAAAACACATATCTATATTATCTATCTATAAATTCAAATCAAAGGAATAGATAACATCAATAATTTATGATCAAATGTTAAGTACCTAGTAGAAATATATTGAAACTATTTGATAACTGCCAAATTAAAGTTTGGCAACATTGAGGTCATCTGGACCGGTTTTATAAAAACTCTAATCAGCTCGTTTGAAATTGAGAGTGCAAACATCACTTACGTAGATACGAATATATTTATAGACTTTTAACTTGTTACTTATTTGCATTTTTTCTATATAGGTACAGGGTTTCAATATGAAAGGAATTTGGAATGTACATTTATGATCAACATAAATACTTGGGCCTGACTAGGGTTACCAGATCTCCGGATTTGTCCTGAGATCTCAGGATTTTAGGACATTTCTCAGGATTGCGGGCGGATTTTGCAAATCTCTTAAAATCTCAGGATTTTTATAAATTTCAACAAAATACCAACTTAATCAAAGATTTTTTTAGTAAAAAGTAAACAAACTAAAAACAATCATTCATTATTTATCTAATTTGAAACCTACTACTGGTGCATTTTTTCTTGAATTCAATCAGCATTTCTTTACGACTGTATTTTATAGTACTTCAATAAATAGTGCTGCTAAGGTATCTCTTAATCAGTATTACCATACCTAATATTTAGTAACTTATCCTTTGGTAATAATTGTACAATTAAAATTAACCATTTGGTCAGAATCATTCGGTATCAATTGCATAATAACGCTGCCAACCCCCCGTCCCCCCCCCCCCCCCCCCGCCATTACGAGTATTGAAATTGTAATGGGAAAAAAATAAAACAGAGTGTGAAAAATCTCAGGATGTTTTGGTGGGAATCAGGACTTTTCTCAGGACTTTTGTTTTTTTCATCTGGTAAACCTAGGCCTGACGGGATTCGTATCAGTAACTTTCTTTGTAGCCGAGAGGGTTCACCCGAAGCGCTATAGAGGGCATCCACACATACAACAAACAAGGCCGTACCTTTAAATCTATACTAAAATTATAAAGAGGTAACGTTGTCAGTAATATTCTGAATTTTTGAACATTTCGAGTGAAAATGGTTGAAACATCGCAGTCGAAGTAGGTATGCTATCATTAGAAGTGTTAACAGTAGCATCACGAGATACCGGCAGCGTGACGTCACAACGGATCTATGACATCATTCGGAAACCTGTAACATTGTTCGTTGATGATTTATTTATTGGATACCATGAGAGAATATCAACCGATATTAACGTTTTTTTCTTTGAATATACAACACTAAAGTATTTGAATTATAATGCCAGCCAATTATTGAAATGACGTAGATTTTTGTTTTGTTTTCGTGATGTTGGATTGAAACTCAACTAATTTTTCGGTTTTAAGAGGACAGTCTACGTACTCTTTTTCCATACAAACGTTGTCGACTGTTTCCTCCCTGGATAAGACATTAGAACAAATATTTTTATGCCATAAAACCTTTATCTACACCTAAGAGTAAGTGATGTTACGGTCTAAGATGAAGCACGCTGACTTAGAACATAGATTTCTATAGAAGATACGAGATTACCTTGGATTCTCGGAACAGATATATAAAATAAGTAATGTGGAGTTCCTGTATTTTAGATATTTATCGATTAAATGTCACGAACTTAAGCGATGTCTGGACTAGACAATATTCTTAATAAAGTATCATTCTATTTTTTTTATTGTTTATCAAATTCTTTCAAAAAATATCACAATACAGGCTGTAAATCTCTGGAATTTGTCTGGCGCGCTGATTCGATATTGCAGATCATTGCACACAGCGCTATCTAGCCCCAACCTAAGCAACTAGGCTTGTACAATGGCTACTAGACAATGTATATACTACATATTATTAGGTACACTTTTTTGTGAATATATACAAGTCATACGTATAGAAACATCAAGATCCAGAAACAAACATTTTACAGTCTTATATTTATTTTATAGTCAACTTAAATACTTGTTCCCGGCAGGAATCCAAACCGCGACCTTCTGCGTTGCAACCGTTTTACCGATGAGCCACAGAGGCCGTCAAATAAATAAATAAACAATCTAGCTCAGAGTTGACGTACAACAGGTAAAAAAATAATAATAATAAAGTCTCACGACACCTACGCACACCGCTTTTTGGCGATTTAAGGCCAAACGGCGCAAGACGAAGGCCACGGTCAGAATACCCAACAATTTGCCTGTTTTAATAGTTACGACCAACTAAATTCTACCTAAGTATTCAATGGGGGCAATAAAAGCTGCGATTCTAATTAGTTACGCCAAAACCAGTCTGTATTGAATTGTACTGATCGGATTTTATTCGATACTAGCTGCGTCCCGCGGTTTCACTCGCATAAGTTCCGATCCCGCAGTATTTTCCAAAATCTCTTTCTTAGTGGATTTTTACACATCATAAAGAACACACTCTCCAAATTTCATGTCTCTAGGACCAGCGGTTTGGGCTCTGCGTTGATAGATAGATCAGGCAGGACTTTGAATTTTATATATAAAGAAGATAGATAGATGGTTGGTATTGGTGGTAGTCGATACGAACTCTTTGCCTAAGGAGTTCGATACGAACTCCTTAGGCAAAGAGTAGTAAACACGATTATGGTTATTTTTTGTGATAAAACTCTTTTTTTACATTCATAATTATGTTCCTCTATAGGAATAGCTAACCTACTTAAGCTTGATTCGACCAATCTAGAATAAGCAATGAATAACAATTCTCTGCATAAATCGTCATTTTTCGATTGAACAGCTCGAGAATCTCTGCAACAAAAGACGATTTCTGCGTAGAATTGCTTTACGTTGCTTATTCCAGTTTGGTCGAATCAAGCCTAAGTAGGTTAGCTATTCCTATAGATAGAGGAACATAATTATGAATGTTAAAAAAGAGTTTTATCACAAAAAATAACCATAATCGTGTTTACTACAGGATTAATAACCATAACAATACTAAAGAATTCGTAGATTATTATACAACATGTCAAGCACCCAATAATTTTAAGTGATCAAACAATAAAAAGGTACCTACTTAGTTTGAAATATTCAGTAGAAAAAGCCGGAGCACTCTGCATTCTTAAGCCTATAAAACCAACCATTTCCTAAAGTACAAAATGAGAAACGAATCCTTAATAGTTTACAACGCCTTAAACAAGATAAGGCACGGTATGGCAAGGAGCCGAACGAGACATTTATAACAATAATGGAAGGTAGTGGAATATAAAGCAATAATAATAATATTTTGAAAGTGGAGAGGAAGGAATATGATAACACAAGTGATTATAATAACTTATTGGTACAAAGAAGCTTCGATTATGTCGCTGATAGTAAGAACTGAAATTTGGAGTGGGTGTTGTTTATATGAAGTAGAGATCCGATATGGGTCTTTTTAAATTTACACGGGATCGACACTAACGCGAGAACACAGATATGAAATCAAATTAATCACTTCATCTATCTGCTATGACAGATAAGTATTCTACTTATGTTACTTGTAAATCACCTAATTCTATATCTCACTTACATTGTTGTCTGGAAGAGATTGCTTATAGCGATAAGGTCGCCCATTTGTACAAGGTTTTTACTTTTAAGCTTTCCGTGTATCTGTTTTACTTTGAATTTATACTAATTGTATTTGTTTTGTTGTGCAAATAAAGTTATAATCTATCTATCTAATTGTTGATAGGTCTCCTGTTAATTTTTCGATGAAAAATTGTGAAAGTAAGCACAAAAAGTCCACAAGATCATAAACATAAAAGCATTGAAACAGAAGGCAAAAAAATACTAGCATCAGATCTTAATTTTAGACATATTGAATGAAAAGCCGAAGAATTATCTCCCAATCAACATACTTAATGACATTGTTTATGCATAAATATGTATTTTTATAGCTAACTAGATATTGGAGGTCTCGAACTTGAACCACAATATCGTTCGCGTTGGTCAATCGCTCGGTGTAGGGTGACATCATGTATGAATACAGAAGGCCGATAAGGTACATAATTAGCCTATTGTGTACACTTATTGCAGGTTCGCATTCGAATAGGCTACGATTATTTGGGTCCCTTGTCTAACAAAGAGCTTGTAATCGTATGTTATTTTTTATTTAGGCGCAACATTATTAAAGTAGGTACACTGCTTAGGCGTTGTTTCACAATAGGTACGTATGTATGTAGGTAGATCAAAAGACAGCAGCAGTACAATACCACCGTTAAACTTTTGTTAAAGTATATTTTCAAGGGCCTATATTTTCTATATGACAATATTTTCTTCTCTATAGTTTTTAAAGTCAACATATCGCGTAAAAAAATTGGCAAGTACTGGAATTTACCATTCATACAAAGTCTGTCAAACTTGACTACTTAATACGAGTAGGTTGCAAGAACTACTTGAAGTTAATCAATTATTTAACCATAATATAATCAATGTGTCAGTTCAATCAAGTATTTCTTCAAAGGTAAGGAACTTGTGGTCGTCTGTCATTTGAGACGCTTCTCTAGGGTGCTCTACTTTGACAACTTGTAGGGTTTTATGGGTTTTACTAATCATTTTCGTCATGTTCCTGTATTTACCTACTATTTTCTGTCAAGTCTTACGACGTCGTAAGCTTATTGACAAGATTTTGAATTCGTACGTAAGAAACTTTGAGTTCGGTGAGACCTTGGCTTGTATTAGGCCAACTTCGTATCAATCCTACTTCACCGAATATGGAATAGATTGATATATAGGTCAGTCAGTCAGTAAATCAGTAGGAACTTTGTATTAAACATGTATAGATTAAACTACGTAATCATTTTACTTTCCAAAAGTATAAATAACTGATTACTTAAAGCATTGACCTATAGGTTCCAAGTACCAAGTAGTATTAATACTTGTGTTCCTTTATACAATAATGTTTATATTTCAAGTCAACTACAAATAATAAGTTTCGGTGTCAATTAAACATGAAATGCAATTTCCGTAGAAAACCAATCTATACCCGGTGCCTACTCCACCAGGATTTTTATAAGCACACCGTTGAAGTACCTTACTAATAAACGTAGGAACATGCATCTTGCAAAAGGCAATACCTAACTATAATGTTGATGACGTCAGAGGCATTGTCAGTAGATTTCAGGCACCTGATAAGTTCAGACACGGTGGATGAGCGTAGTGGAATCACTGAACCGAATAACGTAGAACTGGTTAAATATCAGGAGAGGAGGTGGAGATGTATAGCCGCTCTGGCATGCCCTCTGTCAGAGGAAGCTTTGACTCTTTACAAAATTGTATTTTTGGGGTTGCATAAACGTTGAGTTGTAATAATAGCCTACCAGAGACATTACCGTTTATTCGATAAAGCTCTCTAATTAATAGATTAAAATAAATATCAAGACAGGATACATTTTATTTGCCGTTCGTTCACACTATCCCAGCACGAGCTAACTCGATTCATAAACTGTGTAACTCCGTTTATAATTCGCTGCACACATTGAATCTACACTCTTCGATCCCTATATAAAGTATCCACATACGCTTACTTACTTGGGCACTTATATCAAATGTGTGCAATATCACACACGCGCAGAACTGGTTCCTCGCAACATTCCTTAGAAGGGATAGGTCCCGAGATAAAAATGGCTTGCAACCAATCGGGGTGCTCTGTAGAAGGAGCGAACGCAATCCTTTAGGTCTTTCTAAGGTAATATTGACCAACAACGCGACGGTTTGTATTGAGTAAACTAATGTCAAAGATAGCGATGACATGAGAAGAAACGTTAATAAAGATAAACTATAAGTAAAAAGTCTATAAGTAGGTGCTATATTATTAGTAATGGCTGCAACACAAAAGGATGATGGCATAGTTATTCATTTTCAAAAATTATATCAAAATCGTTTTATTCGTTTGGGAGCTACGATGCCACAGACTTAGAACTCTTTTTCTGTCTTCGGAAGTCGAGGGGTTAAACTTGGTACCGTTTTGTTCTTAAATTGACATGCCGGAGCAGCCGGACGTCAAAACATTACGTATTAGAGACTATTTTAAAAGTGATATGATAAATGATAGAAATCCCAAAATGAAAAAGATATTCTTTATCTTTCTAATATATAAAATTTCCATGTCACAATGTTAGTTACCGTACTCCTCCGAAACGGCGCGACCGATTTTTACCAAATTTTATATGCGTATTCAGTAGGTCTGAGAATCGGCTACTATCTATAATTTATAAGGCAAAACAACGTTTGCCGGGTCAGCTAGTATAAATATAAAATATACCTATAAAAGATAATAAAAGAAACAATATTATCCTCAATTTCAATCCCCATTGCTTGGTCCTGAACCCTCTCTGGGTTCAGGAGCCACAGGAGCTCATTCTACCGGCTGAAAATTATGGAATGCTTTCGACCATATATTTTTGCGAGTAAGATACGCAGATTTTGACATCTAGAGGAATTATAAGTAACTCAAACAAGAAGTGTTGATAGAGCAATGAGTCAGAGCAATAAAAATTTGAAAAATATTTAAAGAACGACGTTGTAATTAGATTGTAAATAGTTGTTTGATTACACCGAAGTAAGTTTATCTTGCTTGTTATGATACGTTACTTCATCGATAATAATAGATATCTGCGACTAAGTAGTGGCTACTTGGCAACTACTGTTGGAATTGACCTGAAGATAAAAGTTATGAGTGGGCCATTGTCGTTTACTTTACATAAAATCATTTGATAAAGATGGGTCAATATAAAATGGGTTGCGTTATACTTTTGTTTTCGGTTCTAGTTGTAATAGATCAAGTACCTACCTACATAATACTACTAAATAACATCCAATAATCAAATAAAGAAAATTCCGACAGAGCCAAATCTTCGTAGAGACCTTAGGTTTACCACAAGGAATAAAGTGTCAAAAGTCCCCATCAGTCCCATGTGAGCTTAGGGACTTATTCGGGGCCCAAGGTCAAAATTTTAGGTTTTTTGGATTTTTCTCGAAAACGGTAAGTTTTATCGAAAAGGTACCTCAGAGCAAAGTTGTAGAGCTTAAAATCTACTATATAAAAATAAGTCGGGTTTTCCTTCCTGACGCTATAACTCGAGAACGCACGAACCGATTTCGATAATTCTTTTTTTGTTGTGTTTGCTATTGTCAGGAGAAGGTTCTTATGAAAGAAAAAATGCTGAACCGATTTTGATGAATTTTGGTATGAAGATAGATAGTAGCCATTTTTTTATACTAAACGACAGGACAACGTCTGTCGGGTCAGCTAGTTCTCTATAAAAATGGTCCCCATGATTTTTTCTCTAAGACCCACTATTTCCCAGATATTGCGCTTGTAAGAATCACGTTCTATATAATATGCACACATTTCCACACTACCTGTGAGGTAGTGTACTCGGCGCGTTTTTTTTAACGTGGTATCCCCGGTAGGCCTATTCCACGAACCTTTATGACGTTATTTTCAGGAACAATAATTATTTTATAGTATGAAGATTATTGATATGGGTTACTGAGTTTAACTGTCGTTCTAACTTTTTTTTATTACTTTAATCTGACTCATACTCTTCATATTCAACTTCAACAATCATGTTTTCTTCAATTTCTTCTTGTTCTTCTTCTTCTCCTTCCTGTTGATGAACGCTTTGAAATTGTTCAAATGAAGATGAATCAGTTGTCTCTTCATCAAAATCACATGAATCTTCCTCTCTTGTATTTAATTGAACATTTGAACAAGAGACACCTTGGCAATTGGTACACGCTGGAGAACACTGCAACCCTACTTTTTTACAGCCACATTTGGCCTACAACCTTTCTTGCAATTGCAAAAAATAGTGTTAAGAAGTTTTTCTGGAGCAGGGGGCAGTAAAGTTCGAAAAGTATTATTTATCAATTTCCAACCCCAGTCTTCAGGGTTCAGTTCATTGCCTTGCCATGTCTGAACTTGATAGTATACTCGAAACAAATGTTGAGTAGCAGATGCCGATGTTGGAGGAAGACGAGATAGCTGTACTTGCTTTTTGTTTCGTGTATTTTTTACAAATGTTAAATATCTGTACGTATCTATGCAATCAATTTTTTTTGGAGCTCCATAAACCGCAAGAAGAAACCGAATTCCTTTAGTAATTAGTATTTGAGGTGAAGAATTAATTTCTGTAAATTAAATTTGTAAATTTCACGAGTAGGCATTTTTGCTTGCTTGAGTACCTAAATATGTATATACGTGGCATATGTGTGCATACTATGTAGAACATGATTCTTACAAGCGCAATATCTGGGAAATAGTGGGTCTTAGAGAAAAAATCATTGGGACTATTTTTATAGAGAATTTTAAGATCTACAACTTTGCTCTGCGGTACTTTTTCGATAAAACTTACCGTTTTCGAGAAAAATCCAAAAAACCTAAAATTTTGACCTTGGGCCCCGAATAAGTCCCTAAGCTCACATGGGACTGATGGGGACTTTTGACACATTATTCCTTGTGGTAAACCTAAGATCTCTACGAAGATTTGGCTCTGTCGGAATTTTCTTTATTTCAATTGTCTAAAATGACCGGATTACAAGAAAATACAGCATTTAAGTTCCTAAAATATCATAACATATTTACATATTATAGGTACAACAAAAAATCTAAATAAAGTAAATTTAAAGTATTTTTAAGTCAGTTGATAATTAAATACCTAGTCGTTGAATAACAAAAAAGGGATCATAATAGGTACCTAAAAGTTCCTTTTTTTCCCTTTTGAGGTACGGAACCCTAAAAAAAGTTCCACAACCGGAATGAGGGCCTACTACATTTAAAAAATCAGTCAAAAAGAAACGAAGAACCTCAGTCGAAAGGACAAATTCAATGAGACGCAAGCCAGTCCCTACAATGAAGTCACACTCATACATACATACCTACCTATTATTCAGACGGTGGATGCTAATTCCCACAAAATGGACAGTGACATCATGCCAATTACAATTTCTACACGCGCTGTAATGTATTTAGCCACTCGCATTGAATTAGCATTTTAATACTTTACATGGTAAAAAGCACGAGAACATTTAGAACATGTATCTAATCAAGATATAAAAATCTTTAAAATTTTCGTTACACATGCTCTATCTGTTTACTATATTCTCAATATTTATTTATGACTTAAGAAGAGTCCCGCGGTTTCACCCGCGTAAGTCCAGATTCCGTAGGAAAATCGAAATCAAAAATAGCCTATGCTACTTCTCAATAATGTAGCTTTCTATTGGTGAAAGACTTTTTTAAATCGGTCCAGTAGTTTCGGAGATTACCCCCAATTTACATACATACAAACATACACGTTACCTCTTTATAATATTAGTTTAGATTTGAATAAAAATATTTGAATCTTTAATTCTTTTTCAAGGACATATTTTATCAGTCTTTTGGCTAGATCAAAATGTTTGTGCCTCAAGGATCTAACTTTGTGAAACCGGTTTGTTTTCAATATTTCGATTGTAAAATTGGCAATTTTTGTTTAGTCATAATTTTAATGTTATATGATATAATTTTCTGAATTCTAAAAAAGCATGCATGATGAGAAGCAGGTAGATTTTTTATCCAAAATTCCAAAATAATTACATAGCTGGTAAGTGCAATATTTATCGACTCATATCTACTAGTAACCTACCTATCTGATAACGCCAAAATCTTGTAAAACGCAATTTTATCTGTTTTGCAAAGTAGGTACTAGGTACGTATGTACTTAGTTCAGATAAAATTTGTATGAAAAATGCAAGTAATTTTAATCTAATATAAGAAAGTATGTTTGATTATCAAAATTTCTGTCCTAGATATAGATTAGTGGGAGACCTGGGAGATATACTTAGATTGGTTTCGAACGGCCAGGATCTAAAGTCAATGGCAACTTTCAGATTTTCGAAATCGCTATTCATCATAAAATAGTGGTGTCTTAGAGCAGGATAGACATTTTGAAAATAACTGTCTATCTCCTCTTTTATTTTCGGAATGTATATATATTCAATTTTGACAAACCACATTTATGATCATGATGATTAGCAATTTTGTAAATGTCAATAAGGTCACTTTTGATACCTACTGACTGCATAGGTAATAGGTAGGTATAGATACTTTAAGACCCTATAATTCTTAAAGGATTGTAATGAAATATTTTACCAAACGCCCGTGTGTCGTAGCGTAGCAGATCTAATTGCGTTGGTCACGTAATTTAAAACAGTCTTTGACCTTGATTTGGCAATACATAAACCAATAAAACTAGTAGAAGTTAAGATATCAGCTGTAATAAAATTATGACAAACTAATAATATGAACATTTCTGTAGGACAAGGTCATCTTCGTATAACAGGTAAACATTAGCTTAATATCTATGGGGATATAGAAATATGCTATTTACCTACATATTTCGCTTAAATACAGTAATTATAATTATAAAAAAGACGTAACAAAAAATCGCGTCATCATAAACCGGGTTACACTATCGAAAAATCTATAAAACAGAAATAAAATTATACTTCCAAATACAGAGTTGTTTATATTCGGTTGAGTCAAGGTCATTCTGACATTCAATTTCCAAGAGCAAACAATATGACATAACATTTTAACCGGAATCTTGTAGTGATTAGTTTAACAGCTCTAAATTGTATACATATGCATGCAATTAAATTAAGTGATGTTTTAAAGAACTTTGCATATTCTTGCAAACTTACCGCGTAACCCGGCGATGTGGGAGTCATACTCAGATTTACTCCTCATGAAATCCTTCCTCGGTGCTGTGTGTAATGTTTGATGTTGATATTCCGAGTACCATTCATGCTGAGGAGATCCCGCTCTCTCCTCTCTGTGGGACTCTGTCACGGTCCTTTTGACTGTCACCCGTTCGAACTTGAGGAAACGAACACCAGATGTGAGGTCGCCCTCTTCAACCTGCCTCTCGTGCTGTTCTACCTCCTCAACAGGTGGCTCTACATGCCTTAGTTTTAAATTCGGGAATGTAGATTCATAACTTTTTGTCGGCGATTCCGTATCGCGAGTGTGCTTAAGTTTAACTTCGATTTTTGGCGACTCTGGCCGCCTTTTACGCTGTTCTATACGGCGCTCTATTTCGTCAACATCTGTGGCTGCATCGACTGCGTCGGTGCTAGAGTTTCCTGACCATACTTTTTCGAAAAAGCTGACACGATCTCGGAGACCGCTTTGCGACGGTGAGTCGCGTCCGTCCGACATTGCGACATGACCTCTCCGCTTGGAGGCTCGCTCGATACTGTTCGCTAACTTAGATAGGATGTGCGGTGCTTACTGCGCATGCACAGTGCTTGGCCCACGTGTATACTAGACGTCGCCCAGACGATGCCGCTTGCCGGCGAATGCCGAGCTTTGGGTGTGCTTTCTACACAAATATATTTAGGGTAGGTGTTCTATTTTGGGTTGAAGTTGTGCTTTCAACGAGTCAAATTCGACGATATGAGGGAGGATTAAATATTCACTAAAACCACCATTCGTTGAAATGTTAAAATTTATTGATTGCGGGAGCATAAGGTAAGAAGGTTAGTACAATACTGTTTATGATAGTAGTTTTATAAAACACTAGCTGACCCGGCAAACGTTGTTTTGTTGTTGTAACGTTGTTATAAATTATAGATAGTCGCCGATTCTCAGACCTACTGAATACGCATATAAAATTTGGTAAAAATCGGTCGCGCCGTTTCGGAGGAGTACGGTAACTAACATTGCGACATGGAAATTTTATATATTAGAAGCTTAAAAATTCCACTATCTCTATTTTGTTGACCTAAGATAAGACCTAATAGGTGTATCTGTTATATCAGAAAGTATTCTTATCAGAATATGCAACAAGATTGTTTTTATTAATCAATGTAATAAGATTACACTTATAGCAGTTATAAACTGGGTTATAGATGGAATGAACAATCAAAGCGATACAACAAGTAATTCTAAAATTATAGTTCAAACTGTGCAAACTGTTATTCTGAATACATATAGGTACCTACAGAAAAATATAAGAAAGAAAACCACAACAAACTCATAATTTAAAAAGCCCCTACATCATATTTTCGTATTTCATAACAGCAAACCCTACGTCTGTTTTATTATATACCGTCACGAAGCCTCTAATATTGTTATGTGATAGCAACCGGCAGTACGACATGGATCAAAACAAACGTGGCCGAATATAAACTATTGCTTTGATTGATAGAGACCTGTAAAGGTCTAAAACGTTGAGCATTGAAACAATGCTGAAAGTCATAAACACCACGCGAATAAAACCGAAAAATAAGTTTGATTTCAATCCAACATTGCGAAATCAGAAGAAAAATCTGCTTAGGATCATAAAAGTTTACTAAATTGATTTTGAAATAAGTAAGGTTTTGTTTCTAGAGAAATTATTTTCACCTAGAACCTAAGGTCATAGGACTTTAAAGCCCATGCTGGTAATTTCACTTTTAAAAACTCAAGTCTCAAAAAGCCTCTTCGTCTTTTTATTTCATTTTTCTGGGTAAGCGTCTACATAAGCGCCCTCACTAAAGTTCGTTATGATCCTTATCACTGTAATGTCATTTGATAACATCAATTTTTACAGGGGTATGTATCCTGGGGGAGCTCATGCAATCGCATGTATAATCGTTGCAGATATCAACGGAAATAATAAGGACAGGTTTAAAAGGTACGAGTGAAATTGGAGCAACTAGGGCAACCTGATTTCTAACAAAAGTATTAGGCATTCGTTTTCAACACTTTACTTTAGTAACTCTTTCTATCAACCTTGATGGATACGTACGTTTGAAGGTTCATATTATTATTATCAAGTGTCTGGCGCGTGTGTCGTAGTTTACGAGTGTGTTATTCAAATAGAAGTAGGTAATCAATTTAGACACATAAATAAAATTAAAATAAATAAAAAAGTTCTTAAGTCTTTTTTGACTTGATTTTTTTTTAAGTTTTTACACGATATTTTCCTAAGTGTTTTCAACATTTTAGGAATTCAACATTTCGGGAATTCAACATTTAAGGAATTCAACATTTTGGGAAGTTTAACATTTTGGCACTAAGGGATAAATACAAACATAATGAAAGCCGCCTTGCCTTACTTTTAATATTGCTATTTAAAATCCCATTCATGACTTACACACACTACACACTTGTACACACTTCTAGAAAAGGTATTACCTATGTAGCCCAAAGCTAAGTTCAATGCCCTACTTTCAAACCACTGCATTAGGAACTCTACAGAGACTCTCATCTTCTGCAACTAATTCATTTAGAACTTTACCATCTGTAGGATTAAGTTCATTTTAGTTTATTTTTAAATCTAGTTTAATTTATAATGGTGTTTAGGTCCATTGTTCTGTATTGCAGCCCACACACGATCACACTTCTTCAATAACTTACTGGCCGACATACAGGAACTGTTTGGGTACTAACGGAACATTTAAAATAATGACTAGCTATTATTTTCGGTCCTTGTTAACTTTTATTAGGTTTTGTATAAAATAAATAAAAAATAAATAAATATTGCACGACGTTACACACAGCGCAATCTAGTACTATGGGTACTAGACAACGGATATACTACATATTATACTTTTTTTTTTGTTGTAAATACATACTTAAGATACATAGAAAACACTGAATATCCCATGTCTTCTGACCGTGGTGAGTCCTAGGACAGTATGGTCCTGTATGTATGTAACTAACCTACCTAGCTTTATCTATGTACTAGCTGCGTCCCGCTGTTTCACCCGCGTAAGTCCCGATCCCGTGGGAATATCGGGATCAAAAGTAGCCTATAGCCTTCCTCAATAAATGGACTATCCAATAATTTTTCAAATCGGATCAGCGGTTCCTGAGATTAGCGCGTTCCAACAAAAAAACAAACTCTTCCGCTTTATAATAGTAAATAGATAATAGATAGAAGAAGAAGAAGATAATAAATATGTATTTACAAGAGAAAAAATAATATAAATTTTATATCCGTTGTCTAGTCACCGTAACTTAGTAGCTTAACAATGGGGCTAGATGGCGATGTGTGATGTTCACAGAATTTATATATTTACTAGTTGCTTCCCGCGGTTTCACCTGCGAAAGTTCCGAGCCCGCGGGATTTTCCAAAATCCCTTTCTTAGTGGATCATTAGACGCCACAATGAACACACTCTCCAAATTTCATGTCTCTAGGACCAGCGGTTTCGGCTCTGCGTTGATAAATAGATCAGTCAGGACTTTGATTTTTATACATATAGATAAATTTCATTTACTCGCAACCCCAGTAGAAGTAGTAGATGTTTAGATTGATTAAAACGTTTAACTACATTGCAAGGGTATCCAACAAAAAACTGGGTAATTCAAAAACAACTTTGTTTATATCAAAAACACCGTGAAAACATAAATCAGCTGATATATCACTATCCTGTTTTATCTCGTTTACAACATGATATGTCTGTCACCGTCGCACACGTCAAGGGGCCAAGTCCGATCGCCCTTGGCCGCGGCCCATTGAAGCTCCACAGTGTGTGACCCCATTTTGCCGGACTTCCTAAATGTTGCAATTGATACCTGTGTTTCTATATTGTAGGTACATATACTGTGGTCAACATTAACTTTTATTATTGTTATCTAGAGGATCTAGAGTTATCTATTGCATTCGGAATTCTCACAAATATATCTCTACAATTTAAGCAATATTTAGTTCCTTCTTAGCCATTCATTCGCTACTTGGACTTAGATCTTGTTTTACGAAAAGTAGCATTCCGTTTACTTGGAAACTTAATAACAAGTTTTCAAAAATATTATTAATGAATTTTGGAAAAGCATACTTTCAATATTAAAAGTCCCTGAAGATCTCACACGATCAACTTTAAATCTTACGCCTTGATTTTCGTTATACAAGTTTTTCTCCAGACTCCAGTCAAAAATTCCTGCGCATTCAATTCTAGATCGAAGATCAGAAATAGGTTGTTTTACCTTTCTCTACCCTTTCTGAACGACTTTGCCACGCCCAAGCAGAAGTACCTATTACTATGACAATGTAATAAGAAGTGGTCTAAGCAAATAAAATAACCAATAAATATGTAAATTTCTTCGTCTCACGACCATTTTTCCTTGGAACTCGTTTCTGAGAATGTCCACTGAAGTCAGATGCTGATGTCATTCTAAGTTAATATGAGTTTAGACCTCAGGAAAGGACAAATTATTTACTTACTTACATATACTATACTGTACCTACTCATTTGCAATTCATCGATTTCTTCATTTACATAGGACATTACATTCATTCGGTTTACATTAACTAGTAACCCGCCCGGCTTCGCATGGAGATAACTTGGACTGGTAAACATTTGAACAAAGTGGCATAAGATTTTTAGAACACTTCACCACCACGAGCCTAACTCGAAAATTAACAATAATGCGTTATTTATGTTTAACTCTGTCGCTTAAGTTCACTAGGTCCAGATGGTTAGCGCGTCCCGCTTGTGGGTTTATGCCCCGCAGGAACTTTTTGAATTTTAGAACAAAATGCATTTTAATACAATACAAAAATGCATTACCTCGTACGAATTATGGATCAGAGTTGACAAATTTCATCTTGTGTTCAAGATATGGTAAGTAAGTAAGTAATACTTTTTAGTAAGTACCTACTTAAAAGTTAAGGTCACAATATTTCCCCGCTGATTTTGATTCCTTTAAAAATTCTGGATTCACAATAACCCTAGACCCTAGTCGTCAAGTCTAGTTAAAGGAGGCTGGATTGGGACTCTTAACAATAAAATAGTTCCTACACAAAACACGACTGAAATAAACATTTTCATAGCAAAGCAAACCCAACAATTTTATTTGGTAAACAATCTTTTTGATAGCCTCAGGACACCTTAGTTTCTGCTATAAATAGCCCCTTAGCACATTCATTGCTACAAATAGTAGAGATATGCAAAGAGAGGCGTTGTCTTGCATTAACGTAGCGTTCGGAACATCATTTGCATAGCGATTAAAATGCTATGGTCATGCACACTCCGGGAATGTATTAAACTCCAGATTTTATTTTAAATATAAAGGAAAAGTCTATCTACTCATTTCTCCATATAAACTTTACAAACTTAATCGACTGTTTCCTCCATGGATAATGAATGACATTAGAGAAAATATGTTTAGGTATGCCATAAAACCTTCATCAGCCATGACCATGCGGCATGCCCCTACGTTTTGATTTTATTCATATTCTTATTTTTTTAAATTTAATTAGAAAATGATTAAAACCAAAAACGTAAAGGCATGGTCATGCATGACTGATATAGGTTTTAAGGCATACACATATTTGCTCCAAGGTTCTATTCTAACTTATCCACCTGACTACTAACCGACCTGACTTTTATTGACCTAATTTTTCCATAATACCTTTAAGAGCTTACAGTCTTAGCTTTTGACGATATTGTGTAAAACAGCTCTCGACTAGACAAAAATTCAGATTCAAAAATCGTATGTACATCTGCCGCCGACTAAGCAGCATATAAATCGCGTCATTATTCCGCCACTTTTCCAATTTTTTTGTATCAAGATTGTGTAACATTTAAATAAACATTAGTCAACCAAGACTGAAACTTCAGTAAGCAAAACTAAAAATACATTTGGAATTCAAACAGTTACGTGAGCAGTAATGTAATTTTATATCCAAATATAAACAGTTCTGAACAGTAAAAGAAAAAATGGCCTAAACAAGACTTCGAGTGCAGGGTCTTTGAACTAAACGTGTGCCAACTTTTCTTGGCTGCTGTCCTAGACCATTTCAAACTCTGACCTGAAGACTTACAGTATCATTTCCCTTGACCGGACTTCTTAGGGAATGGTAGGTAAGGTTTATGGTAATGTCGATAGCAAAGCAAAGAATGTTAGCTATAAACGGAATGAAATTATAGAATTAAGTCATGAAATTGCGAAGTACTTTATTTTTGCGAGCCTTTTTGCCATGGTATATTAAATATTAACTTTGAAGAATTTCCCGGTTGTACCCGACGATATTGCGAAAACTTTGCGTGACTATGATTGCTTTTGGTAGGTATTATTGATTAAGTACCTAATTAATGAAATAATTATGGTAAACTGTCAATAAACGAAATATCAATGCTGTCTAAATTCTAAGTATCCTATCTATCTGAAAGATGTTTTGCAAGCACGATTTGACCGAATTTTTAGGAATGATTTTATTAATAGTTTTAGTGCTAGTGGAATTTCATCCGCATAAATCTTGTCCTCGTGGGAATTTCGGGATCAAAAGTAGCATAAGCTACTCCTCGATAGTGTAGCTTTCTATTGGTGAAAGGATATTTTAAATCCGTCCAGTAGTTTCGGAGCCTATTCGTTACAAACAAACAAATATTTACCTTTTATAATATTAGTATAGATATAGATGGAAGAGATGGAGGTAGTGCAGTTTAACTACATCTCTTCAAGGCTATTCAATCCTAAGAAGATCATCTCAGAGTTTCAGAGTAACAACTTACAAACCGTGTCGAATACAGGTTCGTAACAGGAGATGGCTTATTGTATGTAAAGTAACATAGGTAGGTACTGTTGGTACGAAAATATATAGCGACAATATATGTAGCTTGTAGTGTCTGTAGGTATATCGAGAATAGATACAACATCAGAGACAGGGCCAACCGTGCTGGGCGCCTTTTTTCCAATTTCATGCTGATATATACAAAATTACAAAACTATGGTCTGACATCTGAGATCTGTGAGGCACAGAGTCAGATGCAACAGATATGCCGTCGTTCGAGAAAGTCTCATGGGAAAAGTTACCGTTGTATTAGGTAGTTAGGCACCAACTCGAAACGACGATCCAAATTAAAAAAAGTAAGCAAATAACAAAAAAGTTTTGCCATCATTAAAAAACAAACAACATCCCAAACAATGCAAAAACTCCAACAAAACAATCAAATCGCATAAATATTGTCTCGACTTCCAGACCTGTAAGGGCTACATCTCCTTCAGAAAACGATAAAAAGGCGCAAATATTTAACGCCTACACATGGGCATCAAATACAAAAGCAGAGTCTAGGTACCCACTGAACCGGTCTGGCTAGAAATCTGACCGGCTATTGTTGGTGGGACATACTCTAGGTCATATGAGTAAATTGTGAACACGTCGCGTGAGTTACTTGTATCTTGGATCAGATTAAGAGGACAGTCTCCATTTTCTTCCTCCATACAAATGTAGTCGACGTTTTCCTCCCTTGATAAAGACATTACAGCAAATATGTTTATGCCATAAAACCTATATCTGTCATGACTATGCATCTACCTTTTGATTATTTTCATTTTCTAATTAGAATAGTCATGACAGATATAGGTTTTATGGCAAAAACATATTTGCTTTAATGTCTTTATCAAGGGAGGAAAACGTCGACTACGTTTGTATGGAGAAAGAGAATGGAGACTGTCCTCTTAAATTATTCGCCTTGGATTTGTCCAAACTAGCTTACAATATTATATATTAATAAAATACGACTTAGAAGCCTGTTTACGATAATATGTAAGCAGGATTCAGTTATACCTACTATATTTATGTAGTTCATCAAAGAATATTTGTTTTATATAATTTTGTAAAATTGAAAACCTTATATCCGATACTTGTAGGCTGATATTTTAAAAGAGTAGTCCTACATAATATGAAAAATTGTGGTTACTTTTGTGATTTCAAATGTTCTAATCATACTCAATTGGTTACGCAATTATCTCGAGGTTTATAACTAAAATAAACAACTAGTATATATTCAAAAGACTTCTAGACGAAATAAAATAGCTTCAAAAAGAGATACTTATGCCTATCGGTTTAACACTGCCTGTATTAGTATTCCCCTAATCAAGAACTCTACTTATAGCCAAAGTTTACAATTAAATTCTGAATCACCAGATTCAGATTTCAAGTTTCCTGCCGAAACGTGACTAGCAACGGTTCTAGAACACGAATTGCAGGCCTCTAGCGAATAGAACTAACATAGTTAAAAGATGATTATGTTTCCTCGGGCTAAATCAGACTACATAATTAACTTTGAAGAACATTGTAATATTCAAACCATTTAACCTTATTTTACCTTAAAAAAGCAAATTGTAATATAGATAACGCTAATCAATAAAAGATGAATACACGCCTGTCATTTTAGATAAGGCAAAGTTCAAAAACAAAATGTTCAATACACAGTATGCGAGCACTAATTAAATGCATAAAGATATGCACTAATGAAATGCATAAAGATATGCACTAATGAATTGCATAAAGATATGCACAAATGAAATGCATAAAGATATGCACTAACGAAATGCATAAAGATATGCACTTATCTACTTTGTCTACATCTACTTGTCTACTTTGTCCAAGATTGGACACAGTCGTCCCCATCTGGAGGCTATTATTCTTCTTAGTATCAGCGTCAAACAGGTAGGTACAACTATTTTAAGTACAGAAACCTAGCTCAAAATTCATCAACGATTACTGCATCGTCTGTGGTTCTGTTGAGGTCGGCAGAGCATAACAGGACAGTCGGCATAACAGAACACAAAAGGTTAACCTCCAAGTGCGAAAACATATAGCTCTTCCACAATCACAGAGTATTCAAGCGATTCCAAAAACAAGTTCAAAGATTGAAAACAATAAATTAGATACGGAAAGTTCCTATACGCAATCTTAAACAAGATTATTTGTAGTTATACACAGTGCTAGACTAATTGATTGACACATGCAAGACCGGCTAATAGAAGAGGTTAAAAAAGATTCACCTTGGAAGTCACGAGTTTATCGAAGACAGGGTAAATAAACCTTCTAATTACTTACTATACGCCATATTTTAAAATATTGTGAGCCAAGAACACAAAAATCTTGGTGACTAGGTACGTAACTGAAAATACGAGTAAGAATATAACCTATAACATGAAAATTCTGATCTATTTATTCCTTTCTTTGTGTCTATTATAATCACTTGTGCAGAAGTAACTTTTTCAGTGCATCAGTTTCTTGTGCAAAACTTGTTTAAAGGTAAAACTTGTTTAATGAGAAAATGGTGCGCGTCGTCGTCGGCGTTGGAGGCTATAAACATTTTAGCGCCAATTAGAACTTCATACTTAGAATCGTCTATCGATAAAAACGCGCTATAACAATTTAAGCGTATATTGTGTACTTCAATAACTTTTACAACACATCAGCGGTAATAAATAAATAAATTATGTGAACATCACAAAGCGCCATCTAGCCCCATGGTAAGCTACTAAGATTGTGTTACGGTAATATGGTAAATACCACTGCTGTAGCACCTGTAACGCCTGCTATAGTACCTGTAACTCCTGTTGATGCAAGTCTTGTGTTTTCACCTAAATGGGCCACTACTAACAAACTAAAACACTGCGCCTTAATCCTGAATCGAAGAAGAAAGATTTGCCTACAGGACGTACTAATATGACTGACTACCTCTTCAAAATCTTCATCTCACTGGATCGAACACACCTTCCGCGAAAAGGTCAATGTTCTGGTGTAAGTCTAAAATAGATCTTTATAGAGCCGTTGACATCGGTATGCGGTCAGCTCGTTGACAGACAGAAAGACTGTTGATGTTGAGGCGAGCATTGGAAAAGGCTTCTTGGAGAAATACCAATTATTACCAATTCCGCCCAAACCAATTCCAATTCTTTCACATATTTAGGTACTATACATGTTATGATCTTGAGATATGTCTGTATATTGTGCATCCAAATATGGAATGAATCCCGTTATTTCAAAATGAATTATCCTTTACCGAAAAAAAACATAATATGAAAGCGATCACGGAATGGTAAAGCGAATCAAATTGTCAAGTGTAACTATTTCTACTGGTTACATCAACAAATATGATAGACAACTGCAGCATTTAGCATTTTCTAGAGCGTTATCAACGTCTAATAATAGATTTGGCGTAAAGCAAAGAATCGGCTACCTATAGATTACCGAACAAACATGTAATGGCTTTATTTTTAAACATGACACTAAGGTTGAGGCCGTCCGAACATCGATTCGAAGAAAATCAGTTTAGATTTTCGTACAAACTGAATCTAATGTTTGGGGAAAATCGGGTAAAAGGTTCAGAACTATGGGTATTCTACATGTACCTATAAAAATGTACAGTACGTGCAAAATTTATTCAGAATTATGGACGTTAAATAATTTAAAAGCGCTTTAATATGTAAATGTTAATCCATACAAAGAGGGAATTTTAGTAGGTGCTTATTGAAAAAATGATTTTGTGAATAAAGCGAAGTTTTGCAGAAATAAACCCGTAGATAACTTTCATTACCGCTGACGAACATACGCCCACTGCACCGTAGAATTAAATATTGTAAGTTTAATCCATGTGCACACGGAGTATTGGTTTAAATAAAATTGTGAGGGTGGTCTATTAATAAGGATTTTTTAATAGTAACGCGTCGGGTCGCCTACGCTAAGATTGTAGACAACTATTTCTGATGGACTTATGTACTTTAAATTGTAATGAAATGACGTAGCAATGTTTTGTCGTTAGGAGAAATGTTCGGAAATTTACCTATTTGCAGAAAGGAGACATAGATAAGACTTAGGTGTCGAATCCCCCGCAAATTGACTCGTCTGCGGTCGAGTTGTCGCCTTTCTAAAATTGCTAGGCCCATTATTAACCTGTGGGGGGGGGGGGCGACGCTGATTTAAACAGACACGTTGGGGTGACTAGGTTCCTGGCGAAAGATGTAAGAAAAATAATAGCATCCATGTCAGGAGGCAAATCACCGGGGCATGATGGACTCAGCGTCGAGCATCTCCGTCACGCGGGACCTCACATTGCCAGAGTGTTGGCGATGTTCTACTCTCTGTGTGTAAGCCATTCCTACTTGCCGACAGAGTTCATGAAAACAGTGGTAGTGCCTGTAGTGAAAGATAAGACTGGTGACCTAACTGATAAAAGTAACTACAGGCCTATTTCACTTGCCACTGTGATAGCGAAGGTATTTGATGGTTTGCTGAATACACAGCTTGCGAATTACGTACAATTACACGATAACCAGTTTGGTTTTCGTCCTCATCTGTCAACCGAAAGCGCTATTCTGTGTTTGAAGCAAACCGTCAGGTACTATACCAATCGTAAGACTCCAATCTACGCATGCTTTCTCGACTTGTCCAAGGCCTTCGATAGGGTGGAGTACAGCCTGTTGTGGGACAAGCTGAAGGGTATTAATTTTCCTCAGGAACTGATCTGCGTGTTTCAGTATTGGTATGCGCACCAGTCTAACAATGTCAAATGGGCGGGGGAATTGTCGGATCCGTATGGGCTGGAGTGTGGAGTGAGACAGGGGGGCCTAACATCTCCTACCCTGTTTAACCTATACGTAAATAGTTTGATTGTGGCGCTTAGCAGTCAGCATGTTGGCTGTCACATTGACGGCATATGTGTTAACAATCTTAGCTACGCAGACGACATGGTGCTGCTAAGCGCTTCAGTGTGCGGGCTGAGGAAGCTTATAGGGATATGTGAAGAGTATGCAGGTTACCATGGTTTACTCTATAACGCTAAGAAAAGCCAGTGTATGGTCTTTGAGGCTACTGGAGCCAAATGCCCAAATAATGTACCTCATATTAAACTGAATGGGGTACCGCTTGAACGGGTGGGTGAGTTCCGTTATTTGGGTCACATACTCACTTCTGGCCTCAGAGACCATGCAGACATGGAACGGGAGCGGAGAGCGTTGTCAAGGAAAGCTAATATGATAGCTCGCAGGTTCGCGCGATGTTCTAATGAAGTTAAAGTTACGCTATTCAGGGCGTACTGTACATCTCTCTACTCGTGCAGCCTGTGGGCTGATTATGCGAAATCCTATTACAGCGCTCTCCGTGTCCAGTATAATAACGCGTTTAGGGCGGTGCTGGGGCTGCCTAGATATTGCAGCGCTTCCGGAATGTTTGCGGATGCGCGAACTGATTGCTTTCATGCGACCATGCGCAAGCGTACTGCGTCGATGGTGCGCAGAATATGGGCTAGCTCCAACACCGTCCTAGCAATGTTTGCGTCACGATTGGATGGTCACTGTATCAGGCATAGCTGTGATAGGCACGCAGTGGTGGTAGCTCCGGTGAGGAAATTTTAATTTTATTACTTACTGACCCATTTATTTATTTTTTATTTTTAAATTGTTATGATTGTTTATTTGTGTGGTTATTTTATTATTAATGTCTTTCAAAATCAATCTATTTAATTTAATTTGACATAGTTTCTGTACAATTTTATAATCATTATAATACAAGGTGGATAGGATAATACAACATTTTTTTTAACTGGACATACCTATACACGTCTAAAGTCCACCTACCAAATTTCAACAGAATCAGTTGAGTAGTTCAGACACAGGACACTATTTTCCATTTTTTAAATTTGCTACACGATGTATCTAAAAACAAAACTGTCACCAGCGCCAGGCGGCCGCGGCACCGAGTAATAATCTTACAGAGAAACAGCTTGATACAAGCCCGCGGCGTAGGTACTTCACTACATGCGCAGTTATGTGTGCGTGACTGCGCAGTTATGTGTGCGTGACCTCTCTCAAGTGTGCCGACGGGTTCACGTACGTGAGCCGAGTAGGCTCTTCGGGCGGTCTCGGCAAACCCGAGCGGAAAGCGGTGAGTGACTTTTCACAGCTTTGCGCACACATAGCTGTTCATGTAGTGGAGTACCTACCACCGCGGGCTTGTATGAAGCTGTTGCTCTGTAGGATTAATACTCGGTGGCCGCGGCACGTACTTACACTGTGCACATGGGTACATGGTGTTCGTATTGGTTTTAATTGTTTAGGATATTTAGTTTGTTTGAAAATTTTACTTTTTTAATTTCAGTTCTCTGGTTAATTATACAATTCCAAACTATTCAAACATATTTTAACAACCCAGGGTTTTGTTTAATGTTGTATCGTCCTATCCACCTTGTATATTGGCTTTTTATTTTGACTGAAAAACAAAAATGACTATTGTGCTTATATTTATTTTGTGACTACTTATAATTAACTAATTCGATAATTTCTGTGTTGGGTTAAGTTACCTGAATAAAGAACCATTTTATTATTATTATTATTCGCCCGCAACTGGTTTCGTCTGCGGACGAGATGGTACCTTGTCGGAACTGTTGTAAGATAATGGTGACTTGGTATTTTCAGATGCTAGCAAGCGAGCGAAGCCTGGCCAAATTATCTTTGGTCTGTCAGTATGTTGGTTCTCCTTCACAATTCGTATTTGTCAACTTGATGAAACTTGGTATACAGAATGAATATTCATTGAATATATAGTTTTTTTTTGTCGTGGGTGATTTTTGATTGGGGGTTTTGTCCTGCTAAGGGGCCTAATTGATATCTTCGCCGTATAAATGATTATTTTTTTTCTTAAAAGATAGTATAGTTGAATTTGATCTCGTTTTTTTTGGTGAAGATCTGATAAGTATCTTCGGAGAATTCTACCAATTGAGTAGTAGGCCTTTTCACTACAAGGTACAGATTGATGGCGTACTTGGAAACTTTTCATCACACACAAACTCTTCAATGGGTTACAGTAAACTAACAGTCGAAACGACATTCTAAAGCTGAATTGGTTTTAGGAGTTTCGAGTTCTCCTTGAATATAGCCCTAGTAGATATTCTGATCTGGTGATGACAAATTCCAATAAACCATATATCTTTTTACAAGCCACAGAGTCACTACATCTTGACACTTGGCATCAAAACTGTTCGAAAATTTCATAAGAGTACCATCATCGATACACTTCTCAGAAATACTCGTTCATTCATGCCGGATTCGCAACTAGGTCAGGACGTTAATAGCACACAAAGATGGTTTGTTTCGGTGTTTAAACGTTGACTTGGAGATTAACCGCAGTTCTTTGTTATTTAACTGTAGGTTTTTGTATAGGGCGATAGCGTCAATAAGAGTTTAAGATTAGGTATAAGCCGCCGTGGAAACTAATCTCTCATGCATGAGATATAACGTCCCCGCTTACCCACCTTTCGGTGACATGGCGGGGGCCGTTGTACCGTCAGGTGGGCAGCAGAGCGCCGCGGCCCGTCTAGTATCAGTTATAGACAGATTGTAGCTCCAAAACTGGAAGATACCAGATTAGGCACAGAATCATACAGAATTTCTTCGTTGTGATTACTTTTAGACGTATCTACACCAATATAAACAAGAGGAAAGATTTGTATTTGTGCGTGTGTGTGTGTGTATGTTTGTAATGAATAAACTCAAAAACTACTGTGCTGATTTCAAAAATTCTTTCACCATTAAAAAGCTACATTGACCCTGAGTAACAAAGGCAACTTTTGATCCGTATATTCCCACGAGATCGGGACTTACGCGGGTGAAACCACGGGACGCAGCTAGTCATTCATCTAATTAGTAGAGCCGTTCCCTTTTTCTAGCAAAAAATCTAGATGTTCCCAGAAATACCAACATTTATATTTTATAAGCAGTTAATCTTGAGTGGAAATATCATCAAAAGCAGTCGAAATCTGATTCTTGTGTCTAAATAAAGAAACTAATATAACTCTAGAACTATTCGGAAGTGTTATAATTAAGTAGTCAGTAACGGAAGTCACGATGAGTCTATTAGAAAAGGTAAATGCTTTTTCATAGCTATTATTAACTAGTATAACTCCATAGCTAGTGAGTGTTAGAGACAAATAGATTGTTAGTATGCGTCGGTTTAATAGCTGAGTCCCGCGGTTTCACCCGCGTAAGTACCAATCCCGTGGGAATTTCTAAAAATGTCTTATCGGATGCCTCCATCATATAAAGAACATACTCCAAATTTCAGATCTCTACTATTAGCTGTTTAGGCTGTGCGTTGATCCATCGGTCAGAGATTCAGTCAAGACATAGCATATTACAGATATAGCAGTAGCTTCTATACAGGAACTATTATTATTTAGCAAGCAAACGAGTGAGCAGTTATAAGCAAAGAACCAGTAGGTAAGTAAGCAAGCATTACAGTAAGTAGCAGTACAAATGCAATTAATGATTTGGAACAAAATAGTTACACCGTAGATATGCGATAATCACATGGCTAATTGCCATCTCCTAATTTGCAGTAATTAGTGAAGATGACGTGTAAAGTCGTTGTAGATATTCCTATATCTACTATCATCAAAAATAGTCACAATACCACCACGTGGCAAGAAACTTAGGTATGCTCTCATTACAAAACTGTGAAAGAATGCGGTAAATGTGAATTAGATGCTTTTCATCTGTACGAGGTACGTAAATGGTTGAGAAAGAGGACATCGTTTAGCGTTGTAAGAAGAAAATTTTGCATAAATACACTTTATTCCGGCCATTTTCAGCCATAGATGCTATTATATTTTGCTACAACAATAAAACTTGTTGGGATATAGAAATAGATCGCCGCTCAGTGTTTAGATGTCAACTGTTGGAAAAGGGCCGCCCACGACGATCTCCACAATGGTCTTGCAATACCCGCATCCAAACGGTTTCCTGCGATCCTCACTAGATCAGTGGTCCATCTTACAAGATGTCTACCCACGTCGTAGTCGCCACTGAAGAACTTTTCTGTCTTAGCAGCTGTCATTATGTTTACACAGTGTACGCAATTGAAAACTGAATGGTTTCAGGAAAACCATTGCGAAAGCGAATTTATTTTCAGAATACGTTCTATACTTTTAAGAACGGAAACAGGAACGAAAAGATCTTATAATAACGTTGGCAATGAAAACCATCGAGCTTTTGTTAACCAGTTTTTTACATGATATAAGGTTTGCTTTTGACTTCATCTCACTTAATAGGAAGAGACGATGAGGTCGACGGTGTAACATGCTTGCCTAGAAGAAACATATTCGCTCTAGACTTGTAGACTCCAAGGTTGTGGTGTAATTTACCATTTTTCGTTTCGTCCACTTCTACCCTAAACATGCCGAAGGCTGCAACCAATTTCCTAAATCAACGAATGATACTTGAATCCTGACATAAACAAATTGGGTCTACTCTACTAACAAAACACGAATGTATATTTGCAGCCCTCCATATAATACACCACTTAGACCTTGGATCTAGCAAAGAAGTCACCTAACCTAACACATGAACAGCGTAGTACAGTATCAAAAATCTGTGTCCACATTCAGATTTTATATTTCACCATTCACCATAATTGTGACAACAGACATCCTGAAAATAACTATGTTCTTATCTTCTCTTTTATTTTCAAAATGGAAAATCTGAAAAATCTGTAGTATATTCGATTTTTGAAGCTGATCGCAAATGTCCATAACCTCAATCTTCCATCGGGTGAGATAGTGGTCAAACGTTGGCCTATATGTTTTAGACATCAAGATATAAATATAGCGACGTCCCTGAATTTGGTAGTAATAAACCATCGATGACGCGATGACGCGAGTCTCGTGGGTGGATTACGTCAGAAAGATTAGAATCAGCTGTAATGCAAACCGCGGTATCTGCAGTTAGGACCGGTCATTAATCAAATTTTTTTGCATTTTATAAATTGTGTGATATGATATTTAGACAAATTTCTATTTGTCCCCGACAAAAGTTTAGCAAAAGCTTCGCCTGGCGTACTTTATTTCGTACCCAAAATATCTAACACACTTTTCCATCCAGAGGCTATCTTAGTGTACCTAAATCTCATCCAGATCGGTCAATACAACAGAAAACAAACGAACTTTTGCAGCAACAGAAATACATCTTCTGTGAAAATTTGAACTGTCTAGGTTTATGACTTATTTTACAGCCTTATGAAGTTATGACAGACAGACAGATAGACGAACAGTGGAGTCTTAGTAAAATACTTCCGTTTCTGCCCTTTGGGTACGGAACCCTTAAAATGAATATCCGCCTGGAAATACAAACTAGCGAGAACCTCGATTAAAAAACATACACGCAAACTCTTCTAGACGTTCAATGGATAGTCGGAGAGACGTCTGGCTGGACCGGGGCCAAGTAGGGACCGAGATAAGGGGAACGCCCGGCGCTCCAACGCCCCTGCGGGGAACACGCGCCGACGACGACTCTTTGCAAAAACTTGTTAGAACATTATGAAATCAGTAGCTGCACTCTGAGAACCCGCGTATGTGCTGATTCCGTGGTAATATCGGGATAACAGTATGTATAGTCTAGATTCCAGATTTCGTATTAGTAGTTTTAGTAGCGTAGAAGAAAAAAAAATCTGAGTTAATCGTCACACAATTCCGCGTTTATTTTAGAAGTTTAGTTAGGATCCTCTATGTATTCTTAATTTCAGTCGTCAAAATTTTAGTGCTCAATTTTAAGTCAACATTATGCAAAGTACGATTCTAAGCATTATTTTGTTTTCATAGAGATCAGGTGTACTTACATCAACATCATCCTATAGCTGTGGATGATTGATAACGCACGTTTGGTCTCGATTCTTGATGCAATATGAAGTCAAGGCCGCGTAGACCAATGTTGTGATATATCGACTTATCTATGGCAGGTGTTAAATAAAACATAGATATATCTACCTACTGAGGCTACAAACAGGAAGGTTATGCGTTACACAATTGCAACAAATGTGTCGCAATATAAAATCATAAAAAAGTTTTATTTAGTTTACTTTCGGGGTTTCGTCGTGGATTCTTGTAATTAAAATTTGAACCACCTCTCTAAAATTTGGATTTTGAAAGCAATCTTCTTCAGTTCCGGTGACAATACACTAAAATGATAGAAGCAACCTGATGCTGCAGCCAGGAGTGGCTTCACATGAGGAAACTCCTCAACGCTGGTTTCTTTGCAAATTGAGAAGGGCACGAAGTTTTATTTATAACGATTGTTAATTTGGCAGAGATGAAGATTGCAAACGCCTAATTTTAAATGTTGTTATTTACTTCCATCTGTAGCACAAGGCATTGGCAATTAGTGTACTTCACGTCATCTGACAACATTTAGCATAAGACATGACATCATGCACTTTTGCATTTATAACGTCAGAGTTTAAATGTGTGAGTTGGTAGAAAAAACAACGAGTTGTAATTTGTCCCACTGTCGTTTTTCAGCAACAAGCTTCTAAGTGAGCGTGCTGCATTTTATACCGCATCGTCTTTTACCATCTGGTGTTATGGTGTTATAGTTGTAATACGGTCACTTATTTAGCCATAATAACAGCATAAATAGTATTTTTCTTTATGAAAGTTAATGTCGTAAATGTCGCTCGTACGGTGAAGGAAAATATCGTAAGAAACCTGAATTAACCTATGATTCACGCTTCGAAGGCATGGGATATTCGCCAACCCGGAGTAGGCTCTCCTGGCGTCATCCTGCCTAACCTCTCTAAGAGGAGGTCCTTGCGTCTGCGGAAAAAAATACTAAAACAGTTTTAGTCGAATTTTAGCAAATTGGCCCTTACCCTACAGTGGGACAAATTAGCGGTTGAAAAATTGAAGTTACATACATACGTTTGATGTAAAACATGTAAATTCGGTAAGTACCTACCTTTCCCAACGGTGTTTATTTTGGCTGAAGCTCTTATATAGATAAACTTATCTGGCAATTTAATAGTGTTGTAAATGTAAGTAGGTATGTAAAAATACTAATGGCAGGAGAATAACAAAATCTTACAAACGTTTCTTAGTTACGACTGTTTTTCGAACCTTAAACTGTTATTATATTATATGTTATTATGAGCCTATAGTGTCCCACTGCAGGGCAAAGGCCTCTCTTTCCATTGCTCGCGATATTGTGCGATGGATTGCCAATCTGTCAGGAACTTATCCAGGTCATCTCGCCACCTTCGACGGGATCTGCCGGGTAATCGTCTTCCGTTGTCTGGGTGCGAACTATAGATATATAATTCAAAGTCCTGACTAATTGATCGACAGACCTATGTTTCAACGAAGAGCCCAAACCGGCTGGTTCTAGAGACATGAATTTTGGAGAGCGTGTTCTTTGTGGTGTTTTTGGGAAATCCTGCCAAAAAGTTGTTCGCCTAGACGTGTAGAACAACGTATAAATAGCTGATCCATGAACTCCAACATCCTGTACCGATATACGAATCAAATTATAAATTGCTAACTGTAAATAATATCTGAAGTTGCAAAGAGATCTTGAAACAAATAGACGTTGGCACTAACAATGCTTTGATCTAGACTTCTGGAACAAATCCTAGAAAAAATAATTACCTACTTAAATTAACAAATTAGTGAGACAAGTGTACTAATTAATAAAGCGGTGCATACACGCGAATCCGACTCTGATTGACAGACTGCAAACATGTACAAGAGACGCCCACAAAATTATTGTTTTGGCTGGCAACCAAACTTTGCATACCGTTAAATGTTAAGAAAATACACTGAATGACCTAGTCCCGGGTTGTAGTTAAGAAGGGAATCCTTACTAAGATTATAAATGCGAAAGTAACTCTGTCTGTCTGTTAGCCGAACTGATTTTGATGAATTTGAGATGGGACTTTGGAGAACGACATGGAGAACGACCGACTCGTTGACGGTGCAGCCACTAAGAAAGGCGAGCCTGATCTTACTCCACTGCCGTTATATTCTTTCTACATGCGCGTGTTACATCTTAGACTATATCATCACGTACCTACCATCAATTATTTCAATTATCACCATCAAAAATTAAATTGTAATTTTATTTTGGTGTTACAATAAAGAAATAACCTATCCATCTACTTGTTCATTGGTGAAAGGTCGGGCATGTCGATTATATTAAGATTGTCGGAGTAACGTGGCAAAGTTAAAAGCATGAAGAGTTTTGGATTTCGAGTCGAGAAGGTGATGTCAAACAAAAAGTCGTTGTCAATTACACAAATCTAACATAACATTTTCGTTGTAAAACCCTAAAATAAGAAATTGTTCAACATTTATTCGTGTTACGCTACAACACAGATGTCAACACACAATCTGTGAATTGTTGTGTAATTTCGGCAACTATGTATCAGTAAAATAGAATAACATTCTCTTGGAATTCAACTCATTTTTCGGTTTTAATCGCGTGGTGTTTATTACTTTTACTTTTAGCTTAGTTTCAATGCTTAATGTTTCGAGACTGTTACATGTCTCTTCTTTAGAATGAACATTGGATTTATCCAATCATCATCATTTAGCCGCCTAAATACCAGCTTAACTACAACAACACAAGACCCCTGACCCCTGATTCATACTCAATCCATTTCACCGGAAGTACCGCCCCAAGACAAGACAACAGAAGGCAAAAGGCATCACGTTCACGACAACGACAGGGGTTCGCGTGACATACGACAATACACAGAGAATCTGATACGGCACGCAGACTTGATTTAGAAAGAGCAATACTGAACAGGGTTAGTAGAAATGTTAGCGGAAAACGTTGCAAGAACTTTTGCAGGAAGTCTTTATAAGAAACAATATTTAAAGTCGATGTTGTTAAACTTTTGGGCAACGTTGATCTTTCTTAGATTTTCGGAAGAAATTAAACTCATTTTCGCTTTTTATCGCGTTTTTTTTATTACGTAGATATAGGCCAGCGTTTGACCACCATCACAGCTGATGGTAAGTGTAGATGCAGTCTAAGATGAAGCACGCTGACCTAGGAGGTACCTATTCACACGCGACTTTTATTATGTTAATTAAGCTATTTTTACCGCCCGACGTTTCGAAGTCTTTCTAGATCTCCTGTTCCTCTTTCTGTTTTCAGTCTATCCGTGAAAGAATGAATTCTCCTTATTTATTTCTGTATGTTTGTGGTGTGTACATTAAAGAATAAAGAAAGACCTCAAAACTTCGGGCGTTAAAAAATGCTGAATATAATAAAAGCAGTGCGACTAAAACCAAAAATAAGTTTTATTTCAAGTCAAACACCGACCAAAAAAAACCCGATGAATCTAAGAGTCTATCTCCATATCTATCTGAGTCTAGCTAGACAGATCCAACGATGGTTGGTTGGTCCGATGTTTCGATGTGATTTAACTTGAAATTTTTTAATACATATTTGTTAAAGGGACGATATCTGAAAATGGAAAAAATCTATATAACGTATAAAATAAATAGCGAATTAAATAAACGTTAAAACAAACAAATGCGTAAAAAATTCTCATTTGAAATTTGTGAAATACAACGAAGATTTTGAACATATAAAACGTAAAGAAAAAAAAACGCCATTGATCTCTTCAAACTTTCATCACGTTTTGATCTTTGGCTGTGGAGAATTATTCAGCTATAAAGTTATATTGAAAAAAGTATAATATAAAAGATAAAAGGCAGATAAAACATATTCATAAGTGACGGACATCTTGTAAAAACAGGAGTGTTTATTTATGTTGGGATAAGAGGTCGACCGTTGCAGTAACAGTCATCTATTATGTTTCAAAACAGTTTATTTTTAGAGGGTAAAGATGTTTTGTGGATTGATGAGGAATTTTTAGCAAGAAAGTATCCGAAAACAGAAAGTTTCTTAGTACTGACTTTCTTAGCACAAGGGTTCGTATTTTGTGATTTTGGAAGTGAATACAAGAGTAAAAGAAAGTTTGTATGAGATTTTGTGATTTTGTAGAATATACATACACATTTATCTTGTCTATCTAATAACGTCCCAAGCACTATAACGCGGTAAATAGCATAAATCTAAAATTAGATAAAGGACAATACATGGGCATACTAAGGCAGAACAAAGTTCGCCGGGTCAGCTAGTGTATAGTGAGCTAGCACCAGCATGGTTAAACATCCATATTTAAAGAAGGGATATATAGCCACTTCAGTTCGCCCGTCACTAATCCATAAATCGCGATGTATTTAAACCTGAACAGTTTCACCTATGATCCTAAATATAGAACAGACGATTTGATCTGAAAACAGTTGGCGGCTACTTCGATCTTTGCGCAGAAAATCTACCGTTTAAACTGTCCTATTGTTGTTACAGAGGTTTTATGAGCAGCCATAAAATGTATATTCCGAGTTCGTTGGTACCAACAGAAATATCAGTCATATTATAAAGCGGAAAACCTTAAACGGCACAAATATAGTCATCTAGATAGGGGTTACATGTTTTTGCCGTTTGGGGTGGAGACTTTAGGTCCGTGGGGGCCGGCCGCTCGGGAGCTGTACAGAGAGCTAGCTAAACGTTTGGTGGAGGTTTCGGGTGACCGGAATGCTGGCTTGTATTTTGCCCAGAAAATAAGTATTTGTATACAACGGGGCAATGCAGCCAGTATTCTGGTCACTTTTCCCTCCACCAAAAGTTTAGCTGATTTAGATTTATTTTAGTTTTTAGTTAGTTTTATTTTAATCAGTTTTAGTTTTAATTTAGTTTTTAATTTTAATTATGTTTTATTGAAGTTAATAGATACTGAGTAGTTCTGTTTGGAGCAATAAAACACAAAACCCGAAATAAATAACTTAAAATTGGTCATGTTATAGAGTCAGATATATGATTATTTTAGGCTTAGAACGCACTGCGATGAAACGCATGCGTTTTTCCGGGTCGCAGATCGCAGTGCGCGGTTTTGGATCTGCGGAAAAATGCAGGCGTTTAATTGCAGTGCGTTCTAAGCCTTAGAGCTTGATGAAACTGCAAAATGGTCGTTGTACGGTCATATTATACTAATACTTTATTTTATGTAGTTCCACCTTACCTACAACCTAGTAAAAAAGCCTTTCAAATCAAATATTGAAGTAAAAAAATATTTCGAATTTTTAGTCTACATTTTTCATTTCGTTTGTTTGTACGGCAACTTTGATATTACAGTGATGTGGCAGTAGTACTAGCAGAGAAAGTAAGTTCTGGTATAAACATTATTTCTTAGTGTTTACTACACTTAGGAATTGACTGAAGAACTGTTATTTTGACAAAAATGCTTTCAAAACGCGGTGGTTCAGATTACCAGTAGTCGCGGGTTCGAATTCCGGGTACTTAAATTTTGAAAGCATTTTTTCAAAGAAATAAGATCTTATTATCAAAGTGCCGACACTCTGTCTGAAGCCGAAAATTAGATCAAGCCGTCTGATCCAAACCGGGTTGTCTGACCTAAAATCGAACACTTCGGATAAAAAACGGGTCTGACCCAAAATCGTGTAATGTGTAGATTTGAGAGCATGTCAGTGAACTAACCTTGCAACAACTGTATGGTGAGCTGGTACTCTGCTAGTTTCTCGTCCACATATCCCTCTTGTGACTGCTGTGCGATAATTTCCGCTGTAGACGGGCCCCTTTCCTCTTCATCCTCTTCATAGATCATGGGCCGAGGAGGCGGCGGTGGCTCCATTGGCACACCAGCGTAATCATACTCTCGGACTGGTTCGTAAGGAGAAGAATAATAATACTCCGGACTCTGGCCCAATGTTGGCGACATAGGGTACGGAGATATTGAAAAATGAGAACTAGGGGACGGAGAATGCTGCCTCAGAGTATGAGGAGAGTGCAAAGGCCTGAAGGGCTTTGGGGAAGGATGCACTGGTGGAGGGGTAACGATCGCTGTGGAGTGCCTCGGACCGGAGATCAAGGGGGGCGGGCTGGGGGCCCATGGTGAGGGGGGACGGTAGTTGAGAGGGGAAGGGGGGCCGGGGACGCGCGCGCGGCCTCTCCCCGGTGGCGGCTGCGACATCTCGCGGATTGAAGCTTGTCAACCCGGTGTCACGCCACTAATTGCATCGCTGTAACAAACAGAAAACACAATTGTAATCACAAGAACCATCAAAGGAAAACTCGGCTTCGTCCTCGGCTTTGTTATCACATCACTTAGCGCCAAGCACCAAGATGGTAATGGTGGAGCCACTAAGGAAGTCAGATAGATACTTGTTCTTCAGTCTCTTCTTATCTTCGAAGTTAGTGTGCTACATCTTAAACTTCTTCGTCACTAGACTAACCCAATCTAACAGATTCCTGCCCAATAAGTTTAAAACATTGCTTCTATAGGTTAACGACAAACGATATAGAGTTATGCAGGTATTACTAAAGAGGGTGTCACGATTAGTCTTAAACTGGAATAAGCAACGAATAGGAATTCTACAAAAATCGTCTTTTGTTCCAGACATTCTCGAGATTCTTTCTTTCTTTTTCCTGTAGTAGCGTAGCTTACATAGTGTTAAGGTGTGCATAGTGTATTTTTAGGTCGCCCTCTAAGTTGCCCTAACAACTGCTATCAGAGACAACACCCGGGACCACCTTTCGAGCTGTTCAGAATAAGAATGGCGATTTATGCTAAAAATCGTTATTCATTGCTTATTCTTGTTTGGTCGAATCAAGCCTTGGAGTAACTGTAATCCCCCGGAAAGGAAATAAAGTATAGGTAGGTAACCATAGTATTTTTTTTATAGGTATGCAAACTTGTCTATTTGCTCAAATTTTCTGATACGAGCTTTGACAAGTCATGTGTCAATTTTCAACATTTCCTACAAACTTAATATGTGACTTTTCCTACAACTTATGTGATCTTTGCTTTCCTACAACTTATGTGACTGATTCCGGGAAACAAATTTGTAAGAAAGCAGCAACTCTTCGTTTTTAATCTCAGACTACGATCTGACGTTTTGTGTCTTTGTATTTGACGTTTTTTCTTCAGAAACATGTGTCAAATCGTAGTCTAG
This sequence comes from Idaea biselata, assembly GCA_958496205.1. Taxonomy (NCBI): domain Eukaryota; kingdom Metazoa; phylum Arthropoda; class Insecta; order Lepidoptera; family Geometridae; genus Idaea; species Idaea biselata. The sequence continues at coordinate 1,259,915 of OY292397.1, forward strand.
AAATTAAAAACTGAAGTATACTAGGTAAACTGTGGTATAACCAACAATAATTAATATTATAAATATTTAGACGCCAATGATATATTTGACGGCGCCGCCGATGTAAAGCATCAGGTTGATGGACTGTCACAGTCATCAGTCAACCTAGCGAAGCGTCATCGTCGATGGTTGTTCGGGGCTGCCATCTTGTCATTCTGTGATGGAGACGGAGACCGTGCACCACGCACTTGACGAATCGCTTTGTATTTCCGCCATCACGTCTTTCTTATCATAATTGAGTTGATTCCTACTTAGTAACATTATAAATTAAGCGATGTAATAGTTATTTTGTGAATATAGACAGCAATTGTTAATAAAACTACGATGATTGTAAATGGACACCATTATTTTATATCCCGCGCCCATCTACCTTCTTAGTTCTACAGTATGAGTTCTGATGAAGGCCATCCAAGGCCATCCTGGCTCTTCATATTAATCAGCCAGAGCGTTGAGTTGAGACTGAGACCTTCTTGTTGTTTTGTTTTGACATACAATTCACCTGCTCGCCATTCATCACTGATTATATCGGTTTGGCATTATCCAAGTGCTAAAATTAATGTACCATCTAAATTAAAGCAAGCCACTACCGTACCGACGAAAACTTCTAAAGCTATGGAGAAACTATAAGTAGGAAATACTTAAGACGACAGTCTACCTACTCTTTCACCATACAAACGTAGTCGACTGTTTCATCTGTCGACTGGATAAAGACATTAGAGCAAATTTATATGTTTATGCCATAAAACCTCGTAAAACCTATATCTGCCTCATGGCAGATATAGGTTTTAAAAATTGTAAGACATAGTCATCTATACATAGTCATCTATCATACTATATTTTTTTCTAATTAAAATCGGCAGAAAAAAAATCTAAAAAAATAGAAAATGAAAAAAATCAAAACGTAGAGGCATGGTCATGCATGGCTGATATAGGACTTATAGCATCAACATATTTTTTCTAATATCTTTATCCAGGGAGGAAACAGTCGACTACGTTTGTAAAGTTTGTATGGAGAAAAGAGTAGGTAGACTGTCCTCTTAGGATTTATTCTAATCTATCTAGGTACCTATTTATAAAAGGAAAAGGGGACGGCAATGTGGGTCTTTAATTGAAGACCGGCAATCAAAGACTCTCCAATTTGTATTGGGCTTATTTGACGCAGATGCCTACTTACACTGGTTTATTAATGTTTTTATGGGGTTTTTTTTTTCTTTATTTGTGCTACAAAGCCGCTAAACCCTATTTTTTATGTGGGTTCGGCGCAGTTGGTAAGTTATCATTCACCATACCTTCTGCAAATAGATTTGGCAATATTTTTACGGCCGGCCACCTGAGTTGCTGCCTGACACCAACCCTCCTAGAAATCAAGCGGTTTATCCACCACCGCGCGGGGAGAACTTAAGGTTTCCCTCGGATCCCTTAGTCGCCTTTTACGACACCCACGGGAAAATATGGGGTAACCCAATTCTATTCCGGGGCTACACGGCAACCATTTCGTTTGCTATTCCGTTTTAGCTAATCTGAATTAGTTAGTTTGATGTTTTCCTAACGATACCTATGCTTCCTACTTTTAATTGTCAATACTCGGAGAATGGGGTACTTCCTAGGTACTCCGGGAATAACTCGAAGTTTAGTTAGTTACAGCCGAATACAGAAACGCCACTCAAAATTGGATGCGTACTTAAATAGTTGAGCAGGTTCTAAATTTAATATGGGTATGGGAATTTTTGAATTTGAGAGGTGCTTAGTTGTTTAAGTAAAACTCAAATTTTAAGATGCGTTTCTGTATTCGGCCGTTAGGCTTCTAAACAAAATAACGGGCAATAATTTTAAAAGGATAGACGAAATAAATCATCCGATTCGGAATTTTATATTTTATACTTCAACGAATTTAATTATCTCATTTGTTCAGAATTACATGTTTTTTTTACTGAAACACCAAAACCAAAAAAACATCAATAGTTAGTTTTTGAATTTCAGACTATAATCTGACGTTTTGGCGCTTTGTATTTGACATTATTTTCTTCAGGAAGATGTGTCAAATCGTAGTCTACAATTTAAAAAAAAACAAGGTATATTCAGTATTCAAGATGGCCGACGCCACAAAATGGCGCGTTATATTATGAAAAAGTTAAGGGTTGAAGAAAAATACATAGTATTAATGCTGATAAATAACAAACACTATATTTGCCAATTAAAATAAATAAATAAATTTACTCTATAAGTACAAGATACATAATATACAATAATAATTTTTATTACAAATAACTTTCAACACTTTAAAAAGATGAATATTGCTTTTGTTGACAAGAACGTGACGCTTGAAACAAAGCTGAAATATCGAAATCCATAAAACAAGATCATTTGTATTCCGTATTGAATTACTTTAGCAGTGAAAATAAGATTTTTTTAATACTTAATATTTTTTTTACACATTAAAATAAACCAAATCGGTTAAGCCGTTCTTGAGTTATAAATGGTGTAACTAACGACTTTCTTTTATATGTAAGTATATAGAATACCTATCTAGGCCAGTGTTGGACTACTATAACGTCGTTAATGAGGTCTAAGATGAAGCACGCAGACCAAAAAGTTACTTGGTTACTTGCGATTTGAAAATCCCAAAATAGTTTACGGAAATAAAAATTCGGGTAACTGATTCCATTCCCTCTCAGTGGGTACAAGGGTACAAGGAATGAAGACAAAGCCATACGTTTACGGGTCTTAAAGGCTTCCCATGAACCAGTGTCTCAGTTTAGCTTGTCTGGAATAGTCTAGATTTCCGATGGACGAAAGGAGATGAGAGACAGCAACTGGGAGCGCTGGTGTGTGTAGAAGTTATTAAAAAAAACGAAAAGAAACGACCAAAGATTTTCACAATTGAATGACTATATTGATAACAAATTAACTATTTTGGAAGAAAATAACGACTTCCAAAAAAATTGGCATGAATTTTTTTTGTTTTTTTTTTATTTTGGAATATTGTTCCCGGGTTTTTTATTTAGAGTTTTTTTTATCGTACGCCTTTAAAATATGGATTATATTATAAATTGTTAGTAAGGATTTAATATCGTATAGGACCGAAGCAACCTTTTCCCAAACCACCGAATCCTAACCCATAAAAACCATTGTTAGGCACAGTTTCGCAAACGGTTTCTACACCACCTAACCCTATACCACCTAAGCCCAAACCACCGAGTCCATTTAAATAGGCGAGTCCTCCAAGTCCGCTTAGGCCTAAACCTCCAATTCCACCAAAACCATAGTTAGGGACAGTTTCGCAAACAGTTTCTACACCACCTAAGCCCAAACCACCGAGTCCATTTAAATAGGCGAGTCCTCCAAGTCCGCTTGGGCCTAAACCTCCAATTCCACCAAAACCATAGTTAGGGACAGTTTCGCAAACAGTTTCTACACCACCTAAGCCCAAACCACCGAGTCCATTTAAATAGGCGAGTCCTCCAAGTCCGCTTAGGCCTAAACCTCCAATTCCACCAAAACCACAGTTAGGGACAGTTTCGCAAACAGTTTCTACACCACCTAACCCTATACCACTGAGTCCATTTAAATAGGCTAGTCCTCCAAGTCCGCTTAGGCCTAAACCTCCAATTCCACCACCGAGTCCAAGTCCACCAAAACCACAGTTAGGGACAGTTTCGCTAACAGTTTCTACACCAGCCCAACCCGATCCCCCCAAACCTATGCCGCCGAGTCCGCCGAGTCCAAGGGGTAAAGGCACGCCGGGGAGGCCAATGCCACTGAGCTGGCCAAATCCAATACTCGGACACAATGGGTTGCAACGGGCAGTACATAGCAGCGCTAAAAATTATAATTTACAAAAGTAAAGTCATCATATTCTTGTTGATGGAACTAAAATAAAAATGTAATAATATAAAGCAGGTACCCTTAATTTTAGGGATAGGGTATAGTCGTTCTAGGTATACAGCGTGTTTCGAGGACGGTCATTTAAGCCGAAAGGGGGTTGTACTACTTGCCTAGGCGAACAACTTTTGTCCTTTGACTTTTTAAAGTTCGAATTGCTGCTAGAATTCTGGGCAGCTTTGTTCCTCAGGAGCGCTTGGGGTGAGTTTGTTTTAAATTAAGTGTTTATAAAATTTAATAATTATCGGATTTTAAATATAGGTAGGTACTTAGTGCATTTATTTTTTTTGTTTCTTTTCTGTTTATATAAAAGCTTAAAAAATATAATTGAACATTCCTTACCAGAAGCCACTAGGATGATTGTTTTAGACGACGGCATTGTTGGAGTGGGTTTAATCGGTCTGTGATTTCAACAAAATTTTCTCTCATATTTATACCTGGTTAAAATTCGATAAAAATGTTTAACAATTATTTTATGGTTCAACGCATATTAGTTTAACGAATAATATTTTCGAAAAATAATTTTAATTAATGCGTAGACCACACAATATATTAGTCACAGTGAGTGTTTAGTGGCGAAATATTTGAAAAATAAAAAGTTTTGTGTACTATTTTGCACATGAACCGATAGCGGTATCCTTAACAGATCCATTACATACCGGGTTCTTGCTTGATGCTTTAATTAAAAATAAACATTAATTTGTATTTTTAATTTTAACCTTTAAAAAAAACTTCAGTAAAAACTGAAAAAAAAACAAGTCCAGTGGGCCACAGAATATAGGGATTTAACAGTCGAGGCCCATTACTGGAAGTGTTTATTATGGTCTAGCTAGATTCTTGATATGGAATGGATCCCAATTGTTGAAGTGTGACTAGTGACACTTGCAGGACAACATCGAATCGATGATGTAGTGGACATTTGGTCAAGCCAAAAAATAGTGTCATTTGGTCAAGCGTTTAGTTACCGCAAATGAAAGTGTTATTGACGTTGGAGTCATCAATATCGGTCCTTATGTTAGTCTTCAGTAGCACGAACATAGGAACAAACATACATACATAGACTGATAAATACATAACCCTTCTTTGCATCGCGCTGTCAGGTAAAAATAGCAATTCACGATCTTTTTCATTCCAAAGGTCGTGATTTCCATGTGTGAGTGAGCCCACCTAAATAAAATCATACGTACAATGTTCAAAACATTTTAATTGTGAATATACTCGTAGTTTACGCAAAAATGTGATAATATTATGTTTAATTTTTTGTAATCTTTAATTAAAACTATCCAAAAACATTATTCCAAAAACTAATATGCGTTGAACCGTAAAAAAGCTTTAACATTTTTGATTAAATCGGCAACTATAAATATTGAAGGAAAATTATGTCAAATAACAAACCGATCGAAGCAAGCACAATGACGTCTTCTAAAATAATCATCGTGATGGCTGGTAATTTTTTACATATAAATAAATAAATTAATATTGCACGACACCCATTTGAACAACAACAGTAATACATTATAATAAAGACATAGGCGACCTTAACGCTCAATGCGGTTTCTTCCAAGCAACGTTGGAATGAAAAAGGGGCTGTTTAGTTGTAGTTACTGGTAGGTCGCGTTGTCGTGTAGCCCCGGCATAGAATAGGGCTACCTCATCTCTTCCCGTGATTGTCGTAAAAGGCGACTAAGGGATCTGAGGGAGATTAGCAAACTCTTCTCTCCGCGATACTGATCTCTTCTTTTTCGATACTGTAAATAGTTTATAAGCTAGGAAGTCTAAAATACAATATCCCTAGACATTGTTGATGTGTGTATCTAGATAATCAGATCATAATATCATGCTATCGTCACTTGCAGATTGCAATGCAAGCGATCACCGCTGATTTCTTATTATTTTCTAAGAAAATATAAACTACTAGCTGCGCCCCGCGGCTTCACCCGCGTAAGTCCCGATCCCGTGGGAATATCGGGATCAAAAGTAGCCTATGTTACTCAGGGTGAATATAGTATACTTTCTGATAATAGATTTGGCAATATTTTTACGGCCGGCCGCCCGCCTGACACTAACCCTTCTAGGGACCAAGCAGTTTATCCGCCACCGCGCGGGGAGAACTTAAGTTACGCTAATCCCCCCTAAATCCCTTAGTCGCCTTTTCCGACACCCACGGGAAGAGTGGGGTAACCCTATCAAAACCCCAAGAATTGTACGAAGTCAATATTTCAAAGATAACAAATTCAATAGAGTACGTAACCTACCTACTTACAATTTAATCGTAATGAACTACCGCACCATCTGTTTAATGTAGGAGCGTAATGTGCTATTTAACCTGCATACTGTGTGTGTACGTACAGACTACAGGCCCTTTCAATATATTTTCGTTTCGATAGCTATTTCAATTCCAAACATCTTTCATTCGAAAGATTTCAAATCTGAGGGATTTTAAACGACTTCAAAAAAGGAGGAGGTTCTCATTTCGACCTGTATATTGTTTGTTTGTATGTATGTATGTATGTGTATTTTACACCGTACTCCGGCCCGATTAGTCCGATTTTGATACTTAATTCATGTTTTATTTGGAAGGACTTGAGTTGGTTCCATAAACCCTTGGTGATGATCTGATCTTCGGAATCATGAGCAATAGCATCCCAGGATGCAGTTAATTAATATTTGGCTTTATCTATAGAATCGGTTCCCAAAGAACTTTATCTTTCACGCGCAGTATTCCGCTACCGAGCCGACAGCGAATATTGCGCGTGCGCTATCAACTCCGTATACCTACAAAACAAAAACAAACTATTACCTATCTTAAAGGCCTCATCCGTATGGGAGCTACGATGCTACTGACAAATACACAGACTTATAATAAGACACCCCTCTCTTTCCGTCTAGGGTTAATACACTAGTATAACTTCCGTGCACTAGCACTAAATAGCAATACTTAGGTTTATACTTAAGCTAGAAGTGGCCCGGGATTTACCGACGTAGGTAGACTAATTGGTCAAGTCAGTGCTCCCGGATTGAGTAAAGATGCGTTGTTAGTTCGAATCCCGCTCTCCGTCGATCATGCGTTGTGTTTTTGCAGAAGTATTGTTCCTTCAAAATATTTCTAAGAAAGCCCAGTGCAGGCGTAAGCACTTAAAAATAAAAATATAACAATAGGTTATACTTAGACTAGCAGTGTCCCGAAATTTCAGCCGCGTAAATGTCGATCCCGCGGGATTTTCCAAAAAGCCGTCGATCAGTTACAACTTTGAATGTCATAAGTGTAGATAATTTTCCCATGAGATATTCCTCATGGGAATTTCGGGATTTACAAAGATTACAGATTTCAGTTTCGGAATCGGAATACAGCTAGATATTCCGAAACTTCAGAGCTTGAGCTATTCCTATGAATAGGACTAAATTTAACCAAGACTAGAAATGATTCATCAGCATTCAGCACAGAATATTTGCACACCACACTCTTACGTGATTATTTTCTTTTATAGTCATTTTATATCTTATTCTTTCTGTGCTTTTTGTACTAAGTGCGATATCTATTTATAACAAGCTGCGTCCCGGGGGTTCACCCGCGTAAGTCCCGATCCCGTGGGAATATCGGGATCAAAAGTAGCCTATGTTACTCAGGGTGAATGTAGCTTTCTAATGGTGCGGGCTCGGGTATTTCGCCAACGTTACACACGCGCTGCCTTCTGAATTGAAAAGCAGATTTAGTACCTAACTCATCATGATAGATAGCATTAGTACTTATATCTTAGTACTCGTACCTTCCACACTAGTCTAACTGCCTGTCACAACAGCAACCTCTACCAGCCGGTAGAAGGCGCACCTCATGGCTCAAAAATCTCCGTACATGGTTCAACTTGAGTACCAGTTCTCTGTTCCGCGCAGCTGTGCACGAGTTAAAATAGCCCTAAAGATAGCCGACCTCCGGTAGAAGATGGCACCTAAAGAAGAATAGAGCTATATACTTTCTGCTCCACCTGGCAGGAAATAAAGTCGACTCGTTATAGATAAAACGGCCTCAAGGCCTTAAAGCCACTGCCACATCTGCCTGACCGGATAGACTGAACAGATTTGCCTTTTCAGTTTGTTTGGGGGGACCTAAAATCCATCCATTCTGTTGCCCCCATCTCATGCAACGAACATACTGACTAAATAAATAACAATAAGTCGCGTCGCTAACCATCGTCGTAGGCGACAGAGCGTGGGCCAAAATCGGACATCTTAAAGAAGCTATGGAACACCCACTCTGCTTTCTGAAGCATCACCCAACACGTGCGTAAGGCATAAAATCTTATTGCAACTATCATAACTTTTACATTCGTGCATATAGTTCACTTTTAGCCCACTATTTTTCATTGCAAGGCACCACACACGTATCATTACGTTTAAAAAATTATAGTTTGTTTGGCAGAGTTGACCCATAATAAGTAGTTAAATTTTCCACAATACCTACTCTAAAAGCTGGATTCTATGCAGTCAAACTGTAGGTAAATTTATCTTTATGTGAGTGCGTATAGAAGTTAAAAACAAAATATTATCAGACAGATCTAGGCGGTGTCATCAAAGTTTTAGTAATTAGCAGTGAGATTCAAAGAACGTTAATCACTTAGCAAAGGCAATCCGGTTTTTTGCTTTAACGTCTCCACGATCTTTTCCAAATTAGGGAATATTATAATTTCAGGCAAACACATCCCATCCACATCGCTTCACTTAGGACCACCTACGGTAACATTAGACAAGAATCTCTAAATTATCCCGTTTCCTTTGCTATTCCAGAAATTATAAACGTACTTACAAAAAAAAAGATAGACCTTTTTGTTTTGCTTCATATGCTTAAACCCATCGAACCGTTCAGGCTACAGAGAGTGACAAACGAAAATTAGATACATACCCACCCACATACATACCTACTCTCGAAAAAACATAACCCTCCTTCAGCAGTCGGGTAAGAAAGGATCCTAACTAACCTTTTCAAAATGAGCATAGTTCATGAAGCAGACGGCTAATGACTGGAACCGATCTAATTTCGTCGATTATACCACAGTGCAACGCTAATGCTAAAATAGATAGTGTATTGACTTCACAGACTGAGATTGACATAGCCTAGATAAATTGAACGCGATATTTTAACTTGCTACGGTTTTCGGTTGCTGTGAGAAAACTTTTCTGTTTTATACATTTACAATTATAAAAATAATAAGGTCACTAGGGGGAAGTGCGGCTTATGGGGAAGGTGCAATTATAAGTCCGGTAAATGGCGAACATCAAGAATTGTTTTATTGAAACAATCGCCATCTATGTTAAGTTTTTCAATTTTAGACTAAAACTGACTTTTTGTTTCATTGTGTGTGTCGAATGTTTGAACGAATAAACTCAAAAACTACTGGACCGATTTCTAAAATTCTTTCACTAAAGAAAGCCACATTATCGAAGAGTAACACAGGCTTTTGATCCCGATATTTCCACGGGATCGGGACTTACGCTGGTGTAATCGCAGGACGCAACATTATAGTCTTTAGTAAAAAAACGATGTGATGTGAAAATGATAACCAAAGGCCAATAAAATTATAGGAAAAGCATTAGTTTCTTGTAAAGATGAACAATCTGTTTATTCTATATCCGTTTTTAACTCCAAAAGTGGAACTCTAATAAGCCACACACATATATTTAATTATACCTATTGCTTGTTAAGTGAAAACTTCACTGGAACCGGCAGGATATAAACAGATCTAGAGTGGTTAAAATTAATAAGATTTACAGCACCTAGCACCGGGTCAACGATCTCTATCCGTTGACATTGCACGTAATACACGAAAAATACATTAAATTCTAAGAAAGTTTTAAGTGCTTTTATTTTTCGACGATGCTACTAAATAACACATTATTATACTCGTACGAGATGCGATGAACGTTAGTTCCGAGCTAGACTCAACATTTTGACATAGCATAAGAAATAGCAATTTATCTACCTACGGTTTACATACCGGTGAGACTGTAAATAATTGAGTCATTCGTTTTTCATTTAGTAACAGGTGAAAATGTTCAGGAAAAAAAACTGCAGTATTCACTACTACTCTTAGTTGTACATACTATGTCGTCAAACAGTAACACTGAAATTTTCAGCAGGCAGGTTCAGCATTAGGTATGAGTTCTTTCATTGCGAAATTGGGAAGACCCAAGAAGGGCTAGCTTGACGTCGTAAGAGCGGTTAGGTATGCGTGGAAATGGCCTCACTACGCGGGATGCCGAAGATCGTGCAAAGTGGAAATGTAAAAGTAGGAAAGCGGACCTCGGGCTCTCGAGAGGGATGCCACCGGAAACTTCGCTCAGATGATGATGCTTATGAGTTTGACCACATAAAATTTCGACCAATAGGAAAACGGCATTCGTTGACTACATGGGAGAGGGTCTGGTCTGGTGTTTCGCAACTGCATAGGAGCAGTTGCCTGACCCCTCTGGTCAAGGGATTAAGGGTAATCTCCATTTATAGAGTTGGTTTTAGACCCACTGGAGACCCGCCTTTAGACCCGCCTCGCTCAGCACAGTGGACAGGCTCGCTGTCCAATGACAATAAAAGTAAGCGGATAAGCGCACCCAGTGTATTCTGTTAGATGTTCTTTCTATGTAGCTAGTACTGCTGTTTTTTTCATCTACAATATATAGAATTAGCAATATGCTGGCGATAAATCGATACAGTGTTTTAACGCAACATTTACATTCAGAATCACCGGTAATTTCTCATTTGCGACAGATCAATATCTAGATGTGTTGGAACATAAATTTGGCGAAGAGCCAGTAAGTACATAATGTAAGGCTGCAAACTCCTGATCAAATTGACTAAAAAGATAGAAGCAAATAAAGAGGTAAGCTTTGGAAACACTTCTCGAAGCAGTTATGCACGAAAATATCAATACAGCGTTTATTTCAAAACAGTTTTAGTCTGTTTTGTCTTATTTTGTTTTCCAAAATAGTCTGCAATTAGGAAAGCAATTTTGTCAACTAGAAAACATTCAAGAATTTTTTACGAAATTTTGAATGTTTTTAATAGAGAAACTAAAATAGTGTCTCGTTGATGTCTTTTATGTGTAAAACTTAAATTATTTTTCAGATTTTTATGCAAGCTTATAACTTGTTTGTGACTGCGGTGCGGTGTTCGTCAGTCGTTAAGTCAAGTTATGAAAACAACTTACTGTCATGGGAGAATTTTCGATGATCACTGACCTGAATTATATGGACAGGAGGTCTGAATTTTGTGCCTATTTGATCTGCGCCATGTTTACCATCACTTTCAATAGAAAACGCGCGACAACAGCGCAACATTGCGCAAATCAAATCGGCACAAAGAATTAATGTCATTTTGTATGGTATAGCAATTCCAGCGTACTTGTATATTTTTGTTTCAGTGTCGATGATCCATTTCTCCTTAAAATATTTCATTAACAAGTACCTACCTAAGCTATATTTTAAGTAAATTCTTATACATAATTTTATATTTTCCCGGGTCTTAATCGCGTGATTTTTACTTTTTAGGGTTCCGTAACTAAAGGTAAAAACGAGACTCTATTACTGAGACTTCGCTGTCTGTCTGTCTGTCTGTCGGTCCGTCCGTCCGTCCGTCCGTCCGTCCGTCCGTCCGTCCGTCCGTCCGTCCGTCCGTCCGTCTGTCACCAGGCTGTATCTCATGAACCGTAATAGCTAGAAGGTTGAAATTTTCACAGAAGATGTATTTCGGTTGCCGCTACAACAACAAATACTAAAAACAAAATAAAACAATTATTTAAAAGGGGCTCCCATACAACAAACGTGTTTCAAAAATAACAAGGAGTCAGGACAGGAACAGGGACAGGAGTTGTTCAGGACAAATCGAGTTGGTCATGGAATTCAAAATGGCTGCCCTATCTGTCAAATATACCAGTCTGCCTTACTTACCAAAGAGTTTCTTATAAGTTTCAGATTTTCTTTGTGCCAAGGTTTTTTTTTTTGAGTGATTCGGTCGTTTGATGGGAGTAAGAATCGAAGATAAATATTTCATATTTTCCTATAAAATTTAAAAATTGGTTGTTGTAAACCATTTGAGGGTTCCGTATCCAATTGTGATTGTGGTACGGAACCCTTTATGCGCGAGTGTCGCACTTGCCCCGTTTTTAATTATCTTATCTCGACGTTTCGACCATGTTGCAACGGTCGCGAGGGGGGTCCCCTTGCGACCAAGACCGTTGCGATGATAAAATTATGAGTTCCAATCGTGTTAGTTTAAAAAATTTATAAATTCTTATTATGGAGAAACAAATAAACATTTTTTAATTCCTCACCTATAAATCGATTATACCTACAGTCGATTTGATGGTCGATCTAAAACAAACAATAATTAGGCGTTTGCAGTTTGTGCAATTATACTTCATTAGCCGACACACTCGAAGGTTGCTCCACTTAATAATTGGAGTTTTCAAGTTCTTCGGGGCAGTCAGTCGTCTGATTGATGGAAAACTATTTGTCGAATGAACGTTCGAATTTCCTACCTACATTGATATTTGTATGTGCTTCTTGGTTAGTAGGTCATTAATATGTTTAATGTTTATTGCTCAAGGCATTCAACTAGAAATATTTTAAATGGAGAAATGCGTTATCAAAAATCCTCCCGTGACAGGTTTCAACTCCGTGTTCCCACACACGAAGTCGCAACCTGTCACGGGAGGAATTTTGATCCCATTCAATGGTGCGCGCAGCGTAGTAACCTAATTTTAACATAAGCCCTTTACATAAGGCTAATGTCATAATTCTTTCTTAGCATTAAAATCATTAGTACTTATTTATCTGCACTACACTTTAAAATTCCAGCAGGCTCGAACATTAAAAATATTTGAAGACATACGTTATCAAACTACGAATAGGTAAAAACATTTAAACATGAAAATCGATTAATCGCGAAAAAGGTAAGTACCTACCTACCTACCTATAAACAACCTAATCTACATCTACACTAATATTTTAGAGAGGAAAGATTTGTATTTGTGTGTATGTATGTTTGTAGAGAATAAAATCAAACTTAAGTCAACAAAACTCAACTACTGGACCGATTTCAAAAATTCTTTCACCAAAAGGATGCTCTACATTATCAAGGAGTAACATAGGCTACTTTTGATCCTGATATACCCGACTTACGCGGGTGAAACCGCGGAACGCAGCTAGTATAAAATAATCAAACATTAACGTTAAAGGTCGTAAATTATACGTGGAACATCTAATAGCAATAAATATAGCAAATTAACCCAAATAAAACGGAATACCATCGTTTAGGGGTAAATCGGGAAGGGAGGGATATGATTTAAATATCGCGTGGCAGTAAATACTAAACGTCGAAACAATATTTATGTGGGACTGAAGTTGACAGCGTCTTTGGAAAGTTGTAAGGAACACCGAATTTGTCATTTCTTTATAGGCATGCTTTCCTGAAAGATTAGCTCGAGTTTGTACATTTCTTAACCTTACGATTGTTTTCATTTATTTTTAACAAAATTATAGAGCGGTGTTGGTCTAGTGGTAGATACCCCGGCTTTCATTCTGAGAGTCGTGGGTTCGAATCCAGACCGACCGCGCACCAATATCTTTTTCTTTAAGAAAAAGGTATGTTCGCTAATAACATCGCTCTTACGGTGAAGGAAAAACATCGTGAGGAAACCAACATGTCCTAGGACTCACCACGGTCCGAAAACATGGGATATTCAGTGTTTTCGGGAAATTATAAGTCTAGCCACAAAATTATTTATTGGACACGTGATTAAACTTCTAATTTTATAACTAAGCAACGGGAAAATGACATAGCCTCTAATAAACTTATTCGTATTTTTTACAACGCCCACTAAATATTCTATAGAAAGCGTCAAGTAAAGATCATCAATTGTAGTGAGTGTCCTTCTTATTTATGCATTGCCACCTAATTTACTAACTCGGCCACGGATTTTACATCTCGTCACCATTGTACGTTTTACAGCTTCAACGCAATGTCCTCAAAAAAATATAATTCAAGCTTCTACAGAAAGCATCATTTATTATAACTTAGCATTTAAAATAATACATCATATTCTTTTATCGTGAAAATAACCACTGCATGATTTGGCGCGAGTATGCGAGACGACAGCGACCGGCCATTTGCACCAATCAGAGAGCGCCATTCGACTTATGTGACGACGAGTTGAGTTGTTCACGTGTAAAATATACGGAGCACACCGACTCGGATAGGTTAGGTTAATGTAAGAACATGATTACGCGCAGCGCTTTGGCGAGCGAGCGTAGCGAGCGTGCCGCGGCAGCGGTCGCCAAAGCGCCTAATTACTATAAATAAAAAAAACCTGATATATCTTAATCATAAGTGTTTTTATTACAACATTATTAACTAAAGAGTAATTTCTAAGAAGAAATATAATAATAGAATAGAAAATATAATTACATTATGAGTTAACTCCGTTTCAAAAAGGATAGAACAATAGGACTTAAAATTTTATGTGAGCCAATATGGACCCTCAATAAACAAATTGATTTTACAAAAATAAAGTCCTTTTTTTTTGTCTCTCCTCAATAGCTTCTGATAATATTAGTGGCCAATAAACCGACTATTTGATTACATTTTTAGCAAAATTTTGACGATCAATTAATATGGGATGAGTTAAATTTTAAACGTACTAAGTTAAAAAGTTAGAAGCTAAATAATTTTTTTTTTTGATGTCATTTAATAGTATTTTAGAAGTTTACTGTTAGAATGCATGCTACAAATTTAGATGCTAAAAAATAATCATTATGCTGATTTGTATTTAGAGTGGTTTACATAGAAGATAACTAGTGGCTAAGATAGTATTATTTAGATGCTCGTTAATTGTGGCTGACTTAGTAATTTAGAAGGCAACATACATTTTTGGGGGCGAAATATGATATTAAAAAGAAGCCTGTTTAATTAGCACCCAGTGTTTTCTATGTATCATATGTATGTATTTACAAAAAAAAAAGTATAATATGTAGTATATCCGTTGTCTAGTACCCATAGTACAAGCCTAGTGCTTAGTTTGGGGCTAGATTGCGCTGTGTGTAACGTCGTGTTGTTATGTTATATAAAATTATACTTATATTTCTGTTGCTATTAGGTACTATTAGGACATAGTTTCTCTTTGTCACTGGTAGATAGAAAATCGTGTTCAATTTCATATCAGCATTGCGAAAACCGAAGAAAACTATATATAAATATTTATACGTCTTCAAAAACTAACTTGCAGCGAGGCTTAAGCTCACGTCTTTGGGTCCGTACCCCAACGTCTATTCCAACCACCACAGGAGCTCGCATGCTCGCTTTTTAAAACATTTCTTGCAGAACTGCCTAGAGCAATAAGAAATTAATTAATACGAAATATTTAAAACTGTATATTTACAATAATTGAAAAAAAAAAGGTTAAATAACACTCCAAACAACAAAAACCCAGGTTTTTAGGTGTAATATTAGGCAAAACAAAATCAGAGAGTAAAGTCGGTACTTTTTTGCTGAAATGTATGAAGTAAATTGCCGGATTACTGTGGGATGATGGTTTGATGTCGGTACCAAGATGATTTTAACGTGTGCAAGTGTAAGTAGACCAACGTAAACAGGAATTCAATTTCAACATCACTTCGTTTTCGCCGGAGTTGCGATGGAAAAATAAACAAAATACTATAGTATATAGGGTATACCAACTAATAAATGGCTTCAAATTGTGAACTAAAACTCATTCTTCCGGTTGTAATTGCTTGCCTGGAAGAGATCGCCCTCAAGCTATAAGCCGCCCCATTGTGCCACACTAGATTTAAGTTTTTCTTAGTAATATTTTATATTTTGGTACAATAAAATAAGGAATTTATTACACATATTAAGCATTTTTCAATGCCCGGACGTTTCGAGGTCTTTGCAGACCTCTTGCTCACGAGAACACCACAAATTATGTTTAAAGTTATAGGGTTTTCAAACCGCTTCTTCTTTTTTTCTTGCAGTAGTGTGGCTCACCTAGTGTTAGTTTCCAGTTCGCACTAAGGCCTCTAGCTTGATCTAACGACTGCTATCAAAGATAACAACCGGGACCAACTCCTTAAGTTCAAGTTCAAGTTCATTTATTGGTAAATATAATAGATTTACAAGTCGTCATAATCATCATAAGAAACCATAATAATAATATGTAGCTTATATACTAAATTTAGAATACCTACCTTATTGCATTCTCAATAGGTACAAAAATTAAATATTAAAATTGAAAAAGATAATCTAAGTATATAAAATTGAATAAAATTACAATGTATAACATTAATAAAATGTCTAATGTGCCCTTCGAAGCACGAAGGAGTTCGAGAAAATGATATTGAAGGAAAGATACTGGAAATATTCATGGTTTGACTTCCAAAGTCTAGGTAAGTATACTACCTATTATAGGTAGGTACATCACGAAAGGTTAACGACTAACAAAATTGAGTTATAGCACTTTAGTAAGTAATTAATCGGACCGTCAAATCTCTGGTACAAATATTTAGAGAAAATGTTCTACCACTTCAACAGCAGATTAAAATATCCACATGACCCATTTTTTATAAATTAAACATAACGAATGTTAAGATCATCCCACGAAAATACTCTGGTAAGTGTCCGTAACTATACATTTGTATGTGAAATTTTTGCTCTAGAACAAGCTGAATTCGGGAGATGAAAAATCGATGAAAAGTTACCGTTGCGTTGCGTCTAGACGCTAAGAGAGTATGTGACTGAGAAAAACTATTTGACCGTCGCAATGCGGATATTAATAGTATCCTCAGAAAAAATAATGCACTTTATCGCATTGTTGTTAAACACAAAATCCACGAAACTCACTCTATATTAATATCTACGTGTGACAACGTGATTTTCTTTTAGGTTATGAAATAAACCGGTTATTTCTACCTACCTACAGTTAGTGCGGAAGAATTAGGTACAGTCAAATAACGATAAGCGGTCGAATGACGAGGAAAATAATTTTGGAACGGCAAGCCGACATGTTGAAACTCAATACTTTCGTTCCAGAGCCGTCACCGGTACATCAATCAAGCATTCCTTGCAAGCTCACTGCACTACTAAAACTTAACTTAAAATAGGAAAATCAAATCATACTTTACCGGTTACACGGAATAAAACATTCGACGGTTCACAACACTGTTCCTCCTTCACTATCACCGAAACGGTTACAATTTTCGAATTCACTGGTTTTATCGGTTTAGTAACGCGGGTCCGCGGTTTGTGGCTATTCTACGTTTGGTAGGATATCTCGGGTGGCCGTGCTACGGTGTGACCTTACGGAGTGAACGTTCCGGTACCGCGCGATCTGATGCGATGGTTTGGAAATGTCGGAGCGGCAGTTAGCGTTGGACTGAAGACGGGCGGGCGGATTCGGCACCATTCGGCTCTATTCGGCCATCTTTATATTTAGATTTTGGCTCTCTCCCCGGTTTAATATAGCAGTGAGTACATCGCGTATAAAGTGTATTCAAGATGCGGTATCCTATATATGTATGTAGGAATTACGACTTTTATTGAGAAGATTGTAAATTTTTGCAAACGTTCGTCAGTTAGGTTGGCTGCGCCCGGTATTTCAGGGCGGGTGGGATTTTTTTGGCAATGTTGGCGCTAGACACCCACTCGTTGCATATTTTAATTTGTCAATAAACTAATAAATTATGGAACAGAATTGCTTGCAGTTTTTCTAAATATGCAACTGAAAAATGATGCGATGATGTGAATGACTTTAGTTTGAAAATAAGAATTTAGTGAATTCTCAAAGTCAAAAAATATGCTAATTTAGCAATGATCTATGTATCTTATTTAGTTAGACGTTTAAGCTTAAAATAGGCAGCTTTCTGCTTATATCCAACAAGTATCCAAACATAAAATACCTATACTAAGTACCTACCTATGCCGATTCGTAATTACTAATTAGTAATTACATTGTGCCTGAAAAAAATCATAGGTAAGAACTAAGGACCTATATTAGGAATGGCACAAATTAGTGATTTTTTGTTGTTATAGCACTAATTAATCTTTTTTTTAATTACGTATAGGCCAGCGTTTGACCACTATCAGACTTAATGGTGAGTGTAGATGAAGCATGCTGACCACAAGTAGGGTTACCAGATGAAAAAAACAAAAGTCCTGAGAAAAGTCCTGATTTCCAACAAAAAATCCTGAGATTTTTTTGTACTTCGATTTTTTCCCATATAGAGTGATTATTTACAATTTGAATACATACCTACTCGTAATAATATCGTGTTTATAGACTGCAGTTCTACACTCACCGGGACGGAAAGTGTCCCAAAGATGAGAATCGTTCTCGAAAAAAAAAACGATAATATTAAGGCCAAAGTCCCAAATTTTCAATTTTGGGCCACTTTCCGTGCCAGTAAGTAGCGTTATGAATAGGTGTTAATTTTAATTGTGCAATTATTACCTGCCAAAAAATGTATAATTAGAAGATACCAAATTGGTCTTAAGTAAGATAAAACTGATTTAGTACCTACCTAATTAGATAAAAAGTGATTATTTGAATCGTGCAATTTTTACCAAAGGATCATTATTTTTTGTTTGTTTAACTTTTTAATAAAAAATCTTTAATTAAGTTGGTCTTTTGTTGAAATTTCTAAAAATCCTGAGATTTTAAGAGATTTGCGAAATCCGGCCGCAATCCTGAGAAATGACCAAAAATCCTGAGATCTCAGGACAAATCCGGAGATCTGGTAACCCTAACCACAAGTGACTTAAAGACCCCTAAATTGGCATTCATTGGGGTAAGATATTCTATTCTATGGTAGGTAGGGCATGCAATATCGGAAGGTTTTCAATCCCGGGGCGATATCGATATTAAGAGCTCAATCCCGGGATCCCGGGATTGATACTGGGATTTTAGATATCGTTAAGAAGGCGGATTTATTACAATTAAAATGTGTTAAATATAAAATATTTAATATATTTAAGACTTTAGTGGTTTCATTACGTAAATAAGTTACCCCGAGGGCCGTCCACCCCATCATTTTGGAAATATGGCGGACAAATAGCCTAAACCCGAAAGTGTCTAAACTTTCGCGCCAAATTCTAGGCGCACCACTAAAATGATGTTAGCAGAAAAAAATTGCATGTGAGCTTGTATAAAAAATACTTGTCTTAAAAATTGCAATGAATCACGTTCCTTTCATTGTTTTAAACATTTTACCAATTCCCTACGCTTCTAAATCTTTACAGATCTCTTCCTCAGGCGTAGACTAATTTGGGTTTAATTTTAATAGTTCCATTCAATCATTCCATGAGGAAAAATATAGCTAAAAACCTTAATTTATACCCAAATACTAAATTGCTCAAATCTCGATATCGGATCACTCAATCCCGGGATTATAATATCGAACTTTTGCGTCCGAGATCCCGGGATTACGATATCCCGGGATCCCGGGATTCATGCCCTAATGGTAGGTATTATAAATACTCTTGGACATTGTACATAGAGCGCCATCTAGCAGTAAACTAAGACAACAAGCTTGAGGTCTGCTATACCCACATTCCTTTCATATCTGTACTAAAGGAACAAATCAAATCAAATTTATGAATGAAAGATAGGACGAAAAGTAGGTACTAATCACAACCCACTAACGCCCAGAACCAGATTTTTTTAGATAGAACAATTAGGTGATTTCTTTTATAGTGGGTACCTTAAGTGTTTTAAAGTAAGTAGAGGATAAGATAAAAAAAAAATTGCAATAGACAAATGACAAAACTTTAAGATAGGTATAAAATTAAAAATATAATCACTCACCTACTTTATATTTTAAGAACTGAACATCACAGGATGGTGTGGGAAATACAGGTTTTCCTGTGTTTCTTGTATTTATCCTGGACCAAAAAGGAGGTACATGATGGTGCCTTGAAATATAACTACACATCACATAACCAGACAAAAAAAATAGTTGAATTTCTTCTAGACTAGAGTCTATATTACTAACTGCACCTCACGTCAAGTCTCCATCCCGTGAGACCATGGGGGAAGAAGTAACTTATCTGTTAATCCAAATCTCCAGCTTTCTGCATACAAGTTTTATCACAATCAGTGCAGTAGTTTTTGTGTGAAGGAGTAACAAACATACCTTCTTGTTTACTTACTTACACACAAACTTTCATATTTATAATTTTATTAGGATACAATAATTATTATTGTCAAACTTTTGCATCTTACCTACCTACCTAGGTACTTTACACACATACCCTATGTTTAAAATGGAACTATAAATCACAACTCCCATATTTTATCTCAGTTTCTAGTTAGTTAGTTAGTTTCACTAAGCCTTTTCCGCACTTAGCCTCACAATTGGGCCATTGTACGTGATTTCTTGGAGGGCTTAAAGACGCCACGGGAGCCTACCCCGTATTGGCGAATATCCCATACCTTCGGACCGTGGTTTATCCTAGGACATGTTGGTTTCCTCACGATGTTTTCCTTCACCGTAAGAGCGATGTTAATAGCGCACTTAAATTTTTCTTAAAGAAAAAGACATTGGTGCGCGGTCGGCCTGGATTCGAAACCACGACCTTCGGAATGAAAGTCGCGGTATCTACCACTAGACCAACACCGCTCTTATCTCAGTTTCTACAAGAATAACTTTCAATTATTATCTTAGAAAAACTATCAGAAAATGTTTGGTTTCTTTGAAACATAAGGTCACTATTGGGAAGTGCGGCTTATGGGAAAAGGGTGGCAAACATTAATTAACCAGAGTTACAAATTGTAATAGGTATTGATAAAATCACCGATCATGATAGGAGAACTATCTACCTATATCATGATTAGATGGCGATTTTATCAATAAGTACCTATCAATTTGTAAATTGAAATTCGACGCACTTTCCCCCTAAGTCGCACTTCCCCCTAGTGACCGTACCTACAGACATCAAAAAACTAAGTGTGATGTTTTCGGAAATTGTTATAGGATTGAAGCATAGAAACTTATTCTACAAGCTAGGAACGCAGACAAAAAGTTGATTCAATGTTCGGTCGGATCTGATGGATAAACTCAATGAATCAGCAGTCAAGATCCAAGATCCAACAAACTTGGGAGTGGGTAGAAATTGACCGGGGCCGGTGTAGACAGATAATCGGATCCTCTAGCAACCCAAATCACCCAATGACCACGATCTTTTCTTAGTCAAAAAGGCAAAAAGGCAAAAAGAAATTCTACGATAATAATACTTACTGCTAGGGAGCTTTAAATTGCCAGGTCCATTCCCTAAAGGGCGCTACTCACACACCTGCCGCAGGGGCAATCTAGGGTGTAGGAGTGGGGATGACCCTTAATTGCATCCTTAATTGTGATGTGTGTAGGCATGCAGGGGCAATTTGGAGGATTGGCAGGGCGGCAGGGGCGCGAGACCATCCTTGATCCCTAAGTCGTCCCTGCCGTCGCTGCGTGTGTAGCGCGATTGGGGCAATTTCTCAGTCAGTTTGTCAGTATCTGTCACACGGAGTGCACGTATACATAGCGTACAATCAAAATGGCGGCCGACAACGAACGCGAAGTTTGGACGCGAATTATAGAAGTTTATCAAGACCGACCTCACATGTGGGATAAAAATCATAAACATTATTTTAACCGTGACATGAGGCAGCAAACATTCACACTAATGTTTGAAATTTTTGGGGAACTCAAAACCAACATGGAGCTGCCGGCTTTCAAAAAAAAATTTGAAAATATGCGGACATCCTTTTTTCGGGAGTTAAAAAAGGTACGTATTTTTAATTAAGTAATGATTATTCAAAATTGTGTTTTGAAATTTTTTTTTTGTAGGTATTTGTATTTCATTTCAATGTGTTATCTTTTTTAGGTTAATTCTTCAAAACAAACAGGATCTGGCAGCGATGATGTGTACAAACCATCTCTTTGGTATTATAATCTCTTTACTTTTATTGAAGAGACTACTGAACCATCTCGCACGGGAGTAGATACCATGGACTGTGACGAGGTAATACTTAAAATAAAACAAGAATAAAATCACTTGGCACAATTATATATATATTTATTAGAATTACTTCTAAATATTAGGTATAAGTACTTACTTAAGTATTTCATCAACATTAAAACTATTTTAATGCTCTTATATTACTCGTAACATGTCTTCTTGAAAATCAACACTGCCTTGTCCGTTAAAATACGACATAAATTGACTTCTAACGTAGTTTCCTTCATCGTTGCGCTGTTTTTCATTTCTTTGCGCAAGTGATACTAATTCGAATGATTCTGCCCGCCAACCACCTGGTCGATAAGTTCGATCGTTTGTATTTTCAGAATCTGTACATGAATTTGTCAAATAGATTTTTGATTTTGTTCTTAAAAAATTGTGTAAAGCGCAACATGCTAGAACAATAGCATCGACGTTCTCAACATTTACACTTATTTTTCGGCGAAATATCCTAAAACGTGTTGCCAGTATCCCAAAAGCATTTTCTACTACCCGTCTTGCCCTAGATAACCTATAATTAAATATTCTTTGTTCATGGTTTATATTCTTGAATGGATAGGGCTTCATCACGTGTCTGTTGAGAGAAAATGCACTGTCTCCTACAAATACATAGGGCACTGTAGTATTACTATTTGGTAACGTTGAAGCTGGTGGTAGGTTTAACTGGCTTTTCATTAGTTTTTCATGAAATTTTGTATGTTGTATTACACCACCATCAGAGACGCTTCCATTTATGCCAGTGTGTACATACATAAACTCATAATTTGCATTAACAATGGCAAAAAGTACTACACTAAAAAACTGTTTGTAATTAAAAAAACACGAGCCACTACCAGGGGGCTTTTCTATAGCTACGTGTTTTCCGTCCATTGCTCCAACACAGTGACTGAAATTCCATTTTTCTTCAAACATTTTTGCTGTGTTCTTCCATTCAGTTTCCGATGTGGGCATCTGAAACAAACAGTAATTGAGAAATTTAATATTTCAGGTTTCACAGAGTTTGGAATTGGATGAACCATCTGGTAGTCAATCACTCAACCTAAAACGTCCAAGTAAGCTAGACAAAACAGAAGAAGAACCTGCTCCAAGAAAACCGCGATTAAACTTACAAAAAAAACAAGAGAAACTGTTTGATACTGCTCAAAAACTTCTTACCACTACAGATGAATGGGAAGTCATAGGAATGGGCTATGGTATTCAATTGAAAAATTTAAGTAAACACCAGCAAGTTGTTGCGAAAAAATTAATATCCGAAGTCATTTTCTATGGGCAACTTGGAAAACTAACAGAAGAATCGTCAATCACTTTGAAAAACCAATATCACAATCCGTACATTCATTCAGTACCTATTAATACTCTTACACCATCCCCACAATATCAATCCTACGTATCTGCTCCTACTCCATCCCCACAACATCAATCCTACGCATCTGCTCCTACTCCATCCCCACAACATCAATCGTACGCATCTGCTCATACTCCATCCCCACAACATCAATCCTACGCATCTGCTCCTACTCCATCCCCACAACATCAATCGTACGCATCTGCTCCTACTCCAACCCCACAACATCAATCATACTCATCTGCTCCTACTCCATCCCCACAACATCAATCGTACGCATCTGCTCCTACTCCAACCTCACAACATCAAGCCTATGCATCTGTTCCTACTCCTACACAATCCTCACAACTTTCTGAGGTTCAATATGATGACATTACCATTGATTTCCCTAACACTACTTTTAGTAATAATAATAATTTAGTGGAAGGTAGTTTCACTAAAGTTAAAGATTTTCTTATATTTAAACACAAAAAGTAATTAAAATGATAATGTCTTATCCTTTAAAATTCTCACAATTAACTTAATATTTGGAAACTGGGTACCTATAACTTGTTACCGTATTAATAAAAAATATTTCACCGACTGTGATTGTTTTTTTTGTGGTTGAATCTTGGTTGAGTACTTACAAGAAAAAACAGTTTATCTAGAATTTCGGGAAATTAAATTTCTAACATGCAGGTTTACTTTTTATAATTATACTTTATATAAACTTACCTTTATATAATGTTTCAGACAATTGTAAATCGCCCAACAAGTCTCAGGAATCATTGTTGACATCAATTGTGGTGATATGATACAACTAAATTTCAAATCCTCGTAGGTTTGTCCACTGGCCAAAAACCGAAGCGTAGCAATTAATCGTTCTCTAGCGCTTACGGCATTCCGCATCAATGTATTTTTTTTTTCTATAAATGGTGCCACCATTGCAAGAAGCTCTTCAAAAGAGTCAGAATCCATCCGTAAAAAGTTATTGAAGTCATCTACTTCCAGTTCTTTTATAATATTCATGTGGCATAACTCACTTCTTTTCAGTAGCCATTTCTTCACCCAGTATCTCCTTTTCCTTTTTTTTTGAGGTAGCACCACTGAAAGCGCCAAGGCTACTCCAATCTTTTGATTGGTCGATAATACGGGTGCCATTCTCAATACGTGTGCTCAGCTCAGCTTACTCGGAAACACTGCACGGCAGGCAAGTGTGTAGAGATACTCCCGATATCGCCACAACCGCCATGCACCCTAGATTGCCCCTGCGGCAGGTGTGTGAGTAGCGCCCTGCGTTTGAGCCTGCAATCAGTTTTCCAAAGACTCAAAGTCCTCATCATAGCTAATTAGAATTAATTAACACTAAAAGTAAAATCAGAAAGTTCAGAAACCGAT
Source organism: Idaea biselata (assembly GCA_958496205.1). NCBI lineage: Eukaryota > Metazoa > Arthropoda > Insecta > Lepidoptera > Geometridae > Idaea > Idaea biselata. The sequence goes on from OY292397.1 coordinate 1,284,592, forward strand.
TTTTAGAGATTTTTCAATGCAATCCATCCACAATCCATCCAAGTCTCCCGCCTCGACCATTATGTCAAACAACAAAACAGTCAATGTCAATGTCACATAATGGCTGCTGCCGAGTGCCGACGAAGCGAGAGGGGAAAAGAGAAGAAAAGAGGATAGAAGGTCGGAGTGGGATTATGAGCAGGCAAAGAAAGCGTCCTATTTCTATGTGAGCAGGTACGGTATTTATTAATTTTTAAAATTTCGTAGTGATGTGATGGAAGAAGAAATATGAGCAGAGAGAGAACTCTACATAACTGGAATTAATCATCGCAGACAAGCCGTCCAAGGCCAGATAGAAAAAAAACTACAAATCTCAACCTGTCATGTGTCAAATAGTGTCAATGTCATAAAATCAAAACATTTTGGATTTTGAGCTTGTCGCGCATTATTTTGATATTTTTATTGAAAAATATTGTTTTAAAACTACGGTGGCCGTCAATTTCTACATTGAAAAGCACAATATGTTCGCTTGATACTCAAATAATAGATAGATACCGTTAGCAACCGTGTCAATTCAAGCTGTGAAATGTTAAACCCAGATCTGAATGATTACCAGCTCACTTCTATAATAGCCGAGTGCTGTGGTGGTGTAGCGGTTGTTTACTCGGCTCTGTACAAGCCTAGTAACCAGAATGTCGCCATCAAGAGGTATTTTGTCGACAAATCTAAGGAGAAAGCCAGTTTCATCCAGGTACTGCCCTTACCTACTACCTATTCCAACGTTCACAAATTCTTATTTGACACAAAACTTGCTCGCAACTTTAATCCAAAATAGGCGCGTTTCATTTTAAATGCAATAATAATAGAGAAACAGACAAACGTAACTTCTAAAACTATAAATTCTTGTTCTATTACTGCCTGTCTTGTAAGATATGCTATCTTTTTTAGGTATGTCCAAGTACCGATTATGTCCTCTCTTCCATTGTTATAAGTAGGTACCTAGTATCTACAGAGTATTTATAAAAATACATACTTAGATTAATCAGCTAGTACTTATTAAAAATACACTGGATTCTTTAACATGGCACCCTTTTCAATTAAAGCGAATCTAATTCAAACTTCTTATTACAATTTCCAGCAAGACATATCAACACGTAAAGCACTGCAGCACTCAAACATCCTTCCTTACCTAACATCATTTGTAGATGGCCGGGAACTCTATGTGGTGTCTCCGTTGATGACCTTCGGCTCCTGTCGTGATATACTGGATCGGTACTTCCCGGAAGGTCTGCCAGAGCTGGCCTGTGCACTAATTCTGAGAGATCTGCTGTTAGCGCTTCAGTATTTACATAAACAACTGTTTATACACAGGTTTGTACCACATCCTCTGTCTCAAAATCTTAGATCAAAAATGTAAACATAGAACTGTCAATACGAGGCATGCCTTTTAAGTTCTGTCGTTTGAAGAAAAAAAAAACTATATTACCCTTTAGTACCTTTTATTGTTTTTCAAAGTATTCACCACGAAGTTTAATACACTTTTCCATTCGCTCGAACCAGTTATTATAACATTTATTCCACTCCAAAGTGGGGGTGTTCAAAATGGCTGACTTGAAAGCGTCGACCGCTTCGTCACTGCACTGGAACCTTTGACCACGAAGAGTTTTCTTAATTTTAGGAAATGTAAAGAAATCGTTAGGGCTTAGGTCAGGACTGTATGGAGGATGGTCAAGAATTTCTACGTTTTCCTTCTTCAAATACTCGATCGTTTGACGAGCGGTGTGTGAGCTTGCGTTGTCATGGTGCAGGATGATGCGTCGCTTTGGGCTAGATTTCCGAAGTTCGGCGATGACTTGTGGTAAACAAACTGTGGTATACCACTCCGCATTAACCGTTCTACGATCTTCAAGTGCAATCGTCGCAACATGACCGGTTTTCGCCACGAACGTAGCCACCATCTTCTGTGAAGTGCTTCGAGAGCGAACAACTTTAGTCGGCTTTGGCTCGTTTTGGAAAACCCAGACTGTAGATTGTTGTTTGGAATCAGGATCGTAGGCATAGATCCAAGATTCGTCACCACTGATGATGTCGTAGACGTGATTTGACTCTCCGAGGTTGAACCTCTGAAGAGTTTTCTTACACCATCTGACGCGGGCCGCCTTATGATCGTCGGAAAGCAAATGCGGGATCCAACGGCAAACTAGTTTTCTCACACCAAGCCCCTCATGCAATATCTTTTGAATGGTTGTCCCTGAGACGCCTAATAACGCCTCTATCTCTCGATATGTCACATGACGATCTTCGACGATTAGTTGTCTCACAGCAACGATGTTATCTTCAGTGAAGGCGGATTCTGGACGTCCTTCACGAGATTTGTCACTAAGTGTGGTATGTCCACGCTCAAATTCCAAATACCAGCGTTCGATGGTCCGCAGACATGGGACTTCATCATGGAATACAGATGTTAACTCTTCGAAACACTAAAGTCGCGTGAGGCCTCTTCGAAAGTTATAGAAAATTATTGCACGAACATTTTCCTTAGTAAGATTCATTTTCGTACGTGAACTGACAGATTCAAACCAACGCTGTGACTAAACAATTGCATTAATCCTAATGCTTTCAATTGTTTTGATATTCGAAATTCTAACAAATTTGAATTTTGAAAAGTTCTTATTTTAAAATTGGCGGCAAATATACAAACGACAGAACTTAAAAGGCATGCCTAGTATTAAAGGAATAAATAAATAAATAAATTCTGTGAACAACACACAGCGCCATCTAGCCCCGTGGTAAGCGACTAAGCTTGTGTTACGGTGACTAGACAACGGATATAATACTTATATTTATTTTTCTTTTGTAAATACATACATATTATACATAGAGGGACACCCAGACCAGACACAAATATTTATTTTATAAGCATAAATACTTGCACCCGGCGGGAATCGAACCCGCAACCTCCTGCATTGCAGTCGCGCTTTCGCACGACGCGCCACAGAGGTCGTCAAAAAAAACTTGAAATAAATGTATGAGTTTTTTGTGACATATTTTATCTCAGATTATGAGACAGAGTATAGTTAGTTTCATTTGAACATTGCCAAGAACTATATTTAGTGTCTAATTTCAAGTAGGTACCTCTTTTTATTTAAATAAGGAGGACTAACATTGAACTAACAGTGATTGTTTTCACTACAAATACTTAAAAACTAGCTGCATAATGCAGCTGTTAACCATAGGGTCACAATTGTCTAAAAACCCTTTCTTTCAAAGAAAACACTCTCCAATTTTCATGGAGAGTGTTTTCTTTGAAAGAAACACAGCACAGCGGTTTGGGCTGTGCATTAATATGTAGTTGAGTCAATCAGTCAGGACATTGAATTTCAAGTACATAGCAATATGATAAATATCTTGTTTTAAATAATGATTGTAGTAATGTATTTAAATTTCAGAAGTGTGCGATCTAGCCACATCCTGATTGGTGCCGATGGCAATGCTCGGCTGTCTGGTCTCCGGAGCGCTGCCAGCCTCATGGTAGATGGGAGAAGGCAGAGGCATCTGTACCGGCTGCCTCCATCGGACCATGATAATGCAAACCTCATGTGGTTGAGCCCTGAACTTCTAGAGCAAGTAAGTTTACTCTTATAACTTGACTAATAACCCTTAGTTTTGTTCCGTGAGTTCCAAACCCATAAAAATATTAGGATTACTAAGCGGGTCTTCTTCCGACCACGACCCGTTTGCTGAAATGTCGAGGTGATTACAAACAATGATTTATCTACAACAACCTTGCCTCACGACCAAGACGTTTGTAACATGGTTGAAACGTCGAGGTAAGAAAATAAATAATAGTATGCCATAAAGACCCGGGAAAATTAAAAACTATGTTAACAAATCGTGTGAATTTAAAAAGTTCTAATAAAAATTACGGATGGAAACTGTGTAAGTCTTCAAACTGTCTTCATTTAATGTTGGGCATAAACATTTCAGAACCTAAAAGGCTACGATGAGCGTTCAGACATCTATTCCGTGGGTGTGGTGTGCTGTGAGGTGGGGAACGGAGCCGTGCCGTTTGCGGAGGTGGCCACCACACTCATGTTCACTGAGAAGGTGCGCGGCTCAAGGCCGCAGCTGCTCGACTGTTCCACCTTCCCACACCACACACAGCTCACACAGCCGGACCTCAAAGGTAACTACATTTACCACTTGTTTTCTTTTTCTTTCTATTTCATCTGCCATCGGCTTGTTAGCCATTTTCAGACTTGTTCAGTGTGGTTTGGGAGGGGAGGGGGCATAAGATGTCATAATTTTATTGTAAACAAATACAATAATGTTTTTGGAGATTCCCTAGTTTGACCATAACTTAATACTTAAAGATGCAATCATTTTGAGACATTTTGGCTGCATATTTTCATACAGTTTGTAAATTGCAGAGTTATACCTCGGCGAGTCAGGCGGCGACGGGTCGGAGAGCGCGGGGCGGCTGCGGCGCGCGTACGGCGGCCGCAAGCTCTCCGACCACTTCCACCATCTGTGCGAGACTGCGCTGCAGAGGTATGCCTCGGCGAGTCAGATAAACCTAGCATGTTAAAATTCATACCAGGTGGTACTGAGGTCTATAGTGCCTATTAGATGTCTAAAGATCAAGATTCTGTGTTAACTTAATAAAAAAATACAGGCAAATTTAGATTTTCGCTAAAACTTATAAATCGAAATGTACCTAAATTTTGTAGTCTGTTATCTTACCAGGGACCCTGAGCAGAGGCCGTCGGCGACGCAGCTGCTGGGTCACGCGTTCTTCAAGCAGATCCGCAAGACTGACTACCTGCCGGGGCTCATCGGACGCGTCAAGCCCATCAAGCCGGACCCCGGTCAGTACAGACATCAACTCTTGGTATAAGCGGTTTTGATCTAGTGATAGATACCCTGAGTTTCCTTTGGGGGATCGTGGTTTCGAGTCCCGTGCGACCGTTAGCGAATTTATTTTTCTGTAAGGAAAAAATATAGCGCTTTCAAACTTGCTTGTTACGGTAAAATCAAGCATTTCAAAGAAACCCGCGTCTTATACGCGGGTTTCTTTGTTCAATGGCACAATTATGAGACGACGCGACGTACTGTTTAACAATTCGCTTTCAGACCGCGGTCTGTCCCTATGTTACTTTAAACTACGCAACGGATTTTAGTTTTTTAAATAGATTGAGTGAGTGAATGAAGAGGTATAGTACGTTTTTTAATTTCAGATTTTTAATTTTACGTTTTTTTCCTTGTATTTGACATTTTTTGTTCCAAAACATGTGTCAAATCGGAGCCTTTAATTAAAAAACGAAGTATAGGTTTATATGTATAATATATTATGCACCGTGTGAAGCCGTTGCGGGTCGCTAGTTCATTATAATTGATTTAAGTTCTAATTTATGTTTCCAGATGACATGTCCGCGTTACTCTTACAAGAAAGATTATCCGAAATGGACATAGAAAAGACTACGGAGTGGGATTTCTAGCGCTGGCTTATTATTATTACTGTAGATATTGATAACAGCGCCATCTGTTGGAAGATTTCAACTACTCATTACATTACTGTTATATTATAGGGTCATACCGAACGCGTGGCGTGCGTGCGTGTATCCCTCTCTCTCATGTACACTCTTCTCTTCTCATCTGAACGATGTTCCCGGTTGCTTCGCTCTCGGGAGCCCGGGGTCCGCTAACCTTAAACTGTTTTTTTATTTGGGGTAAGTCACCATTGACCATACCTTCTGCACATAGTATTTTTACGGTCGGCCGCCTGTGTGACACCAACCCTCTTAGGGACCAAGCCGTTTATTCGCCACCGCTCGGGGAGAACTTAAGGTTTGCTAGTCTCCCTCAAATCCGCCGCAGATCCGATTAGTCGCCTTTTACGACGCCCACACGCAAATTGGGAAGAGCCAAGAAGTGCTGACTTGACGTCTAGAGATCGGATATGCGTGCAAATGGCCTCACTACGCGGGATGCCGAAGATCGTGCGAAGTGGAGACGTAAGAGTAGGAAAGCGGACCCCGGGCTGAGAGAGAGATGCAACCGGGAACTTTCTTGAGCGATGATGATGATTTGATACGCCCATCAAATCTCTAGCTATCTCCACACCGAGTTTTCTCGCAATCTGTTTAGCGGTTTTCCTTTATAATATTAGTGATAGGGTTGTAACGAGAACAATACAAATAAAAATAACAGGACACGTAAATAATATAGTTTATATTTATAAAGAATTGTCTATAATATAGAGTTGTATGTAATAAATTAGTTAAACAATAGTTGTAGATCAGATATGTTTACACTGTGATTTGATAATTAATAAAAAAAAACAATTTTATTTGTTACATGACTAGTTTTTCATTTAACTTCAGACTTAGATCCACTGTCTACGTAAACCGCACGTTAAAGATTGGCTGCAATGATATTCTGGTTAATTTGAATGCGGTAATTAGGTCATCAGGCTACAATTTGTTAGAGATATGGTGTAGGATCGCCTTGAGCCAGACGGCGGCGGCGCGTGCACCCGCATCCTCGCCGTGCGTGTACCCGCTTGCCACATACGAGGCTCTGCCGGCCCTGTAAACAACAGAGACACGTTACGTCGTCACCTTCGGCTCCTAACTAGACGGCAAACTCGACAATTTTTAGAAAACAAATTGCAACCATGTTCCCTAACGTTGGAGTAGTATTTGCTTTGATATATCAAAACGGTACAGCAGAAGATACGTGCTCACCATATGTCATTGTCTAACTAACTGACGACAACTAAAGTGCAAAAAGAACAGAGGGACATCGAGTCTCTTTTCTCTCATTAGCGTTTTTTCGACGAAGTGCGATTCCCAGTGTAAGTATGATTTCTGTGGTAAAAACAAATAAGTACCTACTTATTATACTTATCTCTTTTGTAGTGGCTCTGAAGCGCGTTATGCGAATATCCGACTGCAATACAGAACAGGGTTCGATTCCCGTCGGGAACCGTATAAATTTTTAGGCACAGGTATTTATGCTTGTCGATCAAAAACCGCTTTTTGCATGCATCATTGCGTGCCCACACGCACCTGTAACCTCCCAGCTTACGTTAAACTTACTTAGCGGTCATCCCAGCTGTTGCCTTAGCTCCCTCCTCAGCCGCCTCGATTGTCTTCAGTAGATTCTCCTTCAATTGCTTGCCGAGGTTCTTCTCGAAAGCAACCGCGGCCACGTGCAACGTGTCCAACTGAAATTCATATGGAAATATTAGGTAGGACCTAGCGTCCAGCGGTTTCACCCGCGTAAGTCCCGATCATGTGGGAATATCGGGTTTAAAAATACCCTATGTTACTCCTCGAAGATGTAGCTTTCTATTGCTGAAAGAGTTTTTGAAATCGGTTCAGTAGTTTCGGAGCCTATTCGTTACAAACAAACAAATCAATATTTCGTCTTTATAATATTAGTGCCATAGGCACTGGTTAAAGAAGTGTATGGAAAAGTTTATGGAAGATAAGCGATCAAAAGTTATTACCATGGTCCTATCTCCCGGCTCCGCTCCACCGTACTTGGTAATAGCGTCCATTGCAGCACGCCACGCCGCCAACCACGTCTCACGCTCGTTTAGTTTCAAACTGAAAAGATATCGGTATCTCGTGAGCCTTGAGAGACACTTTATGCAAGTCTAATGGCTAATCAGTAAAACACATGGCGTGAATGGTTGATACGTTTTTATTGGATGCTTCGATTTGCTGCCATTTTGTACATATTGAGTTACTGGGCAGGTTTAGTGGAGTAGCTTATAATCGGCAATATATGGATGGTGTGAGTTGTCCATTAAAAGATGCCTGACTTCGCGCTCCTCGGTCAATCTTGTCAGGGGGGTCAGCTGAACGTCCCAGTTGAATGAATAATCCGTCATTTCTAGGGATCAAGATTATTCAAGATCTCAAAACGTCCTGTCACTGGCCCAATTAGCGATAACAAGTCTTATTTTGACAAGCGAAAGCAAGCTTTCTGGTTTGCTTTTTTAATTTCGGCTGGGCGACGAATGGAGGCTTACCCGATTTACAGTAGTCGCGGGTTCGAGTCCGCCGGGTACCTAACATTTATAAAAGCAATCTTCGAAAGTAGGCTAAAGCATTCAATGTTATAGTAATTGACTTACATAGATATTGCCTGTGACGCAGCCGAGAGTCCCAAGCTGTATATCCCACCGGAAGTGCCTCCCATGTCCTTCTCAGCTATTTCCGCCAGTTCCCAAAGTATATTTGATACGTATTTCATTGAAGCTTTTTCTGCGTACGATAGAATTGCTGCAAAAAGATTTTTTTTTTGCTTGATTGTTTTTCTGATATCAAGTTACCTATAATTATTATCTAACCTTTTGCCAGAGAAATGAAATATATTATAATATTATATATAATAATATAATATAATTATACAATATAACTATTGTTTTAACAGGATCACTGCCTTTTGCGTAAGTATCTACCTACTAGGTTCGAATATCGAACAAAAAAAACATGGTAAATAGGTACCCCGCTATCTATACTAATTATTTAATAATAATTTGTAGTGAAAACAACCATATTATGTACTTAACTTTAAAATTGTATAGGTTCTCTATTTACTGACTACGGCAAAAGGAGGGTTATTTTCGTGTTTGTGTTGCTCCACCTATGTGTGATTTGGCCCTAAGTTGTCCCGAGTAACCCTAGAGTTCAATCTTCAATAATTATCTCGCGACGAGGATAGAACTCTCTCTTCCTCGCTGGACGAGTGTCCATTCCTCTAGACTAGACCAAAGGAGCTCCCATCGCATCGTATCCGCATCGGCGAATTTAAATATACCTAACATGTATTATGTTCGGCTATTTTCGACAATTTTTGACTGAATGAACGCATCTACACATTGAAGGTGTATTTTCCTCTTAAATGTTAGTAGTAAAACTGACCATGTCCGAACTTCTTGAGCGTGTTACCACAGTCACCATCCCCGCAGCCTGAGTCCAACTTGTTTAGCAGACCCTCGTTGTTGATGAGCTCGGTGGCAGCGGAGACCAGCGCCCCGCGGACTGTTTCTTGCTCTGTCGGAGCTAGGGTTGGTCCTGAAGATGCCTACAGTTTATCATTTGTAAGTTATAAGATCCATTGTCCACGTAAACCGCGCGCCATACGCACGCTGTCGTCAATTGACGATTGCTTGCATCTCGCGTAGAAATATGTGCGGCGCACACCGCATGGTGAACGCAAGCCAGGAATGATTGTTTATACGAAATATGCAAGCAATCGTCATTCAATCTTCAATTGATGAAAGCGTGCGTAGTACAAAGAACCTTAGGATTTTATACCATTGCAACGTCTTGCGTAGCACCGGTCTAAATGGAAGATCTTCCATAGATAAATTATCTGGTAATCTAAAGCCTGATAAAGCCTTTGTAACTCATCAAGTACATTATCACAATTATAAATACTATACTACAACAAAACTGCCAACATATTGAGATTACCAAATTTCTCTCAACTAGGGTTTACTTAACAGCCCTCATAATCCCAACTTACCTTCCTTCCATCACTTTGGAGCAGAGTCTCATCATCCAGATGTTCTCCGTCAACCTTCTTCGACGCCTCCCCTCCGATCCACCCTGCAGCTCCAGTATTCTCATCTAAGAGTTCCAACCACAAGTCCCCATGTTCCTTGTTCAGATGGAGTAGGCACAGTTGGAACCCATGCATCTCTAGTGAAGTCTTCAGATGGCCAGAGAATATACGTTCGACGATTATTTTCTTGTTTTCTGCGGTGGTCAAAGATAAATAAATAACTCTAGACTGCGCTATGAATCAGACTTTCTTCATTGCAAGTAGTAGTCAAACGTAACAACCTAAGATGAGAGGTCCCGAATTAAAAGTGACAACTAAGGTGACAAATGTCACAAATGAAAATTTCATTTGTGACGTCACTTTTAGTTGTTACTGTGACTTGCGATGAAGAAATGGCGCGATAGAATCTGATTTGAGAGAGCAAACAAAGTTAAGAGTATGATCATTTTCAAAAGACATTGTGGTCAAGCGTAAGATTGCAAATAACAGTTGAACTCCCTAACTCATACCTAAGTATTCCTTTGTTTCAGCACTGATGATATTCATCTCTAAGAATGATGTGCTTCCCAAATTGTCCACCACAACTGCTACCCTGTTTCCGGCCACTAGTTTTAATTGGTCTATCACCTGGAAATATAGGTTTTAGAATGAGATCACAAACAAATAGACATGTATGTATGTGAGTTACTCATTCAGTGACGTGAATTATTTCACATCACATTGAGCTAAATCCCGTCTTCTACTAGTTTTTGTAAGTACCTGATCCAAAATCATCTTGACAATTTCCTTAGCGGTTCCCATTTTGACTTTCGCGATTCCTGCCTCACCGTGGACTCCTGCACCAAGCTCCATCTCATCATGAGCTATTTCAAACAGCGGCGGTTGTCCTAGTAATTACACAAACATTATAACTACGTACGTAGAATAATTATTATGCATTCTTTAAATCTTGCTGGGCAGTTATCTCTGTTACTACTTTCACTCCTTTCATTTCAGCAGTTGTATCTCCTTTGTTCGTAACAAATAGAATCGCCGAAAACAAACCATTAGCATAATGACACTAGACGCATTTCACATAAGTAGGTAGGTACATTATTGCCAATAATGCCAGGCGAACTTGGTAATGGCCACGCTTGACTTGCCCAGCAAGAAGAACTTTGTATATCTTACCCGGTAAAGAGCAAGCATTTAAACAGACTCCTAAAGTAGCCATGTTTTTATTAGCTTTTACTGCCATTTTTCTGATAGCTTCTAAATCGTAACCTTTTAGCGATAAGGCTCCACATAACTGAAAATTATTTTGAAATGTTACACAACTTCCATGTTGTCGAAGTAAAATCTTGCCTTAGAAAAATTTGTCGTAATTCAGATGGAGGTCAAGTTTCAGTTTTACTGATTAATGAAATCACTGAGATAGTTTGTAGGCAGGTAGGTACATTACTTATGGCAAGAGCCAAAAATTATTTCTAAAATCTTCTGTTTTGAAATAAAATATTCTTATTCATAAATAGATATGTCGCATTTCATACCCGGGTCCCATAGTCCAGGTCCCTTTACATTATCTGTGTGAGTGATACTAACTTTATAAAACAAGACTTCTCCAACCATACTCCGTCCTCCGGTCTTATTCTTGCTGGAGGCAACATCTTCACCCACAATCACACCTTCGACCTGCAAAGCAACTTTAATTTTATATTTAACGTTATTTCCTCCTCCTCCTTAATCGGTCCCTTATAGTTGAGGATCGTGACTCCATGCAACGTCGTGTAAAGACGTTGTCTTCAGCTTTACTGGCATCTAAAGCTGTTCTGACACGTTGTACCAACGTTTTGGGCTTCTGCCTCTAGGTCTTTTTCCTTCTAACTCGCCTGCCAAGATGACCCCCGACCTATATTATCTGCATTTCGACTAGCGCTATATGGCCAAAATACTGTAAAATCTGCTGCAGACAGATATAGGCGTTTTTGACTTTCGAGTTTTAGTTCGTTTAGGACGGCTCCTTAGATTGGTGTCACGCCCATGTCTTCGTCATTTTGTATTTTTATTTATTTCCTTCAATACCTAAACATTACCTTAATTCCAGCTATTTTAGCTTTTTCTATAGCTTTGCCGAAGTTGAGTCTGTCACCGGTATAGTTTCCAATGATAACTATTACTCCACCTAAAAAAATAAATAGGTAGGTAAGGCATTTCGAACAGGTTGGTTTTTGTCAAAGATATCAAATGTACCGATTCTCCATGAAATAGGAAATCTCCATGTTAGGTACCTACTCTAAATTTTAGAGTAACATGGAGATTTCCTATTTCTTCTATATCTGTTGACCTCTTTTAGAGTCTAAAACAGCTCAACAGATATTCACGAACCAAATTCAAATCGAATAGAGCTATATAGCCACAGTTACAATCAAACAGACATAAGTACTTGTACTATTTATGTATTCTGTGCATATAGTATGATTAAGTAAACCTTATTTAACACACCCTTCTTGTTATTAGTGGTTTAAAATTTGCCTTCGTGCAGTTCTTGCCAAGAACTTCATCGAGATCTCTCTACTCCTCACCTGAATTGTATTTGTATAGCTGTGCGATAGCGTATAGGACGTGTCCTGTCGGCGGTGACGCGAATATTCCTCCAGCTACTGCTCCATCTAACATTCCTGATCCCACGAAACCTACAAATATTATGTGTCACAATAGTGTCGATAGAATAGTAATTGTCACATTTGAAGTGTATTGGACAAATTTGACTACATGTATCTCATATATACGTTTTTTCTTAGTGTTTACCACGCTAGGTAATAATGCTTTTTGAAAAAATGCTTTCAATAACTTTAGTACTCGGCGGGACTCGAACCTGCGACTACTGGTATTCCGTTCCGAGGCCTTGCTCTGAAGAACTTGAGAAAACGCTTTCTTAATTTCGGCTTGGCGGGAGGCTTACTCGTGGCGTAGCGGCTATCGCGCTGGAACGGAATACCAGTAGTTGCGGGTTCCAGTCCCGCCGGGTACTAAAGTTTTTGAAAGGATTTTTTCAAAAAGCATTACATTACCCTCTTTTTTGCGCTAACCACTGCGCCCCACACACGTGATATATTTTGATGGCCCATTTCTCTTTGTAAAATATTTTGAAATCGGGAAAAGTTACGCAATCATCCCGACATTTAATGTTATAAAACTTACCAGATGCAAACGGTTCATGTCCAGACCCACCTCCGCCCAAGATGGCCACTCTTTTGGAGTCATCCTGAAATTTTAATAAAGGAAAATTTAAAACAGGCTCATGCGAATTGTTTAAAGACTAATATCCTGGGCCTCTACCCTCTACTTTAATTCTACGAACGATAAAACGAACGATAATTCCAGAACAAATCTGTCATCCATTCGTCCGAAAATAAAATTTTCGATGTTGTGATGGACGATTGACAGATTATTTTTATTTCGTTCGTACGCTCGCTTGGCTCATATCTAAGGTATTTTATAATCTTACAGAATTTTTCGATAACGACGAAAGGTAATATAAATATTGTTGTTCTACTTTAGATTAAAATTATATTTTAAGGCCCTACTGTCACCTTACCCTATTGCATGCTCGAAATGAGTAAACTGTTGAAACTATTTATATTTTAAGACCTCAAATGTACACAGTTATAGCAATAAAAATATTCTTATTCTTATTCTTATTCTTATTCTTATTCTTATACGTTCTTGGACACTTCGATCCGATCACGGTTCTTCGAAAGCAACAAAGATGGGCACTCTATGCACTGAGCAGCGTTAATAGATCTACTTACCTTTCTCCTGACTGTAACTACTCTGTTCTTAGGATGCAGCTGTAGGCTAGGGAACGTGGCTACCACACCGCGAAGGTTGTCATCCACGCAGCTCTCAGGGGTGTTTATAACTTTTTTTGTTATTACTTTTGAAGACATCTGTAATTTTTGGGTACAAATAAATTATGATCCGACCCCGTGGGTACATCGTGACTAAAGCGTGCTCATGTCCCTAAAGTAAGTTTCTTAAAAATCGGTCCAGCAATTTCAGCTCAAATTAATTAAAATGAAATAAAAACTCTTCTCTTTAGCTCTAAGCGGACCCCGGGCTCTCGAGAGGGATGCAACTGGGAACATCGCTCGGATGATGATGATGAAAAACACTTTTCTTTGTAGTAAATAATACCTAGGCTCAGCGTAAAAGTAAATTACCTCCATAACTTTATTATTTAAATTAAGTAAGTATATAAATAAATAAATCAAAATCTTAAGTAAGTATACCTAATAATAAGTACCTACATACCTACCTTCTTAGGATGCTACCTATTCAAATTCACAACATATTATTTTCTCACATAAATTTAATTTATTAGTTAGGTAAGTTAATAAGTTATCTACCTAATTAAACATAAAAATAAACCAACCTCTTGTTTTTATATCACACCAAAGTAATCAAATTACAATAAATAACAGTCTTCAAAAACACTTCACTCGCGAGACCTAACAACACAATGACAATTATTTAATATTTTTCCAAATATCTTTCTTTAAGACTGATAATAATTAGGTATTATCGCGGTTTACGACCCCAGACCTCTTATCACTAGCGTAAACAAATAGATAACGTTTGCCATAACAAACTTTATGTTTTTAAAAACTGAAGGTGAAGGAAAACATCGTGAGGAACCGATGTGTCCTGGTCACTGAAATGAAACTTTAGTACAAGTACACTGGAATTGCTAATACCATACAAAATGACATTAGATCTTTGTGCCGATTTGATTTGCGCCATGTTGCGCTGTAAGGCGCGTTTTCTATTGAAAGTTTGGTGATCGTCTCCGAAACTATTTAATTCCATGGACGGTCACAGCAGCGCAACATGGCGCAGATCCAATAGTCACAAAATACAGTGCGAGACCTCCTGTCCATATAATTCAGGTCAGTGGTCCTAGGACTTACCACGGTTCGAAGGCATAAGACATTCGCTAATCCGGAGTAGGCTACTGTCGCGCTTTACTGCCTAGCAGCTCTAATACCCGTATTTACTATAGACGAATCTGAGCGATTATGATAACTTTGTGCATACTCGTGGGTTGAATTCGTGCATGTATAGCGTGTCCTGCAGTGGAAACGTTACCACACGTTGTCAAACAAATAAACCCACGCAGCTAAAATACACCGCGTGTCCGTGCACAGTACGTCCGTCCGTGTATTTTTAAAAAACAAGACACTTAATGTCTTTAAAATAAAACAATAAGATAGATTGTAATTTACCTTGAGTAGGGTTGTCTTGAATGAAGATCGCCGTTTTATGTGCCAAATGCATCCAATGTCATGGCAGTCTTAAATTCTAATTAAGTGACGTGCAGTGTTCGGACGGATTAGATCTTATTGAAATGTATCCGACTGAGATATCTTTAAACGTTAGATGTAGGTTACTATGCGCGCCAATGCTTATGCCTATATTGAAATCAACACAATCGTGTTGAGTAGATACATATTATGTCAACTCAACATAAAAACACTAGTTAAAATTGTTTGTAAGCACTCTCACTATTACTCATTATACTAAGTCTTTACTTGTTACTGCAGTCGTTAACTGGACCTTTGTTGTCAAATAAATGATTTTTTTTACTATTATTGATAAAATAAACACATCAGAGATGCTATTTGTGTACTATTAATTATAATAATTATAGTAGACGGTAAAGCAACTTTCACAATAGGTACTATTAATTTATTTATTTATGTACTAGTTTACATCTCATTTGTTTTATATTATTCCAAATAAAAAGTAATTTACGCTGTAAAAATAAACGAAATGTATCTCCGTTTTATTTCATTTCGAATGAATATTTTGGAAAACCTTGTGGTGGGGGACCCTGTTAAAATAAAATCTTAATCCGAATAATACCAATATTAGGGTAGAAAACAAAAAAAATCATAATTCTATTTTGGTATTAAGTTTGTATGGAAACGGTCACAGTACCCACCTTCTTAAGATGGCTATCTAGATATCTGCAAAGTTTTTTTTATAAATACTAGGTAAATTTCCACAAAAAGGGGAAATAAAAGATAATATTTAAAGAAAGAAATAAAACTCAAACATTCAATGCGAAATTTGATATATTTTTCTGATCACATCGTCTGAGCACAACACTAGCTCTAGAAAATAGTGTACCAATTTATTCATTGAACAAAGGAGCGACAGGATAAAAGTTATTCATTCAATAAAACACTAAAACGAGTCAGCCAGACAGACTGAAGTCAGACTTACTGCTTAGGACATAAAAACTAATTTCGATAAAGCCTGAGTTAGTTAATCCTCTTTAAACATGGTGCTTGCAAGATACCATGTATAACTGATAGTCTGGTTATTGTAATTGGCTTAATTAGTACCATATAAGCAGGTGAAATGAAAAGCAAAATGCCAAATATTTTTTATAATAAAAAAAAACAATACAATAACTTGTATTTTTAACCCCCGACGAAAAAGGAGGGTGTTATAAGTTTGACGTGTCTGTATGTCTGTCTGTCTGTGTGTGTATTTGTCTGTGGCATCGTAGCTCACGAACGGCAGAACCAATTTTAATTTTAGTAATTTTACACTAAGTGTGTGACTGAATTTTTAAAAACTTAACAACCAACCTATTTCTTCGATAAGATCAAATGTTTTCTTATGCCTTGACTGTACGTCGATATATACGTCTTCCAGTCTAGTTCATGAGGTGACACCGGGAACTGCTGCTTGTCTTCCGGAGACAGTTCCCCGTGAAGATCTCTCACATTCCGAGCAACGAATACCCATTCGCTTGTAGAAAAGTATTTATAAGTGTCTCGGTACAAAATTGTGCGGTCGTTTCGTTGTACCCATCTGAAAAATGAGGAAGATCTTGAAACGTATGGCATTTATAAAATGCTAAAAATTAGAAAAGCAATGCGATTAAAACCGTAAAAAATATTTTTATTACAATTTTAGACCTGTTGATGTGCATAATAATATCCTATACCTATGTATACGAATAACCTACTTTTTTCAAAAACAAGAAATACTAAAATTTGCACCCTTTTTTGGCAGCATTATGTACCTAGGTCCTACAAGGACCTCCTTAATCCTATTTATCTACAAAAGTGAAAGTTTGTTTCTTTCTTTCTTTATCTAAATCACGAAAACCTTAAGTAAGTACTTACTTAGGAGGTCTACCTCTTATCTTCAAGAACAAGTCAGCAATGTGCGCCGGTACAGTTTGCAGTAAAAATGTCAGAGTCTTTATGCCTCTTTTTGCGTATAAAATTGTTGGAAACGGCAAATCATCTGAAGCAAAGAATAAGCTTGATACTTACTTCACCAAAAGATACCTACTTACAAAAAATCAATGTAAATAACAAAAGATTATTGAGTGAGAAAGATCATTCATTAAGATTGTAAAAGATCATTGAGATCATCACGATCATTATTTGGATGGTTGACCGATAGTTTGCGACGGCCAAAAACATTTCCTCGAGCTTCGGAAGGCACGTTAAGCAGTTTCTAAATTGATCTTATATTGAAAAGAAGGGTCGATAATGTACATACTCTGGCGATTACTGACAGTTTCGTCTCTTATCCCTTTGTACATTTCTCTAAATGTGATTGGGTTGATGCCGCTACTGCATGCGTGATACACTGTCAATTTCCTCTTTCTGCAACGAACGGAATAATAAACATACATCGTAAGGACTTCCCTAGTAGTTAAATAAGAAAGGATTTGTAAAGGAAATTTAAAGTTGAGTTTAACTCGAGGAAATTGAGAATCCGTTGCCAAGAAAAATAAATAAGGCCTAATAATAGGTTTAAGACTCTTGCGTATCGAACTCATAGCAGTTTGAGCTATGAGTTGAGTGAGACCCTCAAACGATGAGTGGACTCAACTTTTATCACATTTTCGCTGACGTCACTCACAAGAGCAAGACAAGTATTAAACCATGCGTAGGGCCGTTTTATGAATACGGATGTTAGTCACCAATGATTCAAATTCGAGACGAGCACAAAAAATAGAAGTAGTGGCTAGCGGCCAGACAAGTTGTTTGTTAACATGACATTAAAAAACGCCCTAAGAGTACTACTGTAGAAAAGTGGCATAGTTCGGTCACATCATGCAAAGAGGCTGACTTATCGTGGGTGTGATAAAAGGTGACTAAGGGATGTGTGAGAGACTATCTGAAGTTTTCCTACGCGCTGGCGGGTAAACTCCCAATAGGAGGGTTGTGGCAAGCAGGCGACCAGGCCGCAAAGATATTGGACTACCGAGACAGATGCAATCGGGAACATCGCTCGAATGAGGGACTTCATTAAGTGTGAAAAGGACCAGCAAATTTAAATCACTTACAGTGCACAATTGGCTGCAGCAGCAATAGTCAGGTTACCGCAGTAGTCAGCCGGAAAGAGGTCTATAATATTCGTCCCATCTCCGATGACAACTCGGGCGTATCCTTGAGCTATGTCGTAAGCTAGTCGGGAAGACCCAGCCCAGTTGTCTAACCAGCCAACACATGGCGGCTTTGCTGTCGATGTTACTGTAACAATGCAAATAAACTATAATAGTCTTTAAGAATATGGTTACAGTATGTCTGCTGCTGCTTGGGAGACTTCGGCCGCGGCTTGTTACCGGCCTAAGTCGTAGCGCCAAGCGAACTCGTCCGTGTTCCGCTATGTAGACCGGTGCAGCCACTAAGGTAGTTGTTTCACTGATGTCTTCCTTCTTCAAGACCATAATCATCATTTACCATCACGTGACACTAAGTCGGCGGGAGATCAATTTTAGCAGCGGTTGTAATATAATTAGTAGAAGCTCTATCTAAATTTAAACTTACCTATGGAAGGTCTGATAATAGCCGTTGGTATGTCACCATGGTTATCCTCTATATATTTCTCCGCGATGCTCTTAGTAAATGAGTAAGTATTGAGTTTACCATCTGTAAATTAATGGCCGTGAATAATAATTAAGGTAAGGTAACTAACATAAATTACCCATAGAATTGGGTTATATGTGAGGGAAAAATCGTGAGGAATCCCTTGTCCGTCGAAAAAGAATTAAATACCCTGTAGCTCGGGTCTAAAAGAATATGGCTACGGCGTCTCCGTCGTAAAAGTTAACCAAAGGGGGTTTCTTGGTGGAAAAACTTTGACCGCTTGTTACCACCGGCTGTCCTATGTCGTAGAACCAAGCGAATATTCGTAGTTCCGTGTTCCGATATACGTAGACCGGTGTACCCAGTAGGAAGACTCGTCGGACCATCACTTGAGATAAGTGGTCAAACACTCATCAATCGAAACCGAAAGCTCGTCGAAATCACGTCGACTGCCAATATTCGCCAACTCGGAGTAGGCACTTAAGCTAGGCGTAGGGTTATTTATAATTGTTATTTTTAATCTACAATAATAATCGTAATATTATAAAGAGCAAAGATTTGTATTTTTGTGTGTGTCGATTGTTTGTAATGAATAAACTCAAAAACTAATGGACCGATTTCAAAAATCCTTTAATCAAAAGAAAGTAGTAATATGCTACTTTTGATTCCGATATTCCCACGCAGCTATTAATTAATATTGTACAAAGGGCTTTTATTTTTTCAAGTCTCTGCAAAAGCGACGAATATATTTGAGATCTTGTATCACTCGGTACTACTTAATTTTATCTGAAAAAGTTTATGGAGAGCGTTCTTAATATTAGGTACTTACCTACTAAAAAATAGGTAACATAAATTTGACAATAGAAACGTAAATTATATACCTACCTACTTACAATAGGTACATATTCGTATGCCCTTAATAACATGTTTTTAACACTTAATGAAGTAAATTAAGAATTGTATAAAAGTTAAGCAAAAAAGGAAGGATTTTTAAACAGTTCAACTTGCTATGAAAGCACTTACTAAAAAACTCGAGAAGCTCGTTATCGGTGTATCCTCTTTTTATGAAATCGTAGACCTCTTGGATAGTCCTGGGCGAAGGATAGACCACCTCTTCAATCACTTTCCTTTCGGTATTAGTGAAGGCTGTAGAGATGTGGATGAATGCCTGGATGGTGGAGAAACATGCACTAAAATACCTAGGTTCTTCTTCTCATCCGAGCGATGTTCCCGGTTGCTCTCGGGAGCCCGGGGTCCGCTAAACCTCAAATTAATTTGGGGTCGGCGCAGTAGCTAAGTCATCATTGACCATACCTTCTGCAAATAGATTTGGCAACATCAACCTTCCTAGGGACCAAGCAGTTTATCCGCCACCGCGCGGAGAGAACTTAAGGTTTGCTAGTCTCCCTCAAATCCCTTCGTCGCTTTTTACGACACCCACGAGAAGAGATGAGTTAGCCCTATTCTATGCCGGGCCTAGGTTACTTAAATAATTCAATATTTTCAGACTTAACTTACCTCGATATTCTTAATTCGTTTGCACAATTCCAAGACTCCCCTTGTCCCTTCAACATTTGTGTTCATAGCGACAGTTAATTTTTCGTGAAATTTTACCACCGCGCCTGAGTGAATCACAACAGAAACCTGATAAATTTCAATAAGTTTTAGAGTGAATTATTTTCTTCAGGGGTGTACCTAATAGCGAAAAAAATCGAAATCTCTCTCGGGTTCATTGAAAATTATTGATCATTTCATGACAATTATGTCGGAGGATGTTGAAGCCAATCCATATTATTCAGACAATAGCCATCTAAAATGAGGATAGGTTTGTTGATAGGATTTAGGAAAATGTGGATTACACACACATTTCCACATTCCACATTTTAGCCAAAATAGGCATTTTTGTCTAAAATCTGGATAGGCTTTGAAACAATAAAGAAGTTTTTGTCTTGAAACAACACCAAAATGTAGGAAACAGTACAATCCATACACAAAAAAAATATCAACAACATTCCGTCATGAAATACCTTTTAGTCAACAATTTTCGATAAACCCGACATAAGGGATTTTGAGTTAATCTCGTGTATACCTACTTTACCTACCCCATAAATATACTTTGTTTATAAATAATCAATAGGTATTTACAACCGCGGCAGATTTTACCTTTTCTTTGAGTATCTTTTCATTTTCAGCGCTAATCCCAAGATTTGGCAGCGCAATGTCTCCTTCTACTGGCACTATCTTCTTCAGATCCTCTGGCCTCGTTTGTCGAATCTTTGAGAACAACTGGAATTATTTCATCCAATTGAAATCTTATTTTAACCATGCAAGGCTCTATTACATATTATTACATCGCCTTATAGTTGTTAACGTACCTCGTTGTTGACGATTTGCTTAATTCTTTGTTCGGTTCCGATTCCTTGTTTCTCTCGAATTAAAAGGTAGATTTTATCGATCCCATTTATGTCTAAAAGTTTTTGAATAAAGAGCTAAAAAATTCAGAAAATGATAAAATTTTTGTTAGTAGGTTAGGTACTAATAAGATATTTCTAAATATTACCATACGTATTCCTACTAGTAGTTTTAAGGTAAGAAAACACCCTGATTCACAGTAAACTTACATATAAGTACATATGTTTGTCGATGTTTAATTAAATCTTGAAAAACAGATAACCATACCTTTCCTAAAAACCCGGTTCCTCCGGTCAAAAAAACTGATTTCCCTTTATAAAAATCTCGTATAGATATTTGATTTTTAGCCAGTTCTCTGTCAAAAAAAACTTAGATCAGTCAAAAATAGGTAAGGTAAGTTATGTAGGTAAACAACTTCATAAAAGTTGGTAGGTTTCAACTTACCCATTATTTACATGCGTTGTATATGTATAATTCCCAGAAGCAACTATTTTTAAATTAACAGATTTTCGAAAAACAACTTTACAACTGATGGACAGCATTTTATTTATCGCTAAATAAGAATCATTGAAAGAAACATCTACCAAAACAATTTGTAGGTAATTCAAAAGATAACAGATTTATGTTTATTATTGATGTGAAATTTAAATCGTATAGTCAATTTTGAATAATATTCCAACACCAAATATATTTAATTTACGTAGTTAGGCATCTATTTTTAAATTAAGGATAATCATCATCATCATCATCTCAGCCTTTATCCGTCCACTGCTGACCATAGGCCTCCCCATACGACACCAGAAAAAGCGACCGCGAGCCACCTCCATCCAACGACTCCCCGCGACCGCTATAATGTCGTCAGTCCACCGCGTAGGTGGTCGCCACAACACTTGGTTTCGCATTGCAACAGTTGGGAAGTAAAAGTCATCGCTTCTACTTCTCAAAGGTTATCAGTCCTTCTAGCTATATGACCTGCTCATTGCCACTACAGTCTGCTAATGTTGAGAGATATATGTCGGTGACTTGAGTTCTCTTGGATTTCCGATTTTCGGATTTTATCACACAGGGAGAGCTCTCTCCAAGCATAGCTCTCTTCATAGCCCGCTGAGCGACTCTAAGCCTTTAAACTAGGCATATTATTATAATTAGCACGTCTCGGATCTGTTAGATCATCACTGGCAACACACACTGGCAACACACAACTTTCGTCGTGATAAGAAGATTTCTCGGAGCTTCCTAAACGCCGTCCATCCGAGTAGGTTGACCTCTTTATTGAAGTTGGACTTTCCTAGTTAGACCGTTTGGCATAATAGTGGTCAACAACTTTGATGATATCGCTTTCAACCTGGACCGATACGGGTACGACATAAGCATTCGACATGATTTTCGACTTACCCATGTTCATTTTTAGACCAGGCTTTCGAAACGGTTTAACAACTCTGAAAGTTCTCGGGATTTTGTATTTGGACAGGATTTGGGCGTAGACTTACATCCATGTCCATTTCCTAGATGATCACTTCTTGAAAAAGGAGTTAATCCTGAAGAATCCCTCCTTCTTCATTAAGTCAGCCAAAACATATTTGGTCTCGCTGTCCAAACCCAAATTGACCCACTCTCAGTTCGCTTCGTTGCCCCGTGACACGCTTAGCCGCGCGTTGAAGCCTATATAGTTCCCATTACGACAGTATATTGTATTTTCAAGCCGTGCATGACCTGGGCGATGTCGTCATACATGGCCTCCACTTTATCCTCTGGTCGTTTTGAGTGCAGGGTGTACACTTGTATGACCTGCAGCGAATACCGGTTGGTGATTCTGAGTATAAGGTACGCCACCCTGCTGGAAAACGCTCCCGATCTTAACAACGCTGTTGACGAGGGACTTTTGGACGAGAAGCCTGACACCGTGGCACCGTGCCACGGTGTCAGGTTTCTCGTCCAAAAGGGCCGTGGATGGATGCTGGTCTCCCTCCCGGTAGTAGAACAAGTTGCCGGAATTAAGGATGATCATATCCTCCCCCTCTCTTCCGACTTCTGATAATCCTATAATATTTAATTACAACTAGTCTACTAATTCGAGAATCTTCTCATCGGCCGTTAAAGTTATGGCGTTGTATGTTGCCAGGTGCAAAGGTCGCCAGTTTTAATTTTGGCAGCTTGTTGTCTTACGGAGACTCTTAGCACCCTTTGCTCCGCCGATACCATGGCCGCTACCGTCACCAGGAATCGCAGAGTTCAAATATTGTTTGTTAAAATCACTTATAATAACAAATTAAAAGTTCTTTCAAATAATTTCAGTTGCAATATCACTAACTTTATATTTATCCAACTAGGTAATTAAATCAAAGAGAAATCTTAGAGCTAGTTCTAAGACTGTGTTAGGAGAGCTCATTAACCAACCCAATTGCTTAGAGGCACTAAATTTCGCTTCCCACAAAATAATTTATGTTTTAAACAAAGTTTTTAAATTATGTTTTATTGTTTGTTTTTACACTATTTTAAAACATAATCATATGTAAATTAAAAAGTAGGTCTGTAAAAAAAAAATTATAGCCTTGTAAGGTTTAGTAAAATTTTCATATCTCTCTTTTCAATGATCTAACTAAGGAATGATGAATGAGATCCCGCCAGAACGGTATTTTCTTAAAAATTGATCGATAACAAAAAGATGGCATTAAAAAACTTTCTCTTGTAATTTAAAATTAATTCTTTTGGAATTTGAACTATTTTACGAAAATGTCGAGGTACTGTTTCCGCTGATTTTTGGAAGTAAAGACAATGATTAGAATTGTACCGACTCCTATGTGTACCTTCTTTATTTCATAATCTTAGATTAAAAATGTAAACAAAGAACTATCAATATCAGTCGCTTTAAATAAATGTAGGAGTTTTTTGTTTACATTTTTGATTTATGATTCTGAAACAGTGTAATACAGTAGTGGCAAACAAAAAATCTGAACAAGTTGTACCTGTGCTTTTTAATAGAGAAAACTAGAAAAATTATAGACGATTTTTAAGATTTGCACAGCAATAAGAAACAAAACTAAATACAAGTGAAAATTCACAAAATACTCTTAGACATTACACAATCATACACTTGTAAAAAAAAGCTTAGATAAGTTTCCTAATAAATTAAATGTTTCCTCAAACCCTGACTGTACGTTGACATCTGCGTCTTCCAGTCTACATCATGAGGTGACACCGGGAACAGCCGCTGGTCTTCCGGAGACAGTTCCTCGTGAAGATCTCTCACATTACGTGCATTAAATACCCACTCATTCTCAACGAAAAATCTGACAGCATCTCGGTAAACAATCACACGGTTATTTAGTTGAACCCATCTGGAAAAACAAGTCCTTCTTGTAAAGATTAATTCCCTAACTTGTAATTGAGAGAATAACTTACATGAATATTTAACAGGACCTAATGATGTTAATGTGTCGTCAAGAATCAAACTACGCTACATCCACTTTTCACGAAAAGCGAGGTTTTGATCTATATGGATTAATTTTAAATTTATATCCAACTCAACAAACTATTTATGTATGAACTGAGTTCCATCTTGAATTATTTGATGCTATTTTTTTATGAATCCTTTACTAATGAATATCAATTGCCGCCACATCAAAATTGACCAATCAGAAAATCTCATTCTGGATGTAGCGGAATTTGATTCTAGACAACACTTATGAATCATTCCTTAATAGTATAGGTCCATCATTAAGTACTGAAACAAGGTTAAATATCTGTAAAAATGTAGTACTTACTTAGGTTTTCTGCCTGTGACCTTCAAAAAGAAATCAGCGACATGGGCCGGTACAGTTTGCAATATAAACGTTAGAGTTTTTATAGCCGCATCCGATTTTGCGTACAATATTGTTGGGTACGGTAATGCATCTGCAACCACCGATAAAATCAAGAAAAGTTAGCTAAATGACTAAATTGTACTGCCTACGGAGTAAAAAGATGTCAAGATGCTTCTAGTTCGTAATTTTCCCGCTACAGCAGCATGTAATGTTGTAGATTATTGATTTATTATTTTAATTATGAGCTGCCAGTCTTTTATAAGCTTTTCCAAATCTACCGGGTAGTCTTTCGTTGGCAGGGGTTCAGAAGGTTTTTTGTGACGAATTTTGACTTAACTGATGTATGAACATAATATAGGTAAGTCAGTCATGTACCGACCTAGATACAGATACCTATGGGTACTTGAATTTCTCAAATATCATATTATGTAGGTACGTACTCTGTGCATTCTGGACAGTTTCCTTTCTAATCGTTCCAAAAAAAACTGGTGATTTGATGGGATTAATACCACTGCTGCACGAGTGATATACTGTTAACTTCTGGGTCCTGCAATAAGAATATGCTACAGTAAGCCAATATCGCAAATCAGAGCTCAAAAATTTGAATAAGAATATAAGTATAGAAAAACACCGACCGTGCACACTTAGCAGCAGCAGCAATAGTCGCATTACCACAATAGTCAACTGGAATCAAGTCTAGAATGTTCTTCCCTCTACCTGGAATAACTCGGCAGTATCCCTGGGCTACATCGAACCCAATTCGGGAAAGTCCTCCCCAATTGTCTAACCACCCTGGTAAGGGCGATTTTGCTGTTGATATTACTAGAAAGTGGACAAATAATATACCATAAGGTTAAAAATCAGGCAGATATTAAAACCCTTTTCTATAAATCTTGTTTTTTTTACTAGAAGACCACAAGAGAGATATACAAACAATCGTCATCCGTGGAAGTTACGTTTTCTAATACAAACGTCACGTACTTAGGTACATTTATCACTCATGCGAACTGCTATGACGCCAAATTCTCTTCCCACGCAGCTATTTCGTCAAAACTACAACTTTGGAGTCTTCAAGTATGTAGTGTTGATGACGTCGACAATACATCATTGACCTCATCGTCGTTTCCCATCAGGTAAGGTGAGGTCAAATACTAACCTATATCGCATAAAAACTTACCTATTGAAGGTCTTACAATAGCAGTTGGTATATCTCCACAGTTCTCTTCTATATACTTCTCCGAAAGAGACTTGGTAAATGTATAAGTATTTGGTTTCCCTTCTGAAAAAAATAACATTGTACTTAAAATTGTTATTGATCAAGAACATTTTAATCTATGGCAATAACGAGCAGAAACCTTCGCGTTATTTTTGTAATATTTCTAATACTACAGTAACGGCCGAAAACTGAAATACCACTCAAAATTTGAGAATACTTAAGTACCTTTCAAATTTTGAGTTTCATTTCAGTTTGAGTTTAGACTTAAAAATCCCAAGACTAATTTTGAATTTCGAAGCTGCTCAATAATTTAAATAGACCTCAAATTTTAAATGGCGTTCCATTATTCGATTATAAGTATATATTAGTGGTAAGTAATTAATTGTAATTAATTGTGGTGAGTAAGTAATTCCGTGACGGAAACATAAGATGAATGTTACAAGGGACAAAAGTAAAACCGGCCAAGTGCGAGTCGGACTCGCGCACGAAGGGTTCCGCACGTAAGGTATCTATACAACAGATTTTGTTTTGAAAGGTAAATTGTGATTTACGATTTATGACGTTTTAAAAAAAACTACTTAATAGATCTCGTTCAAACCAATTTTCGTTGGAAGTTTGCATAGTAATGTACATCATATATAATTTTTACTTTTATCATTCCATTATTTTAGAAGTTACAGGGGGGGGACACATATTTTACCACTTTGGGAGCGTCTCTCGCGCAAGCTATTCAGTTTAGAAAAAAATGATATTAGAAACCTCAATATCATTTTTGACCTATCCATAGATACCCCACTTGAATAGATTTGATGAAAAAAAATTTTTTGAGTTTCAGTTCTTAGTATGGGGAACCCCAAAAATTTGGTACTTTTTTCTATTTTTGTGTTAAAATCTAAATGCGGTTCACCGAATACATCTACCTACTAAGTTTCAATACTATAGCTCTTATAGTTTCGGAAAAAAGTGGCTGTGACATACAGACGGACGGACAGACAGACAGACATGACGAATCTATAAGGGTTCCGTTTTTTGCCATTTGGCTACGGAACCCTAAAAAGCATTGACAATTGAGTTTAATAAATAATATGGAATATACTAACTAATAAATTTCTTGAGTTCCTGCTCAGTGTATCCCTTCTGTATGAACTGGTAGACCTCCTGGATGCTCCTGGGAGGAGGGTAGACCACCTCGTCGACCACCTTCCGATCGCTGTTCACGTACGCTGTCGATATATGGACGAAAGCCTGGCGGCAAAAATTCCCATAGGTAACTCCAAATTAAATACACAAAGTCATATTATTAGGGTACTCAGAATTCTGTTTACCTCGAGGTTATTGATACGTTTGCATAATTCTAATATTCTCTTCGTTCCCTCAAAGTTTGTATTCATTGAAATATTCAACTTTTCGAAAAACTTGACTGTAGCCGCTGAGTGTATCACTACTGAAACCTGAAAGTTTTAAGATGATGTTACTTTAATAAATTCTATTTCCTAGATACTTCACGATGACACTAGATCCATTGTCGCCGGCTACGGTGTATCTAAACAATTCGTCCTTGACGACGCTTTGGGCAACGACGACGTCGCTTGGCGTCTGTGTCAGTATAAATGATCACCCATATGAATGGTCGTTCTTCAGCAAAACATATTATACCTAGTATACCTACCTAACCTACTATAGGAGTATTATATGTCACGAGTTATATTTAGAATTAACCATGTCCCGGGATTTCTACCGCGTAAGTCCCGATTCTGATGGAATGTCGATTTTTTACTTATCGGATGTCTTCATCATAATAAAGAACACACTCTCCAAATTTTAGCTCTTCTATCAGCTTTAGCCTGTGCATTGATCCCATCAGTCAGCCAATCAGGACAAAGACAAAACGGGATAGATAGATTTACTTACCTTGTTTCTAAGTGTACTTTCATCTTCGTCACTAAGTCCTAGGTTCGGTAGCGCTACGTCTCCTGCTACCGGCACTATCTTCTTCAAGTCCTGTGGCCTCGTTTGCTTAATCTTTGAGAACAACTGGAACGATTTGATCAAGTTATTCCGACTTCAGTTTCATATTATTGTATTTTTTTATTTTTGTCTACAGAATCAATCAAGATGTTGAACTTTACTTTATGTGTATTTAGAAATCGTCCTATCTTTAAAATAATCGGGTTAGATTATAGGGGCAACAGAAATAATCATCAATGAAAATTTCAACTGTCAAGTTATCCAGACGGACAGTGGAGTCTCAGTAGGAAAAAGCGTCCCGTTTTTACCCTTTGGGTACGGAATCCTAAAAAAAGACTTACGTGTTCGTAATTAGGCTACTGTTGTTTACCTCATTGTTGATGATGTCTTGAAATCTTTGTTCTATTTTAATTCCTTTTTTATCTCTAATCAGAAGATAAATTTTGTCGATCCCATCAATGTCTAATAGTTTTTGGATAAAAATCTAAAAACATTGAATCAGAATGTTATCAAAAACTCAGCAGGTACCACCAACAGAATCAAATCATCATTACCTTTCCTAGAAATCCCGACCCTCCAGTCAAGAAAACAGATTTCCCTCTATAAAAGTCGCTTATGGATATTTTATGGTTGGTTACTTCCCTGACAATGAAAAAAATTAACTCAGTGAATGTTGTTCGCGTCCGTGAGGTTTGGCCATTAGTTGCCCCAATTTGACCGAGCAGCAAAATGCTAAAGAAGTAGGTACCTAATCAATTAGGTGGCTTCGACCACGGCTTTTCGGGTGGGTTTAAGTGTTTGTGGATGTGGTAGTGTTTGTCTTTTATAAACTAATTTTATTAGACAGACACAGAGTTACTTTCGCGCTTATAATATTAGTAGGGGTTATAGTGTAGATTATTGCTCTGGTTCCACTACAGTTCTTTGTGTAAATCATGTAAATCACATGATCACTGCCCAAAAAAACCCCATGAGTTTCTTGTATCTTCTTCTCATTGGATGTCGCGTTCCGAAGACACACAAGATTACCGATTCAAAATTATCATGTGAATGATTGAATAATTTTTTTATTAACAACATCTGTCATATTCTGTCTATACATATTGGTCTGTGTTCTGATACGTAGGCAAGTGTAGCCACTAAGGAAGATGTGACGTTAATTGACTTACTGGCTGCCGTGTTCTTGGATGGATATTGGATATAGGCGTATCTTCGCCACTTACCATCTCTAGTGAGATCTTGGTAAACAAAATACGGAACCCTAAAAAACTATTGCAGTGTCCCGGTTCATCCACGTCCCGATCTTGTGGAATTTTCCAACAACCCTACCTTAGTGGACATCACAAAGGACAGACTATCCAAATTTCATAACTCTCGGACCAGCGGTTTCAATTAAAAATATTTATATGTGGGAGATAATTCAAAATAATATTGTTGTTTAACTGTAACATCCGGTACAAACCAGACATTTTTAAAAAATCATTGTATTGACTCCAAAACAAGTGACCAATCAACGAGCAGTGGGAGTGACCACTTTTGGCGGGAATGTTTTGGCGGGGCGGCTGTTATATAATCAACCGCATGCCTTATCGATAGATCAGAAGCTGTTCGTAGAGGAACACGGTACTGTACCTAGTAAGGAGTACTCTGAACTATCCTCAAGATATCCAGGTATGTGATGTGATTTATTGTAATGATTATTACTGTATTATTGCTTTGTTAATTTAATATTATATTGTGATTGTCAATAATACTTTTAGACTATAACGATGTTGTTATTTTATAACAGTCGAATAAAAACGTTATTGATCCCTATAAATGTTTTTCTGTTTTAAATACTATCGCCTCTCACATCAGAAGCGAGATCGAATCCGCGTCCCTCATACCTTTTTATATTATTACAATGGCTTAACGTATTAATTAGCACGAGGGTACCCACATTATTGCAAATCTAATAATAGTTTCATTTTTCATAATTTTGGGTACCCACATCCATATTTTAAGTGCAAAGTATTAATGGCAGAATAATTCACTATTTTGTAATAAAATAAAAGGTCTTATTTTTTAATGCAGGTTTTACTTCGTCCTTATTTTTACACAAAAATATTCGAAAACAGAATCTACGCGCAGAATATTTATCATTCCAGGATGAATCACGAACCGAAGTCTCCGCCTGATGGCTGTGCTACAGATGACGGTGTTGTTGAACAAAATGCAACCTTGAGCAGTGATCCAGGTGGCTCCGCCAGCAACGGTGTCGCCGGCAGCTCAACTCCTGGCAACGAGACCATGAGCAGCCCATCGGCTGGTGCTAGCAGCAGTATAAACTTCAGGGAAGTACAGTTTGTACCCGTAAATTTTATGCAAAATATGATGCACTAAATGATGAAACAAATTATTACTTCAAACTGCTACTACTTTAAATTTATTATAAGCTTATAAAGTGTCCCACTGCAGGGTAAAGGCCACTCTGCTCCCTTTCCATTGTTAGGCCGTCTCGCCACCTTCGACGGGGTCTGTCGGGAATCCTTCCGTTGTTTTCATCTAAGTTTGTCAATATAAGATTTTAAACTTACATGGTTGTTTTCACTACAAATATAAACAAGTTTGAACATGGTAAATACCCCGTTATATAATATTTGTAGTATGTCAATATTTTACTTATAATAACTAATAAAACTCTGTAGATGAACTGATCTCAATTCAATGCAGGGCATCTATGATTTGAAATTCAAAACTAATGTTTCGTTATTTTGTAATTACCAATTGTTTGATTTTACGCTTTAAAATTTTGCGTACTAGCATCTTAGTACTTCATTATCACATCTGAAATTAGCTAGCGCTATCCCTACGCAATTGGGGTTAAATGGGCCCTTAAGGGAAAAATACTATCTGGCCCAAATATACAGTGTTCCGTAATGAGTGGATAATCCTCCACGTGCGTATGCGGGAGGAAGGCGTGAATCCACCCCCCGAATTTCAGTTTTCTATTTCAAGCCGTATCAGCTCTAGGCTAATTTTTTGTGAAATTTTGAAAATTTCTACCTTGTCCCACATTTTTGGACATCACGTCCAGAGTTTAAGTCATAGCACCAACTTTTTCTTTTAATATTATCCCTAATAATGGTGTTTCTAAATTGCATTTAAATTATTTCTTTAACTGGGCGTAATAAAGTACAAGACGTCCCTAAACCTAAATTTTAGTTTAATGTTTTTCTTTATTTGCTAACTTTGAGCACCTGTGGTGTAAAAACAAAGTACTGGGCCTATGTGTCCAACGATTTTAAAAACTAGTTTACATTATGGGGACTCTAAAACAGTAGGCAAGTATGTACCTTAACATCATTACATTTCTGAGACACAGCCATTTCTGTATAGAAATAGGCAATTTTAGTCACAAAATCTCCATAGAAAGTTTCTCCCACCTTTAATGATTCGGTCAATATTCCGTCCTCACCGGGGGCTTCTTCGGTAATTTATGCTACGAAGCGTAAAATGTATTTCATATGGTGAGATGGGCGGGACATCGTCCGAACAAGAGTAAGAACTATTGTCCGAAATAGGCGTAGTCTTTTCGGAGTATAAGTTTTTGTATGTTCTTCCATATAACCCAGACAAACGAACTGACACCATACAAATATTGTGCCGTAATATTGAAGACATAAAATCTGATTACGAACTGATAGAGATATTCTGAACTTAGCACGAAAAACATCTTCGTGGTCGTGCCGCTAATTGGGCCCGACGTTATTACTGTAAAATAACAGCAACTAAAAAAAGGAATTCTTGAAACATTTTCAGACGAATCGCGCTACTACGATGGCCTGACACTTTTTATGGAGTACACCAGCACCCAAGCCAGGAACCTTGCAGAGTACGCCACTCGCAAATAGGAGCTCGCGAAGAAGGTGATTGGCGTGGAGATGACCGAGAAGCGTCTAGTGAAAGCAGTTATATCGGGTATGGCTGATTTTGAAATTCGTTCCGACCTATTACGACTTACGCCAAAAAGTTAACCAATGTTGATACAAAGTTTGAATTCTTGTAAGCGAAAGCAGCCTGATACAAAATCCAAATAACGTGTAACATCTAACTAAACGAGTTAATCATTCAAATCCAGATTATCCTAAACACTGTCATAATTGTAAAGGGTCACATTTTTGAAAAATGTTTCTTACGTAATGAAACCGTGGTTGATAAACCTTCTAAATCATAATCAAAAATGATTTAAATTAACAATCAACATTTATTTATATTTTTGTTCGATAGACAGTAGACATTTTATGAACGTACTGTTTTATTAGTGAAAAGGCGTTGGAGGTAGTTCTTATTCCGCAACCTGTGGAAAGATGTTTAGTCTTTTTTTAACGGTCTCAATGTTAAGTTTGAATTTGTTTTGGTTCCAAGTAGCTTTATACAATACGATATACTGATTGGTCACAAAACTTTTCCAATAATATCATTCCTATTTCCCGTGACATTTTGAACTTAAACTTAATTCAGAAAAATGATCTCGATTCGATTGAAAATAATAATGTATTCAGCTCACAGTATTTGTTTACCTCCGGACACTCTGTGACATTTACTACCACAGAGATGGTACAGACAGAATGTGCGTGAGTCACAGGTCATTTAATAGAAATACAGCTGTGATCATTTTCCTTTTCCTATAATAACCTTATACTAATAGTTTCATTTCTCACAATTTTGGGTTTTTATATTAACTTTTTATTAAATATACTAGACCATTTGAAAACACAACGGTTTTTCACTGAACGTTAATGTAGATTTTTGCGGAAAATTGAAATATCTCGGTAGAATTATCTCCAACGGCCAAGTTAAACCCAGTCCGGGTAAAGTACAAGCTCTTGTTAGTTCTCCTTATCACAATTCGGTTAAAACAATAGCGGTAGTTCTTGGTGGTGACTAGTGGTGAGCCTACCTTCAATCTTTTGATTTTGAATATTGAGCCGAAATTCACCATCCCTAAACGTATAGTTTGCGATCAGGCTGCATCGTATACAGGAATTTAAATAGAGTTTTGTAAATGATGTTCTATCAAGTTACATTGCTACTGGCGTTAGTCGTGCAAATGCGAGGGTTGAACGAATGAAAAAGTCTTGATAATCTGCTTCACTATTGTTGAGAATACTACGAAGAGAATTTGGAAAGATGCTGTGGCTGAAGTGCAAAAGCTCAGGTCGCACACCATTCCAACTTCTCATGGGATGCGATCGGTCACCTCCCGCTAGATCAGCTCTAACACACGAGATTGAACGTATTGACCTCGATACTTAGCGTCAAGATTCTATAAATAGGATGGACGAGCAAGCTAGAATCAAAAAGATAGAATTTGATATAACAAAAGCTAAAATAGTCCTTTTATAAATTGGGGATATTGTAGTTGTGAAACAAAACCCACAAACGATGAATAAAATTGACAGTAAATAGAGGTCCCTACGTGATAACTCGTGTGAATGAGAACGATAGATGTACAATAATTTCATGTTTATGTATCTCACGAACGATAATTTGAAACTTATATGGGTAGTGAATTAACGGATTCCCTGAATCAATCAAAATGGATCAAAAATCTTGATACTACCGATAAAAAGAAGTCTAATTTTCGTATTCTTTCAAATTTAAAAGTAAATAATGATTTTCGTTCCATGCAAATTGATTGATGTTTTGAATCGTTTAGTAAATTTTGTTTGTTTCTTAAAGCTGTTGTAAGTTTCTTAATTTTTCTTTATGTGAATTAACGCAATGAATATTAGTGATGTCTGGCCAACATTTAATGATATTTATTGTTATTTTTAAGGGTCATGAGATTTGACTAGTATTTTAAGGGTCATGAGATTTGACCAGTATTTTAAGGGTCATGAGATTTGATCAGTATTTTTGGGTCATGAGATTTGGCCAGTATTTTTAAGGGTCATGAGATTTGGACAGTATTTTTGGGTCATGAGATTTGACCAGGGTCATGCATGCCAGATGACCAGTATTTTAAGGGTCATGAGATTTGATCAGTATTTTTGGGTCATGAGATTTGGCCAGTATTTTTAAGGGTCATGAGATTTGGACAGTATTTTTGGGTCATGAGATTTGACCAGGGTCATGCATGCCAGATGACCAGTATTTTAAGGGTCATGAGATTTGGCCAGTGATTTTAAGGGTCATGAGATTTGGCCAGTATTTCTGGGTCATGAGATTTGACCAGGGTCATGCATGCCAGGTGACCAGTATTTTAAGAGTCATGTGAATTGGCCATACTGGTCACGGTAATGTAAATTTAAGATTTAATCAAGCTTATAAAATTGTATTATTCGCTAGCCGTGGGTCCGGCTGCTCGTCAGGATGGTCGTGTGGGAGATAATTCAAAATAATATTGTTGTTTAACTGTAACATCCGGTACAAACCAGACATTTTTAAAAAATCATTGTATTGACTCCAAAACAAGTGACCAATCAACGAGCAGTGGGAGTGACCACTTTTGGCGGGAATGTTATGGCGGGGCGACTGTTATATAATCAGCCGCATGCCTTATCGATAGATCAGAAGCTGTTCGTAGAGGAACACGGTACTGTACCTAGTAAGGAGTACTCTGAACTATCCTCAAGATATCCAGGTATGTGATGTGATTTATTGTAATGATTATTACTGTGTTATTGCTTTGTTAATTTCATATTATATTGTGATTATGCCAATAATACTTTTAGACTATAACGATGTTGTTATTTTATAACAGTCGAATAAAAACGTTATTGATCCCTATAAATGTTTTTCTGTTTTAAATACTATCGCCTCTCACATATAGTCATTCGGATATTACAAAATATCACTTTGAAACGTCAATTATACAATGTAATCTACTGTTTTCTGTGTAAATAGTGGAACTGGAGCAATGGAACTTTGGGATCCACGTTGGTAGGTAGGTATATATAATTCAGTCAGTAAATCAGTCAGGAATCAGTCAGTCAGTCATTTTATATGTACCTAAAGATAAATATATAGACAGGTGTAGGTACACACTTACCCATTATTAACCGTGTGAACACGTGACGCAGCTATTCTTAAGTTTAGAGATTTTTTTAAAATAGTTTTAGGACTAATTAAATACATTTTTTGGAAAAACTAAAAAAAAAATGTAGGAAGCTTCGTAATAAACTGATTTTATATAAACACGACTTCATTTAATAATAAATATATTTTAAATGTTTTTTTAACAAACAACCATTATTTTAATTAAATGAACTTAAATCCTAATAAAAATTATTTAGGTACATAATATTTAATAATATTTTAAATCAAGTAGGTATACTATTTTTGATTTACTGGTAGGTAGGTATGTACATAATGGTTCTTTCTAAGTTAGGTTATTAATATTTTTTTCCTAAAAATTTTCTTAAATTGCAATATAAAATTTAAAAGCATCTACGATTTATTTTTCGTCCAATAAGTGTAATTTCAGTAGGTAAGTTTAGTTTCGGCCAATAACTATGAAATATAAATTTCAAATGGTTATTTAAAAATATTTGGACTGCTTATAGTATATTCATCTTTTTTTAACCAATTATATCCACTCACGTTTTTATTTTACCTATTTATCGTAAATATGTGATAAAATTTTAGTAATTCATTTAATTTAAATAAGAAATAAATACCTGCCATGAATACCTAAAAACTAAAAAAAATACCTTTAAAAAATCCGACGGGTTATACTTATTTTCATTGTACGGATGAACATTGTTTGACGAACTTAATCGAATATTAAATTGTTTCCCCTCTCTAAAACAATTCTTCTTCTGGATACAGTGACAATCTTTAGCCACAGTTTACCTAACAGTTGGTACGCCTCGGCGCCCTTAATTGCAGAATTGTAGCGCCGAAGTGCACAAACTATTACTTAGGTATAGCTATACTAAAGGTGTTTTATAGTCATGTTTGCGCCCGCGTGTGGGCCAGGCTCTATATTGGCCAATATATTGGTGTGTTCTAAATTCATACACCAAAACAGTGAGTAAAATGCCTTTTTATTCACCGTTTTCAGAACTCGATGAGCTCTATCACTTCTGCAAAGAAACTAGTAGTCTAGGATCAACACTTTCCGAGATTTAAGCATTTTAAGTTTGACAGCTGTCATCCAAAATGAAGACCTCGAAGAGCCCTGTCACTTCTGCAAAGAAACTTGTAGCCTTCGCTCAATACTTTCCGAGATATCGACACCTCTGGGCTCAAAGGTCGTAAAGGACAAAATGCGACTTTTCAGGAGAAGCAAAAAACTAAAAAAATAAAATTAATTTTGCTGTAGCATCTTCGTTGCTTGAGCTATTTAAATGAAACCTAGGAAGAAAGTGCTTAGAATTTATAGTATTTTCTAAGACAGTGTTGAACAATTACCCTAGTGCCGTATTTACCGAAATAAATTTCCTTTACGACCATAAATTTCAAAATAAGTGTCCTTTACACCCCACAAATTTGTACCCTATGTTAGTACCTAAGTGCGTAAATCCACCTTACTGCACGAAACTGAACAAAATAAGGAATTAATCGACAAGTGTAACATTTTTTTTGGGTCTTAAGGATCACCCGTTGTATAGATAAATTATTAATTTAAGTTTAATCATCATTAACTGAGTGATTTTCCCTGTTGCATCCCTCTCGGAAGCGCGTGCAGGTAAGCCATTTGCACGCTTTCACCATTTACGGCGTCAATCTAGTATTTCTTTTGACTTCCCAATCTGCCACGGCCGGGCGGATAGCCTAATATTTGTTTTCCACGTAACTAGTTGCATTACGCAAGACTTATCGTACCAGCCATCAAGCAATTAATAGGTAATGTCTCGAACATGAGGGCTGCCTCAGTTGCAGAAATTCGTAACGCGATCTGTTCACATCACTCCACACATCCAGCGCACCATCTTCATCTCCGTGATACGCAACTGCTGTTTATGTCACTAAATCACTGGCCACTTCTCACTATCGAAAAAAAGGACAGATCTAATGATGGTTTTATGTTCTTTCACTTTAACCGGCTTACCAAATACTTAAACGGGTATATCTGCTCATATCTGAACATGACTGTCTATGCAGACAGATGTGGATTTCGTGGTGTTCCAAGTGTCTGTCAGTCTTCTAAAATTTAGTTGCAAACAGATGTTTGCGACCAACTCCTTCCACGTATTTACGCGTCTCCGTAGCCGTTCCTAATCTAATGACAGCTCAATATTATCAGCATACCTACATAAGCGAGCAGCTATGGGGGCCAAAGTCAGTTCATCTGGTATTGATCTTAACAGGAACGGGCTTAGGACGAATCTCAGGTAAACTCTGACTGTGAGGGAAGGGATAATTAGTGTCACCAACATCAGTTCGTATTGAAGGCATCTAAGGCGTTCTCCATAAAGATTAAAAACAAGACAGGATATAGATCTATGATCTGGGCGGAAACCATACTCGCCCTTCGAGACAGTACACTTCTGTCGGATCCGAGAGTCGATTAACCACTCAATTATCTACACACTATAGCTTCATGGTGTGGAGTAATACCTTTATACCTCGATAACTTCCATACTCATGCACCTAATTTTTGCCCTGAAATACTTGTGTAATAACACTTGTGTTAATAAGAACTCTATCGGCGCCAACAGCTTTCCGATTCTTTATGCTGTGAAGTTTTGATGGATGTAGCTGTTTTTCTGCTGATAAAACAACTTGGCAGAATAAGATTTCCATTTTTCCTTCATAACGAGGTCCTCGCATAGCCTCATCGGCACGTCTTGGATTCTATGTTGCGTGAGTTGCGTCGCTTTGATCCTCAAACAAGGTATCTAATAAATAAGCTTCTGCCTTTCCAACTCACGACGACCTCAGTGGCGCGTCGGGGGAAGGCCCGACTGCGATGCAGGGGGTTCGATTCCCGCCGGGTATTTATGCTTAAAATAAATATTTGTATCTGGTCTGACTGTTTTCTATGTATCATATGTATGTATTTACAAAAAAAAAGTATATTATGTAGTATATCCGTTGTCTAGTCCCATATTACAAGCTTAGTGCTTAGTTTGGAGCTAGATTGCGCTGTGTGTAACGTCGTGCAATATTCATTTATTTAACTTATCATACAGTGACTGTAACTTCTTTCTGGCTCTGGCTACTGCTCTTTTTGTGAAACTTTGGTGGTCCTGTACGTTTCGACATCTTCAGAAGAGGTGCTCGGTTGCCATATTTTAAACAGGGCTTGTTGAACAGTTAGAAACTATCCCCTTCCAACAAATATGGGACAATTGCTCAGTTACATTGATTTTTGGCCTTAGTTGATGAACATAATTAAAATAAAACTAGGTAGTATAGGACACACGTGTCATGTTTTATTTAGAAATGTAAGGCTGTAAGGGACACACGTGTATGTTTTATTTCGAAATGTAAGGCTGTAAGGGACACACGTGTATGTTTTATTTCGAAATGTAAGGGTGTAAAGGACACTTTGCAAAGACGATGTCCTTTACAACCTATTTTTGAGGTGACTTATATTAAACACTCTAGGTCGTATAAGACTTTGCTTTACTTTGATATGCTTTACTACCACAGTAAGCACATTTTTGTAACTAAGTGTTATTTACATACCCATTTTTATGGAAAAGTTTGTTTAGCGTGCCAAAATAGGTGGGTCGTAAAGACCATTTTTTTGCGAATTTCGCTACGCCGAGTATACAGATCGATAGAGAATCAAAAACTGAGTAAGACAGTGTTGCCAAGTCCTTTACGCCCTAATGTCCTTTACGACCTTTGAGCCCAGAGGTGTCGATATAGTAGGTAATCATTTTAATTTTGACAGCTGTCAAATTGTCAGATTTATAATAATAATTACGATTATCTTGTTTTATGTTGATCGTCTTGTTTTTTTTTGACAATACGTTCAAGTAGATTTTTTGACATTATGTGTTTATGACAATTTGTCCATTAGTCGTATTGCTCTTTTGACCTCATGCTCCTAAACCTGCTATTCCGACCTGTATCTCGATTTGGGTTAGGTTAGGAACGATAAATCGGATTAGATTACAAAGAGGGTTAGGTTAAGAATTAAATAATATTTTTGAGTTCCTAACCCAACCCGCATTCGGGTTAGGATTTCGGATTAGGTAAGGTTAGGAATAACCATCACATCACTTATATTTCGTTTATTAGTAAAGACGTATAATAAAAGGGAGTCAATATAGGTACGTGAAATAATATTTTATTCACATACTCGTAGTTAAATAAATCAAATCGATGAGTTAGGTTCAAACAATCGATAATGTTTTTTATTTATATGTTTAGTTTTAGGTTCTAGTGAATAAATTATTTTTTGCAATTTTGTATGAAATTTTAATGAAACAAATGATATTTTTTTAACATTTGATTGTACCTAATAGAGTGAGATCCTAGAAATGGCAGACATCACGTATTTTCTGACGAATGAAATGTGGTCGATTGAGTAGTGTTAGTATGTACTAAGAACGCATGCCTACTTGCTAGCCTGCTGCGACGGCCAATTCTGAGATATCAGGTCATCAAGATACATAAAAAAATTACTTACATCACGTCAATTATCCAAGCTGATTTTCACGTATATTTTAGGTAATATACCTACTTAAAAATATCGGTCTGTCTTCTTGTAAAAAGTTTTAAAATAGTTGTCTGGTGGACATAAATATAAAAACGGAGCATCAGAATTTACGTGAAGTCGAGTAATTATTTCGGGAGCTTTAAAGCGACTGCGAAGTAATACGGCCGACGGAAAATGTATGGGAGTATTGGCGACTTATTTTTAAGTAAGTATATTACCTAGAATATACGTGAAAATCAGCTTGGAGAATTAACGTGAGGTAAGTATTTTTTTTATATATCTTGATGATCTGATATCTCAGAATTGGCCGTCGCAGCAGGCTAGCAAGTAGGCATGCGTTCTTAGTACATACTAACACTACTCAATCGACCACATTTCGTTCGTCAGAAAATACGTGATGTCTGGCACTTCTGGGATATTGGACTATAACATCTCTAATGGGTACCTACATCAGAGCAATAAGCTAAAAACGAAATAAAATACATAGGTACATTGCATAGACACAAAAGACAGGCGAAACTTTTCGACATGGAAGTAAAGAAAAAAGCCTATAATATGCTCTTCAAAACTATAACTTAATATTTCAAATATTTCCTTATGCCCTGACTGTACATGGGTATGTAGGTCTTCCAGTCTACATCATGAGGTGACACCGGGAACAGCCGCTGGTCTTCCGGAGACAGTTCCTCATGAAGATCTGTCATGTTCCGAGCTATAAATATCCATTCACCCAAAGAAAATGGCTTGATTGCTTCTCGATAGGTTATCACTCGGTTGTTTAGTTTTACCCATCTGAAAATTAAAGGAGGTAGGTGCATTTATAAACCACAAAATCATCTACCTAGGTACAATAAAAAAAGAATTATCCAAATCGGTCCAGGCATCTTCGAGTAATCGGGGATCATAAAAAAAACAGATTAAAAAAAAACCCGACGAATTGAGAATCTCCTCCTTTTTTGGAAGTCGGTTAAAAACACAACTCATGGTCGACGCTGAGCGGGATTCGAACCAACAACGCATCTTTACTGAATCCGGGAGTAACTTAACCAATTAGCCCTCCGGCGTTGATGACACGCTGAATCTTCGCATCTGTATTGTACCATCTACTACAACTTAGGGATGTGTGCGACATTCCGATGGCATAGAATTTCACCAATGTTCACATCTTAGAATTGTCCAGTTTTACAGGTATATGTACCTATCTCTTATATATATATATATATATATATACCTTTTAAATCTAACATGGTTCTAAAAACTGGTAAATACAAACTTTGGCGTCCTGCCGGTGATCTTCAATAAGTAATCAGCAACATGCGCCGGCACAGTCTGAAGGAGAAACGCCAATGCTCTTACTGCAAAATCTGATTTTGCGTAGAAATATGTTGGGTACGGCAATGCATCTGGAAAAATCGGAAACAGTTTGAACGAAAACCACATTTCGATATATGATTTTTAATGCCCTAGCTAGGCTTATTTACTAATAATATTTTTAAAGAAAACTACATCGTCAAAAAACCATTTAGATCGCTGGAAAATGTTTCCTGTAGATGCTTTCAAACGAGCCTAAGTCGAAAATAGTAAACAGGAAAACATACCTTATTCTTAAATTCATCGCTCGGGATGAAACTCACGTGGCGTATTTTTTAATTTGAAGATGTATTTTTCCATAATCTAATATATAAAATTTCCATGTCATTAAAAATTAAAAAATAACTGAATCGGCAAAATCCTTTCTTCTACTAGTATAAATAAACGCGAGAAGTGTAGGAATGTTTGTTACTTCTTTACGCAAAAACTACTGATCCGATTGCGATGAAACTAGACAGCTAAAATTTTGGAATAGGAAACGTTCATAAACAAGCAGTAAGGTGGGAGTAATTTTACCACTTTTTGTTTCTGTCTGTCAACTTTGAAATTTCTTGTCACGGTAATAGACAAAGCATGTTTTCACTGCTCCGACCTTAATCCACTTTATTAATAAGGCTAGTAGTGTTTAGGTTATTTTTATCCCGATGTTCCTACAGGATAACGACTTTGGGTGTACGTACTTTGTCCACTTTTGGTAGTTTCATGTCTGAGTCCTTCGTAGAACTCCCCTGCTGTCACGGGATTGACGCTGCCACTGCACGAATGGTAAACTGTCAACTTCTTGGTCCTGTAGACATAAAATTATTTCTGATTATTGATCCAGTACCTACATAACTATCATTATCAAAGGTTAGCTATTGCCATACAACGCGGCAATGCTGCCAGCGTTATGGGTACCTTTGCGCCGGGTACAATTCGGGGTGGGTTATTTCAATAGAAGTACCTAGTTATTATTTAGTTTTATATTTTTTAAAGAGGTTTACTGTAATGTCTCTATTTTTTTAATTAGATTCAAAGTTATTATAAATAAATTGAATATTTACTATCATTATACATCTCTATATATCTATTTGTTTCTGATGTGTTTTTTTATTTAGGTACATAATGAAAAGTGATTCTCGATTGGAAACTTGATTTTAAAGACCGTCTTTGTAGCAACTGTCAATTTTTCAATAGGGCAGAGTATAAATCGTGACTTAAGTGGAGATCTCGGCTTGAGTTACGTTTTATAATACGAGCCTTCCGTATGATATTACAAACCTACCGTGGACACTTGGCCGCAGCAACCAGAGTGAGATTAACGCAGTAGTCAACCGGGATCAAGTCCATGATGTTGGTCCCGTCTCCGGGAACGACCCGGGCATACCCCTGGGCCACGTCGTACCCGATCCGGGCCACCCCGGCCCAGTTGTCTGTCCAGCCGACTACGGGCGGCCGGGCTGTTGAAGATACTGTCAACAAGTCACAAACAAACATTCGTTACGAGGGTTTAAAATTGTGAATTTAACCGTTTCAATACGATCATGTTTTTGTCCAAGAAGTTCTATTAATAGATTCTAGAATCTTCTCTTCTTTTCGTGTTGTGGAGTGGCTCACCTGGTGTTAGAGTTGTCAGGTCACCCTAAGCCCTATGGCCTCTAACTTGACCTCGTTAGGTCAAGTTAGAGGCCTTAGGACGACCTGACTACTGTTCCCAGAACTACCAACTAGTATTAGTGGGATCCTCACCTATCGAAGGTCTGACAATAGCAGTGGGTATGTCACCGTGGTTATCTTCAACGTACTTTTCTATAATTGCTTTAGAGAACGTGTACACATTTCTGTTGCCATCTGAAAATTAATTAAAATAATTAATTTAATCTATAGTCATATTATAAAGAGGAAAGATTTGTATTTGTGAGTGTGTATGTCTGTATGTTGATCATGAATAAACTCAAAAACTACTTGACCGATTTCAAAATTCTTTCACCATTAGAAAGCTACATTCACCCTGAGTAACATTGGCTACTTTTGATCCCGATATTTCCACGGGATCGGACTTACGCGGGTGAAACCGCAAGACGCAGCTAGTCACGAATAGCACAACGGATATTCATTATCATTCTTCCGATGTTCCCGGTTACATCCCTCTTATTTATTTGTGGTATTACATAAAGACTTGTCTCCGGTGGGAATCGAGCCTGCAACCTTCTGCATCGCAGCCGGGTGTTTGCCCGACTTTAATACCTACCACTGATAAATTCCTTAAGTTCCTGCTCAGTGTATCCTTTCTCCATGAACTGGTAGACCTCCTGGAGGGTCCTGGGAGGAGGGTAGACCACCTCGTCGACCACTTTCTTGTCCGTATTTGCGAA
Source organism: Idaea biselata (assembly GCA_958496205.1). Lineage (NCBI taxonomy): Eukaryota > Metazoa > Arthropoda > Insecta > Lepidoptera > Geometridae > Idaea > Idaea biselata. Next base: position 1,327,764 of record OY292397.1, read on the forward strand.
TGCAGTAGAGATGTGGACGAAAGCCTTACAACATAACAATGCACTTTAATTTAAGGGCCCTATTCTAAAAAACTGTAATTCCATGTCGGGCGCATCGAAAATTGTTGATTATTTCATGACGGAATGTCGTCGAACTTTTTTTTGTGTACAGATTGTAGGCGACATTGTTTCCGATATTTTAGTGCAGTTTCCATACAAATATGTCGTAACGTATTGAAGCCTATCGACATTTTAGCCAAACCAGACATTTTTTGTCTAAAATTTGGATAGGTTTTGCACCAATAGGAGGTTCTTGTCTTAAAACTACACCAAAATGTAGGAAATAATGTCACCTACAATCTGTGCACAAAAAAAAGTTCTACGACATTCCGTCATGAAATAATCATCAATTTTCGATGAGCCCGACAGGGATTTTCAGTTTCAAGGTCGTTGACGTTGTTACTCCTCTTAAGGGAACCATTTTAAGGAAAATAAGATTGCGTTCAAATGAGCCTACGTGGAAAAAAGTCGTCAGGGAAAAAACATATTCCTAAATTCGTCGCTCTGGTGGTGTAATGGTTAGCACGCTGCGTCGGAGACGTATAGAAACGTGAGTTCGGGCCTCGCTGCGAATAGTTTTTTGTAGATGCAAGGCATTAATATTAAAATTACGAAAGATTAAATAAAAGTGAAGATACTAGAGCATGGGTTCCCAAACTGGGGGGCGCGCCCCCCAGGGGGGGCGCAGAGACCTTCTAAGGGGGGCGTGGGCAATTTTCAATCGCTAAGAGAATGCATAAAATTTCAGACTGCTCGATACGACCAATAAAATTAAAACAATTGTAGGTAGGTATTTACCCTTCTCAAGTACATATTTGTGCGAAAGGGGATTTTCTGCGGTAGTTGTAATAAAAACCAACTTTAGAAATAAACTTGACATTGGTAGTGACTTACGTTGTGCGATTTCTACAGTTAGATAAGCCGTGAATTGTAGACCTCGTCAATATCATGCAAGCTCATCCATCACATTCCAATAAGTAGGTACTACTTACCAAATACCTTTTCAGTGACTTTGTTAAACTTTGATAAGCAATAAAAATACTTTTTATGTTATTGAATTATTTTTTATTCTGTGGCCAGTGCTTGAGCGACATAAGCAGCAGCTGCATGTCACGGAGATGAAGACGCTGCGCTAGATGTGTGGAGTGACGCGAAAAGTTCGCGTCAGAAACTCCCGCATTAGGGGCAGCCTTCATATCCGAGACATTACAGATAAAGGTGGTACGGTCACGTTTTACGAAAACCGGCTAGTTACGTACAAATGTCTTGCTATGGCGCCTCCGTCTGGCCGCGGCAGACTGGGAAGACCCAAGAAAGGTCGCGGATATGCGTACAAATGGCCTCACTACACGGGATGCCGAAGATCGTGCGAAGTGGAGGCGTAAAAGTATTTAAGCGGAACATCACTCGGATGATGATGATGAATCTGGACTGGAGGATGGGGGGCGCGAACTTTTTTTTTGTCCAAAGGGGGGCGCGGCCCAAATAAGTTAGGGAACCCCTGTACTAGAGGAACAGTTTAACTAAAAAGGTTATACATTTTTAACAAGAAGTAATGCATCATCAAAAATCGTCCCGAATCGATTGCCGGGCCGGGTGGTGACTGGTGAGTGCGCTAACAATTACGCTTCACGGGGTCACTCATTTTTACCGGACTGCTCGACGCAAAGATAGGTTGCATCCCTCTCGGGAGCCCGCTAAAACCCCAAACTCGTAATTTCGTAAGGCATGGTCATCATTGCAAATAGATTTGACAAATATTTCCAACCAACCCTCCTAGAGTCCAAGCAGTTTATCCACCACCATGCCAACTTAAGGTTTGCTGGAGGGTTACTTCGGTTCGTTTCGATACGACAACGATACGATAATACGATGGTTCTACTGTCACCCTACTATCAGAATGTGACAGTAGAATCATCGTATTATCGTATCGATGTCGTATCGAAACGAACCGCAGTAACCCTCCTGGTCTCTCTCAGATCTCTTAGTCGCCTTTTATGACACCTACGGAAAGATATGGGGTAACCCTATTCTATACCGGGGCTACACGTCAAGCACCAACTTTTCTAACCTGTGGTATACCCACCTCGAGATTATTGATGCGTCTGCACAATTCCAAGATTCTTTTCGTTCCTTCAAAGTTTATATTCATAGTTACACTCAATGCTTCGTAAAACCTCACTGTTGCTGCCGAATGGATCACGACGGACACCTTAAATTAAAAAATAAACTTGGTCCCATCGTAATGATACAATACACTTTTTAAACTTACACGGTTTTCGTACATCATCATTATTAGCACTAGAGGTCTAGATCGGTGGAACCTGACCAGGCAGACCCAGTTCTCTATACCTACGCATAAATATTATAGCGTCCCCAACTGTGACCAGCAAGGTTATATAGAGAGGGGTCCGCTGTACCGTCAGGCCACCCCCAGGAGCAACCGTCAGGGATCTGTTTTAGACAGATCGTGTCCCTAAATGCTAGATTCGGTTCTCCTAAAAGAGAGCCCAAAATGGCACCTACGCGATTCAGGCTCGGACTTACTATTATTGACAGACTGACTGGCGAGAAATGGCACATTCTCGTCAGTCGTTGACTAAAAGTTCACGCAGGGCAAGACAGGGAGCCGTGGAAGATTCTTGCTTCGGAGGCCAAGATCCACTTCGGGTCGCTGAGCCAGCGGAGTAAATAAGTAAGTAGTCCGAGTCTAGATCGCGTTGTAGATAATCATTGTTATTAATTACTCCGACGTTTCGGCAAACGGGTTACACCGGCCGTGGTCGGTGATAGTATATACATCTCGATATCTCGGAGTTTGAGTTTGGATACTTTTTCTCTAAGGACAGTTTGAGCGTGTATACTTTTTCTCTAAGGACAGTTTGAGCGTGTATACTTTTTCTCTAAGGACAGTTTGAGCGTGTATACTTTTTCTCTAAGGACAGTTTGAGCGTGTATACTTTTTCTCTAAGGACAGTTTGAGCGTGTATACTTTTTCTCTAAGGACAGTTTAAGCGTGTATACTTTTTCTCTAAGGACAGTTTGAGCGTGTATACTTTTTCTCTAAGGGCAGTTTGAGCATACTTACTTTTTCTCTAAGGACCTTCTCATCATCCTCGCTTATCCCAAGGTTCGGAAGCCCAACGTCACCAGGTACAGGTACTATCTTCTTTAGATCCTCCGGCCTCGTTTGTCGGATGTTTGAAAACAGCTGGAAGATAACTCAAACAAGGTTAATTGAGTTTTTAAAAGGATTTGAAAGGCAACTTAAAAAATCTTCATTTTTACCTCGTTGTTCAAAATTTCTTGGACTCTATGTTCAATTTTGACTCCTTTTTTATCTCGAATTAAAATGTAAATGTTGCCGAGACCATCGATTTCTAAAAGTTTTTGAATAAACATCTGAAATTTCCGAAATTACAGGTTATTTTCCCTTGGTCGAAAAATAATACGAAAACCTACCATTGTTTTCTAAATGTATTCATTCGTAATTTGAATTATTATAAGTAGGTATGTACTTATAATAAACAAGTTTAAAAAGTTTTGTACCTACTTAAACAAGTTTAGGCGGTAGGTAGGTACCTAGTATTTCTAGATTAGATTTTTCCATCTTATCGGGTGCCTCCATCATATAAAGAAAATACTCTAAATTTTAACTCTCTGCCATCAGCGGTATATGCTGTGCGTTGATCCATCAGTCAGTCAGTCGGGACAAAGTATTTTATAGTAGATAAAGATTTTTAATTTAAAGCATTACCTAAAGGATCAATTTTTAGTTCAAAGGTTACATTAGGAAACATTAGGTAGGTATTATGAACCTCCAATAAATAAATCAATTTAAAGCATCCTTCTTCCTACTATCCTATTTCCTACTAATATTATATATCGTAGTTACCTACCTACTAATATTATAAACGCGAAAGTTTGCAAGTGTCTACCTATGTATGTATGTCGTATGTGAATTTGTCACTCCTTCACCCAAAAACTACTGTACCGATTGTACAGTACAGGAATATAGATAGCTCGAGACCTAGAATAACACATAGGCTACTTTTTATCCCGATACTCCCGCGGGATCGGGACTTAAGCGGGTGAAACCGCGGGGTGCAGCTACTCTACACTAATATTATAATAAGGAAAGATTTGTATTTTTGTATGTTTGTGTGTATGTATGTTTGTAATGGAATAAACTCAAAAACTACTGGACCGATTTCAAAAATTCTTTCACATAGCTACATTCACCCTGAGTAACATAGGCTACTTTTGATCCCGATATTCCCGCGGGATCGGGGCTTACGCGGGTCAAATTATATATAAAGCAGTATATCTTGGTGTAGTTTTACCTTTCCCAGAAACCCGGATCCTCCAGTCAAGAAAACAGATTTGCCTCTATAAAAGTTGCTTATTGATATTTTATTGTCAGCCATTTTACTGTGAATATAAACAGCTATTATTAAAAACCAATATTGTGTTATTTAAATAAATAACGTTAGCGTTATCGTACCTTGCGAAAGACTAGACTTTAACTTTCACAGTATTTAATTAATTAATAAGTACGATTTATTTTATTTTTAAGTAACTTTACTGATCTACCTACGTAGGTAATAAGAACTAAATAATGAGAAAACGGTCGTCTGAAGGCCAGCAACGAAATCAAGTTTTTACCCCCTCTCGCGCCAACCAGTTAGTTCTTAACAGTGAGTTTAGAAATTAATAGTTATTTGTTATGCAAGGCTGCAAAGTTGGTTTTTGCAGCGAGTACCTACTTGTATTGAAACCTGAGCTAGCGAAGCATTCTAGGATTGAACCTAGAATTATAGAATCAAATATAGAATGCTGAGCGTCGCAAAGGTTTCAAGGGTACGAGATGCAAAAAACTTTGCTGCCGAGTGAAACACACAATTTTTCACCTCACTACAGCGAGGAAAACGCTAGGTGCATTTTTCCGGTAGAACACTCAATTCGGCATTATATACCGCTTATTGTACCGTAGTAAATAATAAAAATAAGCAAACAATCTCTAAATTGAATAATTCATGAAAAAACCTGCTTGATACTAATGATAATAAACAATAAATACTACATTGGCAATGTGCAACAATACTTCGTGGTTCGATGCCATGAACAAAAAAAATGAAATGAGGTTTCGGTTAGCGCATTTTCAAAGGACTTGGCTCTATATAAAAGTATCGAGAAGACAGATTCGAATTTTAAAATCTCTTTCCACGCTAGCGTGCAAAACGATCCTTTCCGAGGTTGTGAGATCCCGTGCTATTTATTACTTTTACCATTGTTTCAACGCTCAATGTTTCGAGACCTTTCCAGGTCCCTTCTTCAGGATTGACAGAAGAGACCTGTAGTAAAGGTCTCGAACGAAGGATCTCTATACTATCAGCGGTTGAGGCTGCGCGTTGATCAATAAGTCCAGGACAAAGCATTTTGATAACAGAAGATAGAAAATTAGTTGGATTGGATGGGTTTTTAATAACGCCTACCTTCTTACTTACCCAATTTGGTGTTTTATCTGTGACGTATGAATTCCAGAGGCGATCCCAAATTTATGGGATTTTTTACAAATAATTCTACAAGTTATAGAGAACATGTTAGTTCCATCAACACGGACACATTACTAAACAGAATATAGTTTTTGATGTTTCAGTAATTTACTAGTTTATATATTATTATTATTATTACGGAAAATGTAGGTAGGAATTGATATAAGTGCCTACATACCCAGGGGCGTCTCTAGCGGGTGTGCAGGGTGTGCACAGCACACGGGGCGCAGCGGTCTCAGGGGCGGGCGCCGCGGCGCCCCTGAGACCGCGGCGCCCACACCCAGCCCCCGTATCAGAATCGCATTTTAGAAACTATGAGGTTTTTTTTATTTCATATTTATTTTTAAAGATTCTAATAAGGTCTACGTTAGGTAGGTAGGTATGAGATGCTAATCCGAAATAGTATATTAGGGCTAAATGTCGCATCGCTATTTACTAAAAGGCGCGTGTCGGGAGGGTGATTCTTCGACCGGAATATTTTTTTGCTTATTTTTATGAAAAAATATTAAACCCTGTGCCAGAGCAAATCTTTTGTACTTTATTAATTACTTGATTAATATAATAGAAAATGGTAAAAGAGTGTAAACACTGTAAAGCTAATATTTTAGGAGAAATATCATTTTTTTAAAAGATGACTCTTGAAGATAATGACAACGTGTCGATGTTAATGATTGAGTGGCGAGGAAAAATGACGCCTGATACGATTAATGATTTTGCGTAAATATCAAGGTATGAAAATAGCATATTTTATAAGAATTACATAAAACAAGTAAAATAAGAATCATTTCTTTATATCAAAATACAATTACATAAAGAATTAAATAATATTTTGATTTATAAACAGAAACGTGTGTATGGGGCCCACTGGGTGTGAATGGGGCCCACTAAGATCGTTGGGCCCAAGCCAACCTCACCTGCTAGCTTGGTGCACCTGCTGATAAACGGACAAGGCTCTGGCGCAGACTTTCCCTTCGGGGTTGGGAGGTCAGAACTCAGACGGCAGTCGCTTCCGTAAAAGTCGAAATTCGCCAAATCTTTTATGGGAGTTCAAAAAATGATTGCCACACGGATAGGGCGCCGCCGTATAACGACGCACAGGAGCTTCACCCGACTCCTGTGGTAAGTGGACGAGGGCTACCGGGCGGGTACGGCCAAAGACGCGAGCCCCGAAATACAAGGTGAAACTCGGCTTCGCAACGTGGAACATTCTCACGCTAACCGGACGCGCGAGGGAGCTGGCCGACGTACTCTTCAGGCGGAAGGCAACAAACTGATCTACAAGGGTGCACCTGGTGGAGAGAACGGGGTGGCTGTGGTGCTCGCTTAGGGGTTGCATGGCGATATCTTGGAGGTGAATCGCTTTAGCGATCGACTTATGTGCGTGAAGGTGCTTATTGGGGGGGTTCCTACTTACGTCGTAAGTACTTACGCGCCACAAGTCGGTTGTAGCGACGCTGATAAGAGGTGGTTTTGGGATAAACTCGGCGAGGTCCTTGGGGCTATCTCGTTGTCACAGGGAATCTTTTTGGGTGAATCTGAACGGTCATGTGGGTGAAATGGGGATGGAATTTGAACGTGTTCATGGAGGCTACGGATATGGCGGTCGGAATGGGGAAGGGGAAAAAACCCTACGTACGTGTGCCACTGCCGACCTGGAACTCGTGAACATGCCGTCGCTTTAAGAACCTTTTATTTTGTACCTTGGTATCAATTAATGGTAAAATAAATTACTTCATATTCAAGACAAATGCAATACCTTTTAAGTACCTTTTGAATTATTCAATTCGCACATTTCATTCAAAAGATATCGGTGTATGTAGGTACCTAGATATTGTTTCCCGACATATTTTTTTAAGCTATATATTACCACACCGCACCGAAAGTACTTGTTAATACTTTAAAATATTGGTACCTTAATCAAAAAAACACGGTGAGGTGGGCTGATGCTTTTTCTACGGACTATTCGTTAAACTGCGGGGTGAGACAGGGCGGACTTAGCTCACCTAGATTATTTAACCTCTATGTTAATGGCTTGATTGATGAGCTCAGCAAAGCTGGTGTCGGCTGCTCAATTGACGGTGAGTTTGTTAATAATATAAGCTATGCCGACGACATGGTGTTGCCCATCAATCAGAGGCATAGAGGTGTTGTTGGGCATTTGTGAGCGGTACGCGGCGGCCCATGGCCTCAGATACAATTCTAAAAAGAGCGAACTACTTGTTTTCAATGCAGGTAATAAGAAACACAGGGTTGTACCACCGGTCTTTTTGTGTGGAGAAAAACTAAGTAGAGTCACTAAATTTAAATATCTGGGGCACTGGGTTACCGAGGACCTGTCTGATGACTTGGACATGGAGAGGGAGCGTAGAGCTTTGACGGTTCGGGTCAACATGTTGTCCCGCAGGTTTTACCGCTGTACTGACCATGTAAAAATAAGTCTTTTTAAGGCCTATTGCCAAACTTTTTATACTTGTAGCTTGTGGGTCAACTACAATAAAAAATCACTCAGAGCGCTACAGGTGCAGTATAACAATGGTTTTAGGATGCTGTTGGGGCTGCCCCGCTACTGCAGTGCATCGACGATGTTTGCTGTTTCACATACTGAGGGTTTTAATACTATCATCAGAAAAAGAGCAGCGTCTTTGCAAAATCGCGTGCGGGACAGCGCCAACGGTCTCCTAAATGTTATTGTGGAAAGGATGGATTGTCCAATAGTGCGGCACTGGAATCACCTTCATTTAGATTCAAGTAGACCTGCCTTATTTAACATTAAGTAATTCAATTTTATTATTATTATTTTTATGATTATGCTTAATTTAAATGGAATGTTTTTATTTTTATTTTTTAGAATTTTTATTTGATTGTAATGTATTTATGACATGTAATACCTACTTATGGACTTAGAATCCGAAATAAATGATTTATTATTATTATTATTATTGTTTGTAACGTCTCCGTTTCACGGGGCTATGGAGCCCCGGACTTTTGGAAGGCGTGCGTGGGGCCGAAGCCAACACGTAGAGGCCCGTTTCAGTTACAATTTTAATCGCAAAGTTGAAATTGACACCAAACCGGCGGTTATCCCTGTCTACACTATAAAATGCAGCCAAGGACAACCCCCGGTTTGGATAGTACTATTGTGTAAACTACAGATGAAAACTACTTGGGCTATGACAATGGGTTGGTAGTGGATTGGATACTGGGGGGAACTATGGGGACTATGGCGCCTGCCGTAACATTGTTCAATAAACAAGTAAAAATGGCAGACGGAGACTCGCCAACTCACAAACTGGGCCACCCTAAATGAAGCCGAGCAAATTACAGCCAGGGGGCAACAGGGGCGTGAGTGGCTGAAGGATGGAGAGGCCTCCCTGGATTTTATACTCAGGTCACGGGCTCCCTGAGGGTCCAGCCTACCTGGCCCACTCACCACTTACGATTGGCATCCATCCTACGAGCAGAGTGGGAGCTCTACTCTCGCGACTCCACTCCGACCGGCCGGTGAAGGCAAGCCAGAGGCGGGGGACCGCTTCCTCGTCAGTGTTCACTCCGACCAGCCAACTAAGGCAAGCCGGAGGTGAGGAACGGTGGTTTCCCCCTGGAGCACTCGGGTAGCCGCGGGGTCGCTACTCCCCGACACCTCGCCTCAAGGTGCCCTGCGGGCTTATTATTATTATTATTACCTTCTAACCAACTTCTAACAGAAGTCAAGCTACATACGATGCTCGTACGAGCAAATCACACAAATAGACATTGCTCAATAGACATTTAGAATAATATGTACCTAGATATAATATTATTAGCCCCAGAGGTGAGCGAACAAAAATGCAACTAATATTCCTACAGATTTTTTAAAAGTAAAAGTCCGGTACCAATTTATAAACTACCTGTACGAAATTTCAACCAAAATCCGTTCAGCAGTTTTTGCGCGATTGGCGTACAAACAAACAAACATGTAAACTTTCGCGTTTATAATATCAGTTAAATGGGATTGCATGACAGGAAGTTCGTCCAAGTTTATGCTAAAGGAAAACGTGTATTGATAATTGATCTTGGCTTCCTATTAGTTTTCGGATGGGGAATAACAAATTGACAATTGTATTATCCTCTTCTATACTTAGTTAGGTAGGTAAATTCTACGATATACCATACCTATCAGCCCCACACACTATATAGGCTAGGAAAGGTCTAGGCTGCATCATCATCACCATCTCAGCCCTTATCCGTCACTGCTGAACATAAGCCTCCCCCATACGCCGCGCCGCCACAAATAGCTAACCCGGAGCCACCTCCATCCAACGACTCCCCGCAACCGCTACAATGTCGTCAGTTCACCGAGCAGGTGGTCGCCACAACATTTAGTTTCGCATTGGATCGTGGTCGCTCCTTCGAGGACTTTTATTCGCATCTAGGCTGCGTTATGGGATATTTAGTTAGACGATGCCGGTGCCATTGACATTTTACGTGCCCAGTAAAATCATAACATTGTAGTAGGTACAAATGTTAGGAAATTGTTAATAATATTTACAAAAACATTTAATTTTTATTACAATATCGTGGTTAAGAATCGTGATATAGGTGCGCAATGATTATCCGTAACCCAGATTGATACAAGTAGGCCAATGAGGAGCGCATTGGCATTGAACGGTCGTGCGGGTTAAGCAACGCTTTGCGCGATCATTGCTTGGATGGGTGACCGATAATTTGTGTGGCAAAAAACTTTTCTCGATCTCCTCCGTGCTTTGGAAGGCACGTATAGCAGTTGGTCCCGATTGTTATCTCTGATAGCAGTTGCGTCCTTAGTTGCAGTTAGAGGCATATTAGGGCGACTTGAAAACTCTACGAACATTAGATGAAAAGAAGTAATCTGATTGGTTCTGTTGTGTAGAGAGGCTATTAAAAAAAAAGAAAAATAAAATGCTATTGTTTTAGAATTCAATGCTACGGGAACAAAAAAGAAAAGTAAGTAAGTATAGCTAGTATAGGTTTATTTAATAAACAAGCACAAGAACAAAAAACATAAAATGAATAAAAAAACACAACAAACTTATATCGTAATTTGAGTTTTATTATACACAGTTTATGCCATTGATAAATCAACGTTTAAGAATGTGAATTAAATCATAGATTAAGCATGGACACTATCTGTATAATTAACTCTGTAACTGTAGTATAATTTGTCTATGATTAAATCTAAAAATAAAAACAACATTCACACAGCGCCGTCTAGACTCGAATATACTTAACAATAGATTAGGTAGGTACGTTTGTAATTATAACATTTGCGAGACAAGTTCAAAATCTCTTGAAGAGAAAACAAATTAAAATATAAAGTTACCTACTTGAGATAGCAAATTTTACTTGACTAAAATAAAGAAAAAAATGTATTTGGAGAAGCACACGGTGAAAATCAATTGTCATCTGTGCGTTGTTCCCGGCTGGGCCTGGGGTCGGCTAAACACCAAATTATTTGGAGTCGGCACAGTAGCTAAGTTATAATTAGTTATTGAATTGACCATATCGTCTGCAAATAGATTTGGCAGCATTTTTACAGTCGACCGCTTCCCTGACACCAACCCTCCTAGACCGAGCAATATATTCGCCACCGCGCGGGGATAACTTAACTTGCAGTTATACTTGTAGTCTCCCTTAGATCCCTTAGTCGACTTTTATACATTAACTATAACTCAAGAACGGCTGAACCGATTTGGCTGAAAATTGGTGAAGAGGTAGCTTAGAACCAGGAGAAGGATGCTTACTTATTTTATTTGTTCTGGCTCTAAGGCGGAACAAAGTTCGCCGAGTCATCTTGTTTCTAATATTTCAAATGTTTCCTAACGCCCTGGCTGTACGTCGGTATGTACGTCTTCCAGTCTACATCGTGAGGTGACACCGGGAACAGCCGCTGGTCTTCCGGAGACAGTTCCTCGTGAAGATCTGTCATGTTGCGAGCTTTGAACACCCACTCCTCAGTGGATATGTTGATCAATGCTTCTCGGTAACTTACCACTCGTTTGTTGAGTTTCACCCATCTGAAAGTTTATGACATGCTTAGAAGTTAGAACTTAACTTTAAAATGTCTTTATATAGCAGATAACCCGGTTGTGGCCACCCCTTTTGTGGACTTTAAGGTTTTAACAGAGGTGTAATTAAATAATTTACTACGTATTTAAATTTCGGATTATAAAAAAAACATTAGGTATTTTATTTGGATGGCCAGAACTGGCACAAAATGATTTATTTATTTTCTTTACTCAATAAATGATTTATTTTTGTTGTATAAACAAATAAAGGCTGGAATAAAAAATCCAGCCTAACAAAGAAAAAGACAAACAAACAAACAGACAAGTCTTTAAAAACATTAGATTCGTGTTTAGCTACCGATTTTGCATTTTTTTCTGGATATAATTAAATTACAGATTTTTTTATCGCTACTGTTTTATAATATGTATAGATATGGAATTAGATAAACAAGACTTACGGGTTGCATCTTGTATTTTTCAAAACATCAAGCCCTTCATTTTTTGGAAATTAACTTAACCTTATCCTGAATGTCTACTTACTTGGGAGTTTTCCCTGTGATCTTCAATATATAATCAGCAACATACGCCGGTATCGTTTGGAACAGAAACGACAATGTCTTTACGGCCACATCTGATTTAGCGTAAAAATACGTCGGGAATGGAATTGCATCTGAAACAACCAACATTAATACATTCATTCGGCCACATATAAAGAAGGAGATTCGTAACCATCTAGTTACTAAAGTGGAAAAATCCTCTTCGGAAAAGACCAGTTTCTTTTTAGACAATCTTAGAATTTATTTACGTACTCTGTCCACTATTGATGGTTTCCTTTCTAAATCCTTCGTAGATGTCTCCTAAAAGTACAGGATTGATGCTGGTACTGCACCCGTGGTACACCGTCAACTCCTTCCTCCTGGATTTAAAGATTTGTTTGCGTAAAACTTGATGAGGTGACTAAGGTTCTGTTAAAAGTAAAGCTTCTCGCATTTACTGCCAACTTTCAAGCTTGCAAAGCAATACAATTTCATTAATTTAATCTTCACAAAGATTTTTTTATATAATAGTGGCTACAACAGAACTATTATGTCTAGCAAGCTCTCGAATGGAACCCGCAATACCGATGGGAAGCACCAGTCTTATACTAGCACGAGTACCTACATTTAAGTCTCTTTTTCCCAAACTAAAATCGACAAAAAATATCTCCCGTTCCAATGAACGGGATTAGCCACATCAGGCTACATGGGTCTAAATAGATAACTAGATAGATAAAGGCTTTATTAATACCAAAACTCAAATCTAGTGTGGCACGATCTCTACCAGGAAACCAAATACGGACAATATTTTAAACAACAGTATGGGGACCTAGAATCAAAGAATATTAACAAAGCTACTGACCGAGCACAGTTAGCAGCGGCAGCAAGAGTAAGATTAATGCAATAGTCGATCGGTATGAGAGGAGCAACGTTGGTCCCGTCTCCGGGAACAACCCTCGCGTATCCCTGCGCCACGTCGTACGCTATCCGGGAGACTCCAGCCCAATTGTCGCACCATCCTATCACTGGAGGCTTGCTCATTGAAGTCACTGTCGTTATAAAAGCAAGTTAGCACCTAATAATGTGGATGTTGATTTTATTTTTAAAGTGGAAAATTTGTATTCCCATTCATTTTCTGCAAACAACAGGACTTGAGCCTGCGTTATCGGAATGTCATCTTACACTTGGAACACTGTGCTGGTCCTGTCGGGTGCAGAATTTTGGAAAACAGTATTTAAAAAATTAAGTATAGTAGGTACATTGAGTTATTAAGTACTTAATAAGGTTAAAAACTGAACTCACAGTTCAATCTCTTCTTCATCGTGTCGATGGCACATTTTTTGACCAGTAAGATCCTTTCACGCCAACATAGGTACTGTGAAACTCCTGGCTTTGCTATTTGTTGCCATCAAATCAGCCAGTGTACAGTTATTAAGGCTACAGGGGACTGACGAAATGATGAAAAAAATTGTCTAGAACTCCTTCGTACTTCGGTGCGGCAGTTGATCCCCCGGTCGGTATCTCTGATAGCAGTCGTTAAGTCAAGCTAGAGGCCTTAGTTAGGGTGATCCGAACAACTCTACACTAAGTGAGCCACATCACTACACAAATAGAAGAAGAAAGTTGAAAAGTCAATCAATAAGAAGCGGGAATTCAAGTGTCATCACCCCAATCTAGTGAAATGCGTTTTCCTTGGAAATCTTACCTTACCTAGAATGACGAGTAGGCACATGTTTTTGTATCTATTTTGGGTTGTTCAACTTACGTACCTATCGATGGTCTGACGATAGCTGTCGGCACGTTTCCATGGTTCTCTTCGACAAAGTTTTCTGCAATAGCCTTAGTGAACGTGTAAGTATTTGCTTTTCCGTCTGAAAGATGGTAATGCGATCATTTTGTGTATATAGGTACTGTAGGAGATGAGAATAGAAGAGAGGGGGAAAAGTATAAAAGGCGACGCCTGACCGGCGACGCCCTTTTTTCTGTTCCAGCTCTTGGCGAGTGAACATCGTTGCGAGGTCTTGTTGTTCTTATTATTGTCAAAATAGTTAAGGTAGTTGTCATAATTCTTGTCACGTGTTATTGTTAGAGGTGTATTAGTTTTTGGTTTGTTTGGTTAGGTCTCATTTTAAGTTTTGTTTGTTAAAATTAAATTGTTGTTGGAAGTCTATGTGTTTTGTGGTTATTTTCCATTAGGTCATCGTAATTTTGTTTTTAAAAAAGTCACTTCTGGTCTAATTTCCTAGATCAGAAGTGGGATAGTTCCTGCTAGCCCACTTCCTTTGTTTCAGTGTTGTGCAGTGGTTTAGTTTTTGATTATTTTTGTTTAGTTTTTGTAGACGGTGTTGTTCTTTCAATTTGGCTGTACAGCAGTTTTTCGTTCGATTTTGATAAGTGTGGTGATTTTGTCGTTGTAAATAGTTAAGTGCCGTTACGTGCTTGATTTAAGGCGGTTATTTTTCAAATTTGTTTGTTCTCTTCGTGGTTTTAGTTGAAGGTATTTTTGTGGCGTTATCTACGTGTTTGAATTGAGGCGGTTATTTTTCCTTTTTCGAATTTTGTTTGTTTTTGTGGGTTTTTGTTGCAGAACAGTTGCATTTGTTTTGTTTTTCGTGAAAATGTCTGATCACGAGCGTAGTAATCGTAGTGAGGGTCGCCGTGATAGTCGAAGTCGTTATCGTGACCGCCGTGGTAGTCGCGATCGACGCGACAGTAGGTATCGCGAGCGATCTGGTGACGAGAATACTCAATTAAGGCTTGAGATGAGAGCAATGATGGCTCGTCTTAGGGCGTTAGAAGAAAAATCTACGGTGCGTTCGAATTATCAAACGAATCATTTAAATGATGAAGTGGCGCATTCTAAGGGCCAAGCGGTGCGTAATAGTGATATGCTATTGCCGGAAAACACGAGTCGCGACATGTCGCCTTCACAACGTGAACGGGCAGGGTCGACCTTAAGACATAGTGCGTTACGTTCAAATCACATCGAACATGGTAATGCGGGTCGATCATCGCCGTCGAGGCGTACGCGTACTTTAATATCCCCCAGTAGGCGTACAGTGTTGCGATCGCGAAGTCGATCTTCTGTTCGTGAGCGTAGTCAACGTAGACGTACGCGGTCTAGATCACAACCACGACATTCTGAACCCGTATCTAGCAAGTTAAACGTACAGTCGACGTCGGATCATACCACGGTTACCGATCGTATTGTTGACGCCATTCGTTCGATTAATTATGCGGGTAGGTCGAACCAACATTTTTACATTTCCAATTTTGATCCGAACTTACATAACATCGACGATTGGTGTGCCGAAGTAGATCGGGCTAAATCGCTTAACAACTGGAGTGACTACGAGTGTCTTTCGCGTATAGGAAATTGTCTGAAAGGTGATGCACGATCGTGGCTTAACGAGTGGGTATCGAGTGATCGTACGTGGAGTAATTTTAAGAAAGAATTTAGGCCGTTATGTCCAAAGAAACCTGACATCGCGAGTATTCTAGCAGACGTTATCAATACGAATTCTGATAAGTACCCTACGTACGCAGATTTTGCGCGTCGTAGCTTGTTACGTTTACGTATAGTGCGAGGATTAAGTGACGAATTGATTTCGGCAATAATTATACGCGGTATTACTGATCCTAACATTCGAGCGTCAGCAACTAATGCCAAGTTGTTGCCAAATGATTTGGTAGAATTCTTTTCCATTTATGTCAAACCGATTAGTACTTCAAAGACCATTGGGTCGCGCCCGGTATCGTCTAATAGCTTCAAAACTAAACAAACTTCTGATTTCTTACGAAAACGAGGTAGTAGTGACTTGGTTTGTTTTTCTTGCGGCAAGTTAGGCCATAGACAATCTTCGTGTACAAAGCGACCTAGGATCGATCAGGGATCAAGTAGTTCGTCTGCCATATCAAGTTCTACGGCTTCCAAGCCCGATTTTGTACCAACGAGACCCGAACCGTGTGCGTTTTGTAAGAAACCGGGTCACAAAATAGAAACTTGTTTTGCCAAACAAAGATCGGAAGCGGCAAATAAAGACACAGTTAATCTTTGCAATATTTTGGTAACTTCTACAAATAGTGACGTTGTAGTAGCGGTTATTCAGGATGTACCAGTCGATATCTTGATTGATAGCGGTTCAACCATCTCCTTAATTTCTTCATCTTTGCTAATTCATTTTAAATGTTCGTGTAAACCCGCGTTTCGAATTTTAAAGGGGTTAGGTAGTCAAGAAGTAGAGAGCACGTCGTATGTTACATTGCAAATTGAGTTTGACGGATTAACTCTCGAAGTAGATTTGTTTGTTGTGTCGTCCATGTTTATGAACGTTCCGATTATAGTAGGTACCGATGTTTTAAATAGAGACGGAGTTAGGTATGTTCGTACTAAGGATTATCAGTTACTTACGAGGGATGATAGTAGATTAGAAAGAGTGATGACAATTCAATCTGAGGCTTCAATTCCAATCAACACGCCTCTTATTGACGATCAATTAGAAAAACTTCTACAGATAATTAACGAATTTTCTCAATATTTTATTTCGGGTACCGCTACCTCAACAGTAAATACAGGGTGTATGTCAATTAAGCTCAATTCTGACATTCCTGTCAATTATCGCCCATACCGTCTTTCTCATGCCGAAACACTTCGTGTTCGTGAAATTATTAAAGATCTTTTGGATAAGGGCATAATTGAGGAGTCAGAATCTGAGTATGCGAGCCCTATCCTTCTCGTCAAAAAGAAAGACGGGTCGGATAGAATGTGTGTGGATTTTCGGAAGCTTAACGAAGTTACGATTAAAGATAGGTTTCCATTGCCGCGTATAGATGATCATATAGACCGGTTAGGACACAATAGGTACTTCAGTAGCCTCGACATGGCTACTGGATTCCATCAAATTTTATTGGATAAGGAATCAGTACCGCTTACGGGATTTGTCACGCCTGAGGGCCATTATCAATATTTGAAAATGCCCTACGGTTTGGCAAATGCTCCAGTCGTTTACCAACGAATCATCGTCAAAACACTTCGCGAGTTTATTGAATCTGGCGATATCCTTGTCTACATTGACGATATTTTGATTTTAAGTAAAACCGTGGATCTTGGCCTTATTTTACTTCGTAATGTTCTGGACACGTTGACTAAAGCCGGTTTTTCAATCAACTTGAAGAAGTGTTCATTTCTAGCGACTGAGATCGAATACCTAGGACGAACGATTAGTGAGAATCAGGTTAGGCCGAGTCATGAGAAGGTGAAAGCCTTGATTGACTCAGCTGAACCACGAAATGTCAAGCAGGTTCGTCAGTTTATGGGCTTAGCCAGCTATTTTAGACGTTACATAGCTGACTTTGCCCAGAGGACTGCTTGTATCACGGCTTTGACTAAAAAGGGAGTTAATTTTAACTGGGGTGTAGAACAACAGGCCGCCCGTAAGTACATTATCGAATGTCTTACGAGCGAGCCGGTACTAGTTATTTACGACCCTTCGTTGCCAATAGAGGTCCACACAGATGCGAGCTCTATTGGTTATGGAGCTGTTCTGATGCAAGAACATGAGGGTAGCCGCAAGCGAGTGGTATCTTACTTTAGCAGGCTTACTCAGGGGGCTGAGAGTAGATACCACTCGTACGAGCTAGAGACGCTTGCCGTTGTTAAGGCCCTTCAATATTTTAGGCATTATCTTGTGGGGGTACGCTTCACCGTAGTGACCGACTGCAACGCATTAAAACTTACTCAGCGTAAGAAAGATTTGTTGCCTAGGGTGGCTCGGTGGTGGGTATACCTTCAAGATTTCGATTTTGGTTTGGATTACCGTAAAGGTACCCTTTTGTCCCATGCCGACTATCTTAGTCGGAATCCTGTCAACGTGGTAACCGTTCAGAAACCCCTGAACTGGGCCCAGGTTGCTCAGGCTTCTGATGAGGAGACTAGGTGTCTCATGCAAAGTCTGTCGGATGGACAATTAGATTCTTCTCGTTATGTAGTTAAGAATGATATCTTGTACTTTAAGTATACACCTACTGGTGACAATCCAAAGCTGTTATGTTTTATACCGAAAGGTCATAGACTTAGCCTTCTGCGTATTTTTCATGATGAACATGACCATCCAGGGGTAGATAAGACCGTTGACCTCATTATAAAACACTTCTGGTTCCCGGGGTTAAGAAATTTCGTGCTAAAGTATGTAACACATTGTTTGGTGTGCATTTCTCATAAGAAAGCCCCTCGTGCCCCTCTCCAGCCTATCCACTCCTGGGAAAAGCCAGATGCACCTTTTGAGACACTCCACATGGATGCTCTAGGACCTCTCCCCGAAGCTGATGGCTATCGTTATATTCTCATCGTAATCGATGCGTTTTCCAAGTTTTGTTTGTTGTACCCAATGTATCGTCAGGACACTGACGAGTTAAAGCGCCATTTTACTAATGTCATTTCACTATTTGGAACACCTAAACTAATTGTAGCTGATAGGGGTCGAATGTTCCAAAGCGCTGACTTTCTTAATTGGGTCAAGGATATGGGCTGTGATACGCATCTGATAACACCCGAGATGCACCAATCTAACGGGCAAGCCGAGCGCTACTGCCGTACCGTACTTAACATGGTGCGCATCGAGTGTAATCATCGCGTACAAAGGTGGCCGGCTGTCATGTGGAAGCTGCAATTGGTTCTCAATATTACCAAGCACAGAACCACGCAACATTCAGCTTTAAACCTACTGATAGGCATTGATGCAGCAACACCACTTATTCGAAGTCTGGTACGCGACGTAGCTATTGAGGGTTCCAGCCCTAACAGGGAAGCTGTTCGCGAGATGCGTCGCCAGAGGACGTCTGAGCGTCTCCGCGCAAATCAGGAGTCCCAGGATACCTACGTCAATAGAGGACGCAAGGCGCCTCGTGTCTTTGAACTCAATTCCTTAGTTTTTGTTAGAAAACAGGCACAAGCGACTGGGAAGCTGGACTCCTGCATGCGAGGGCCGTATCGTGTGGTGAAGGTCCTTCCACACGGCCGCTATGAACTTCAGCTCCTGGCCGGCTCGTATGGGAAGTCGACGCAGGCGGCTGCGGAATACATGATTCCGTGGCAAGGAGAGTGGACTCCCGATGTGTGTGCTGATTTTTTCAATGGTAAGCAATTTTATTACTTAAGGATTAGATCTTTTGCCTAAGTAAAGTGAAGTTTAAAGTTTAAATTTTAAAAATGAATTGTCCCTTTCTGTACCTGTGTTAAGTGTTCTCTCGTTGGGTGAACTCGTAAAGGGAAGTTTTGTCTTGCAGTTAGGGTAGTCAGGTGTGGTACCCTAGCTGACGGATCAAGTGAGGTATGGTTTCATGTTATTGGATGGTGCTTTGGAGTCGCTCGAGCATTTCGATCCTAGTATATGGGACCTACCTTGGGTGGTTTTGTGTTTTTAATTGGTGCTCGGACACTGTCTTGGAGTCGCTCAGACAGTGGTGGTCCTTGAGCGGTGGTACACGCAGGGTCACGTCACGGGTTGGCGTCTGACGAGTCGTGGTGTGTGACATATGTTTGTGTGGATAACATTGTCATCGTTTTTATGATATTTTGGGTTGAAACATGTTTTTATGGGTACTGATTAACACACGCAAAGTTATGTCTCACGTAGATCTCTAGCGAGCCGTGAGGGGCACTCCCCCGACGGGTCCTGCCCCAGGTGGTTGGTACAGATATTTATTTGTTTCATATCCGCTGTGCTTAGGGCTATGCCAGGTGAGCTTAGCTTATAGATGTGTCGAATTATTATTATTTTCTGAAATCGGCACATAGGTTTCCTAGTTTGTGCTTTATTTTGTTGGACATGCTGTTGTGTTGTGTATTTTCTTCTGTACAGATGCAGAAGATGCAATTGAGGAGTCCGCTACTCCCAGCGCCAGTCAGCCTGAAATTGAGACGCCTGGTGACGCAGGCGAACCACAACCCAGCACGTCAGGGACGCAGAGATGCGTCGAGGTTCCTGCTGCGCCGTCAATCACTTCGTCGAGCGATGAAGATTCGGGAAATTCAATGCCAACTCTAGAGACTGATCTCCAGAGTTAGAAGAAGGAGTCCGAGGACGGTCTCCTGTCAGGAGAGGCCGTGTAGGAGATGAGAATAGAAGAGAGGGGGAAAAGTATAAAAGGCGACGCCTGACCGGCGACGCCCTTTTTTCTGTTCCAGCTCTTGGCGAGTGAACATCGTTGCGAGGTCTTGTTGTTCTTATTATTGTCAAAATAGTTAAGGTAGTTGTCATAATTCTTGTCACGTGTTATTGTTAGAGGTGTATTAGTTTTTGGTTTGTTTGGTTAGGTCTCATTTTAAGTTTTGTTTGTTAAAATTAAATTGTTGTTGGAAGTCTATGTGTTTTGTGGTTATTTTCCATTAGGTCATCGTAATTTTGTTTTTAAAAAAGTCACTTCTGGTCTAATTTCCTAGAGTACAATAAATACTGTTTCAGTTACCTTATGCTCAACATCATCACATTTTCTTGGGGACCGATATACTTACTGTAAAAGTCTTTGAGTTCGTCATCGGTGTATCCCTTCTGTATAAACTGGTAGACCTCTTGGATGCTCCTGGGACGAGGGTAGACCACCTCCTCGATCACCTTCCGATCGCTGTTCACGAACACTGTAGATAAATAGACGAAAGCCTACAGAGGAACAATCGACAAAGTTAATTCACTTCTGTATCTACATCTATCATTATTTTCGTGATCGTCATAATAGACCATGGGTATGGTTACCTGTAGATTTTTAATCCGTTTACATAGTTCCACAGTTCTCCTCGTCCCTTCAACGTTTATATTCATGGAGACACTCAATTTTTCGTAAAATCTTACTGTTGCCGCCGAATGAATCACAACATTCACCTGAAAGACACAAAAATATCGAATTAAAACGAAAAGGCGATAGGCTTGCATTTCCTTAATCTCACTCCACCATGACTTCACCTGATAAGAATTGAAATCATTATAGCTTATATGCCTACCTTTTCTCTTTGGACTTGAAGACTCAAAAGTTACGAAGGATTCTGCCTCAGATACATATTGTATTTCAAGATCCAACTCTTATAATGATAGGGTTTTGAATTTTCCCATCATCAACGCCGAAACGGTCACCGAACCGAACCATACAAAACATGCCACTAAAAACCTCAAAACGCTAAAAAGCTTCTTTGAAAGTGCTTCTTTAGTTGATTACCTATATTTACCTTTTCCTCGATTATATTTTGATCTTCAACACTGATCCCAAGGTTCGGTAACGAAATGTCTCCTGCTATCGGAACTATTTTCTTCAGATCTTCTGGTCTCGTTTGTCTAATATTTGAGAACAACTGGAATAGTATAATATTAATATCTTATTATTTTTCCTAAAAGACTTCCAAAAGTTTTTGTAAAAATTGCTCCCACAAGAGATTCAAACTCGCGCCTTCTCATTGTCATGTGGTCGACTTTCATCACAGTGAATTACTTTTAACCAACTTTAAATAAGGATATTCTATAGTACGTAGGTACCAACTTTTCATGTATTCTGTGGCAGCACTACATTTCTATAGATCATTTTATGCATGCAATATGCATTTTCTAACAACTTTCCTCTGATTTCTTACCTCATTGTTGATAATTTCTTGAATTCTGTGTTCGCCTTTAACTCCTTTTTTCTCTCGCACCAAAAAATAAATATTATTGACGCCATCGATGTCTAAAAGTTTTTTTATTAACGCCTGAAAATTATTTAAAAGCAAGTCATGTTATCATTTCTGTTTTAAATTACTATCTTACCGGTGAAGCCTTTTTTCAAAATCTGTAAATACGTAACTACCTAATTAAAGTAGTGGATCATTAACTAATTAAAACTTCCCTTGCAATTATTATGTTTAGTTTTACGTTAGAATAATTGTCATTGTTGTAGGACAATGCCACTATTCATCCATAATAACTACCTAGGTAATAGGGCATTTACTAATCATCCTCCGGACTTTTTTTTCTGAACGCATTGGTAATTGCATTTTAAACATTGTTTCGTGCTTCGGAAGGCATGATAAGCACTCGGACCTATGGGGGAATTCACAGGCCCTGATCCGAAACCGATGATGGTAAAGACTATGCCTGAAATGACTTTGCCTGTAACTGTCATATTTAGTCTGTCCGAGCGAGATACGCTTCCGATCTTCGTAGAGAACAGATTTTCTCTGAATCCCCGTCTGGCTGTTCTGTTAGGTACCTCTGATAGTAAGTAGTCGTTAGGTTAAGTTCTCTAACTTGACCTAACGTTTTAGGGCCAAAAGAAAAATCTAACACTACGGGAGCCAATCCACTATACGGAAGAAGAAGTAACATTGCAAAGCAGTAACTCAATGCAGTGTTAATTCGCTAAAGGGTTTATTGTAAACACTAATAAGGAACTTCGTTCCAATAAATTTCAACCTAATCTGTTGCTGACTTCGCACTTTCAAGTCAGTGGTCCGAATCACCGAGTGCTATCATATCACTGACCCCGTACAGAACATGAAATTTATAATACTCAAGTTTAGAATATAGCTAGTAGTAGTAGTTTTACCCCCCCCCCCCCCCCCACACCAATTTTCAGCCAAATCGTTTCAGCCGTTCTTGAGTTATAAATAAGAAGTTTCTTTTATATATAGATAGATAGATTATATAGATTAACTACTTACCTATATCGATTTTCTAGGACGGTTTCTAAGTAGATTATACATTCTTACCTTTCCTAGAAATCCCGACCCTCCAGTCAAGAAAATTGATTTCCCTCTATAAAAGTCGCTTATGGAAATTTTATTGTTGTTTGCTTCCCTGTTAATTATAATGGTAGGTATTATTATAACGTGTCATAGACGTTTCTTTACTAAACAATAATAATGTCTGGCTATGACGCAGTCGCATCGCAGTTCACTTATTATTACAAAGCGAAATTACTCTGTGACCTCTTTCGCGCTTTAAGAAATTATAGATAGGTTTATCTATAGGTATACTTACCTATAGATAAACGTGAGAAAACGTACCGACCACAATAGTTTTCATGAGCCTATGAAAGCCATTGATGTATGTCTTTTATTTCCCCTTAGCGGTGAGAACGAGTACCTACATCTCTAGATGCAGTCTAGATCTATACTTATTAAAATTATGTTTACATCTATTCAAAGTCGACGTACAGAGAGTAAGTCCAACTTTTTTAAAGTTGCTCTGTCGAATAAAGAATTATGTCTATTATTCCTTTGCAAAAACGAAGGACAATAACGACTATGTACTTCTCTTTTTTTTTACGTCGACATAGCTTCACCCTACGCCTGAAGAAGTGTTAAAGTTGACAGACAGAAACGAAAAATTTCATTGAATTCCAGTGCCTATTCGCAATTTCCGTGAACTTTTAAAAACATTCCTACAACTTAAAGTTAAAGTTAACGAAAACATCATGTCACAGTTAAGACAGGCACATAACTAACGAAATATATTATATACCTACTTAAAACGTTTGTATTGGTTAACACGGATAAATTATACTTATTGTTTAAAATTTGTAATTAATAATGGGGGTATAATTATCAAAATTTTGACCTAGGTCCAGCCATGACTTGTCGTTTGCTAAAAAAAATCTAAGAAGTTGGTAAATAACAAATTAAATAGTCTACTTTAAACACTTATGTGCCTATATAAAACAATAATCGACAAGACCCAGTAAATAATACATGGGAATATACATAAACTAATTTTAAATCGAAATTAGGCCACAATCCAAAACAAATTGTTTTATCGTCTGTAATATTTAGCTAATGTATGGGACTCGGTGTATGGATAATACGTGATACCCGACGTTTGATCGACACGCTAATAACTCCTCGAAGACATTGAGTCTTAATTGATGTAATATCATTGAAGTTATTAATAGGTACCTAGTAAGTAACATAATGGGGAATTAAGTGTAACAAACATAATAACATTTTAACCTATTATCATGAATTCCATGAGACTACCTAATTGTTTCCTCGTATTACTGCCGGCAACAAAAGTGGACATTCACTGTAAAGTTCTAGTCTAGGTATTATTAGGTAATTTAGAATGTTGTGAACAGAAGAAGATGATTCATTAAAATTCTATGTTGTAGATTGTGCCTACACCTTAACACGCAATGGACTTTTCATCGTAAAATCTCAAATCACTGGAACCAGACTATGGGCAATAGGTACGCCAGACTCTTGTTGTTTCTGGTCGGAAAACAGTGTAGGGACTCCAGGGACACATTTGATCACATTTTTCTACCAAATGCGTCAAATACACGTCAAAATATCACAATTACTATTCTATCGACACTCTATTGAGATTGCAGTGAAAGCATTGATCGCAGCAGATCGATTGTGAAAGCAGACTTGAACCCCAGGACAGTTTTTCTAACAAGTTTTAGAAAATGACTGCACTATCAAAATCTTAGGCTAATTTTAGGTCTCTGGACCTATGTCCCATTATCCATGAATGAGGAACCTAGAGCAAACAAACTCTTCCAGGAAACCTTTAGATGAACAAGGAGGTGAAAGGTAGGGTGTTAACACAGGAATAAAGGTAATTATAAATATATAAGCAGACTTATAATATGTGACCCTGGTTATTGGGCGTTTTTACCAAAGATAATATACCTAATGACTGCGTTTTACGTCATAGAACATTTTGGAAAACCTGTTCTATGACATTGTAGACATGTTTATGAACTTAGCACAGCATTGTTCAGCACATCAAAAAATAATGTGAGTTCTATTAGCATGCAGTCGAGTTCTATAGTTCCTGATACTTTTTATAAATAGTTCTGGCTCTATTGGCTTAAATTTTTTTTTTTTAAATGATGTGCTAACTTCTCGGTATTTTTCAGCACATCACAAAATTATTTGATTTTTATTTGAATAGAGCTTAGTTCTACAGTTCCTGATACTTTTTAGAAATAGTTCTGGGGTTTTTCGTCAAAAAAATTAAATATAAAAATTCGACAGTCATTTTGTCCAGCAAATCTGAATAGTCGATAAATACTATTGTCGTCGTTCCAAGTGCTGGCAGAGGCTTGAACTCACGCTGTTTTACTAGATGTTATACTACTCGTTCCAAATTTGCAGAGGGGCTAGAACTCATGCGATTTAAGCAGAACTTGGACTTTACTTCGACTTACAAATCGATTCC
This sequence comes from Idaea biselata, assembly GCA_958496205.1. Lineage (NCBI taxonomy): Eukaryota > Metazoa > Arthropoda > Insecta > Lepidoptera > Geometridae > Idaea > Idaea biselata. Next base: position 1,353,101 of record OY292397.1, read on the forward strand.
AGTCCGGAACTCACATTTTACTGCCAGCACAGCATACCAAATCATCAAAGTAGACGAAAAAAAAGGGATTTGTAAGTCGAAGTAAAGTCCAAGTTCTGCTTAAATCGCATGAGTTCTAGCCCCTCTGCAAATTTGGAACGAAAACAATGGTATTTTTCTAATACTAGAATTTGGCAGAATCCCTTTTTTTTCGTCTACTTTGATGATTTGGTATGCTGTGCTGGCAGTAAAATGTGAGTTCCAGACTGGAATCGATTTGTAAGTCGAAGTACTATCCCGAATCTAGTAAAACAGCGTGAGTTCAAGCCTCTGCCAGCACTTGGAACGACGACAATAGTATTTATCGACTATTCAGATTTGCTGGACAAAATGACTGTCGAATTTTTATATTTAATTTTTTTGACGAAAAACCCCAGAACTATTTCTAAAAAGTATCAGGAACTGTAGAACTAAGCTCTATTCAAATAAAAATCAAATAATTTTGTGATGTGCTGAAAAATACCGAGAAGTTAGCACAAGATTTAAAAAAAAAAATTTAAGCCAATAGAGCCAGAACTATTTATAAAAAGTATCAGGAACTATAGAACTCGACTGCATGCTAATAGAACTCACATTATTTTTTGATGTGCTGAACAATGCTGTGCTAAGTTCACAAACATATTGTAGACTTTATATAACAATTGAAGAATACATTTTATTGTAATTGCGCACATTATGCTGTATATAAAGACATCGATAAACAGCATATTATGTTTCGCGAACGGTAATATTAGTCGAAAAGGGATTGTCTAGACAATCCCTTTTCGATTTATGTTACGGCCTACCGACTAGGCGATAGCGACATCCGATAAGAATGAGTTTTTCAAATTCTCACGAAATCGGAACTTACGCGGGTTATAGCTTATTTTTATGTTTATTACAAAATGCTTGGTTGTTATTACAATTACATTCCGTAATTGCGTGAGAGACTAATTATGGACCTACTCAATCAGAGAACTTTATTAAATAGTTCGACTGTAAACAATTACAATTTTTTGTGTGACGTCATACACCTTATAATTACCCTACAAAAACGCTACAACATCGTTCTACGTTACGATGACTTCTAGTAGGTAATTGCTACAACAACAACTGTTTACGCTAAAATAACTTTAAGTAACGACTACAGCTTTGTACGTTACGAAGACTTCAAAGCAAGTGTAACGACCACATCTTTGTACGCTACGATGGCTTTAAGTATGCCCTGCCCTATGACAACATCTTTGTACGCTACGATGACTTCAAGTAAGTGCTACGACCACATCTTTGTACGCTACGATGACTTCAAAGTAAGTGCTACGACAAAATCTTTGTAGGCTACGATGGCTTTAAGTATGCCATGCCCTATGACAACATCTTTGTACGCTACGATGACTTCAAGTAAATGCTACGACAACATCTTTGTACGCTACGACGACTTCAAGTAAATGCTACGACAACATCTTTGTACGCTACGATGACTTTGAAAAAGTGCTACGACAACATCTTTTTTTTTTCGCTACGATAACTTCGATTAAGTTCATTTTTTACAATATTTTTGTACCTTCAAATTGGTTTATATTTAATCTGTATAGTATGTATATTAAGGTCTGACATGCGTGCAAATAGCCTCAGTACACGGGATGCTGAAGATTTTTCGAAAAGGAGACGTAAGGAAAGCGGACTCCCGAGTGGCATACAACCGGGAACATCGCTCAGATGAAAATGGGGAATAAAAAACAGTACTGGTACTAAGATTATATCTATTACTCTTGAACAGTGATGATGTCGGTGGTTCCTGTGAAGTGGGTGAGCGCACCGCGTATAGAGCGCGAGACTCCGCGGTACACGAGCCGGTACTGCGTGAACACGGCGTCTGAAGGGATCGCCCACTCGAAGCGTACTTCGCTCGTGCCGGTCAGTAGGCTTGTACGCTCCCAGTAGAACCTGGAATAGTTCGTTTATGTATTGCCTCTTTGAAAAAAAGCTTTCTAAACTTTTAATACTCATCGAGACTCAAAGGCGCGACTAAGTAGTCGCGGGTAAGTAATGCGTAATAGTTATGCGCGACTAAGTAGTATAATGACATTTGTATTTACTTAATTATTTTTTATGTAATTCGCCTTCGTCATACGATTACATAAATAAGTAGTCGCGAGTTCAAAAAGGATTGCGAAAGCATTTTTTCAAAAAGGCAGTATTTCTAAAATGTTATTAACACTAAAAAAAATGTTTAGTTTACTATATTATGCCTATATCCCTTTTTCAGAAAAGAGGAAAGCTTGCATACTTACATCATCTGACATTCTTTCTAATATCCTATTATTAGTACATCTGTTGTACTCACTTGGTACTCCAATCGGCGTCGGTAGCGAACACCGTCCACTGTCCGACCTCAAACCTTTCGACGACTGCATGACTCTCTTCTTGCTTCAAATCGTTACGTGGATTTGCTCCTACCTAGAGTACATAAAAATTATAACATTCTCGTTACATGGCTGTGTTGTTCAAAGAAACACTATACTTATGTTATTTGTGCGTCCTATTTTTATGCTGAACTTATTTCGCAATAATGTTATTTGTCACAAAAATCATGACATCTTTATAGGCTATAAAAAGAACCGTGCTACGGCTATTTCAAACACTACAAAAACACATTCTCCGTCTATTTCATACGCGTCAAAAACGAATATACCTACTACGCTACAAAAAATAGCGAGGTATGAAAATTTCATACGCTACAAAAATTCACGAGGCATGACAATTTTATACGCTACAAAACACCACGTAAAATAAAATTATTATATGCTACGACTTTAAATGCTACAAAAAAAGTAATGCCACGTTATTTTTTTTTATAAGCTAGCTGGATGTTGTAATTGTTGTAAATTTCCGCATGTGGTAAAATACTTACAAATGTGGCGTAAACAGTGTCTCCCCTACGAGCAGTGGGTGGCGGTTGCACCATGACGTCACCGAAGGAGGTTCCCGCCGGGGAGCGGTCGAACACGACCGGCGTGATCAGAGACAGCGTACTGCCCATGTTGTCGGCGGGCTCCGGCCCGGGGGGCACCGACCCACCCTGTGGGTTCAACACACGTTATAGTGGAGTGGGAATCATTGACCCACCCTGTGGGTTCATCACATATTATGTTGGAGTGTAAATCATTGACCCTGTGGGTTCAACACACTTTATATTGGAGTGAGAATCATTGATCCACCCTCTACGTCAACACACACTCTCGGCGGCTGTGGTGAGTATGTAATAGATGACCAGCAATCAAAGACCCTCCTATTGTATGGGCGCTCCTTTGATCCAGAGCCTTATTTACACTGTTTATTATGTTTTGTATGGGGAACCTTGAATTTTAAACATTTTTTTATTATTTATTTTGTTGTTTGTCTGTGCCAGCTTTGCATTTTGTTAAATTTCATGGTTCCAATTCAACGGGAAGTACCATTTAGTCACTGAACCCGCAGCCTTATAGTACCTTATACATGCACACACATAGAATACTTGCCTCTATAGCGACTCTAGTGAACTCGGCGAACTTATTTAACATGATATCCAACGTATGCGGACCGTAAATCGTTGACGCTGCTTCGTATCTTTGTATCTGAAAATATAAATAGCATAATAGGTATAAGTTTATAAGCTGCGACAAATTTGTACGCTACAACAACTTTGTACGTTACGACAACTTTAGATGCTACAAAAACTTAATACGCTACGACAACTTTGTACGCTACAACCACTTTATAAGTTACGAAAACTAGACGCTACGACAAACTTATACGCTACAGTAACTTTGTACGCTACTAGCACTACAAATTATAGTACATTAACAGACTATAATCTGACGTTCTGGTTCCTTGTATTTGACATTTTTTCTTCAGAAAGATGCGTCAAATCGTAGTCTATAATTAAACAAGTACGCGTCAGACTCGCGCACGACAGGTTCCGTACCATTATCACAATACGGGCACGAAGCTCTAAAATAGACACTGGGCCAACTAATCCGTGAACGCAACGCGAACGTTAATATTTATTTTATCACTGGCGCCAGTCCATCACTTCATCACTAGATAGCGCTAGTGGTAAAAATACATCGAGGTATCGTTGCGTTTTTTTTGTGTTATAGCGGCTTTGGAAATTCATCATCTGTGTAAATTTCAACCATCTAGCTATTAGAGTTCATGAGAAACATCCTGGTGACAGACAGACGGACAGACAGCCAAGTCTCAGTAATATAATTCATAATTCGTTTATTGCGAATAATGGTAATACAATTTTGGTGTTACAATTAGTTATAGTTTGTCCCGTTTTTACCCTTTGGGTACGGAACTCTAAAAACAAAGTATGCATACTATACTACATCCACCAACCTGATACTCCTCATAAGTAGCGACGTAGTGAATGTACTCGTTGGTCAGCCCGGAGACCACCACCCGGGCCTCCTCCCCCAACTCCTGCAACACCCCCTGGGCCACCTCCCGCATGCGTCTCCCCGACATGGTGGTGGGCTCCCCGGGCACCCCCAGGACTAGAAGCCCCGCCAGGTTGATGGCGGAAAGGGAGATGATGTGAGGGTGCCAGGGTAGGGGGAAGTTTGCCTGAAATGTGATTGTTTTTCCTGAATCGCGGGATTGAGATTTGTTGACTTTTAAATACTAGGTACAGTGTGTTTTGAGGATAGTGGTTTATGGAGAAAGGGGGTTGTTCTGGCATCTAGGAGGGCAAATTTTTATTCTTCTACATTTGGAAATTCAAAATAGCTTAAAAATCAGCTATCTTAAGTTAAATTCCTGTCGGGGACAAGTATTTATTCTGACCATAAATGTTTGGGTCCGTTTCTGAGTGTTTTCTATACGCATAAGTTTGTAGTTTAAAAAAAGTAGTTAATCCGTTGTCTAGTATACCCATAATACAAGCCTAGTCGCTTAATTTGGGGCTAAATTGAGCTGTGTGCAACTCCTCTTTTTCTTTCTTTCCTTTATTCCGTTATTTGGATTCGGGTGTCTTCACTTCGCGGCGCCGCAAAGTTGATTAGTCTTGGATTGTCGTTATTGGCAATTTGGCTTACTTGAGGCCTCTCGCAATATTTGACCATAAAATAAAACAGGTGTTTATTTTTTTTTTTTTTCAATGAAAAAACTTGAACATTTTCGAAAAGAAGTTCTAATTTCCAAAAGTCGTAGAACAAACCGACGACCTCTGTGGTGGCGCGTCGTGCGAAAGCGCGACTGCAATGCAGGAGGTTGCGGGTTCGATTCCCGCCGGGTGCAAGTATTTATGCTTAAAAAATAAATATTTGTGTCTGGTCTGGGTGTCCGCCTATGTATAATATATATGTATTTACAAAAAAAAAAATATAAGTATTATATCCGTTGTCTAGTCACCGTAACACAAGCTTAGTCGCTTACCACGGGGCTAAATGGCGCTGTGTGTTGTTCGGAGAATTTATTTTATTTTTTATTTTAAAAGTTGTTTGTCTAGACGTCTAGACCCTGTTTCGGCTTAATACCTCTTTCTGGGAACACCCAGGGTTGGGTGGTCGAAGATGGGCGGTCTCTACCTCTCTTCTGTTCCAATTTGTACAATGTAGCTTTCTATTTTTATTTTAAGTGCTTAAGCCTGCACTGGGCTTTCATAGAAATATTTTAATGGAAAAATACTTCTGCAAAGACGATCACGATCGACGGAGAGCGGGATTCGAACCAAAAACGCATCTTAACTCAATCCGGGATACAATGAATTGACCATTAGTCTACCGGCGCCGGTGACTCAAACCCTGAATCTTTGCATCTGTACCTTTACCATCTAACACAACTTAGGCATTTTTCTATCAAAATATTTCAATATGGCTTTTTTTGATGTGCCCATACCGGTTTACGGTGATTTTATCGGTTATGGGGGCGACTTAAAAGCTGCCCCTGATAAATTTGTTCCATGCCTAGTGACACCCCCCGTCCATCTAAGCATAAGCAACGTCCTGCAATATTTTTATTTTAATAATATTTTTCAATAAATACACGGTACTTACCCTCCCAGTAGCCAACAGTATGGGTTTAGGAGAGTGACAGTCGATATCGTCGTCGGTTGGTCGCGCCACTATCCCCCCCACAAGTTCTAGGAGAGCATTCCCTTCCAGCGTACCCTGGGGATTACAAAACATTTAGGGTAAAATGTCTACCTACTTTCTTCTCCATGCAAACTTTACAAACGTAGTCGACTATTTCCTCCATTATACCAAATATTATGTCTATGCCATAAAACCTATATCTGCCGTTGGATATCTATCGGTCATGGCAGATATAGGTTTTATGTAGCATAGAAATAATATTTGCTCTAGTGTCTTTATCCTGGGAGGAAACAGTCGACTACGTTTGTATGGAGAAAGAGTAGGTAGACTTTTCTCTTAGGGTGGCTATTACTAACCTGAGTAATATTTAATGTATTAGCGCCATCTGTAGTTCCTGAAGCGAAACTGTAGCCCATAGCCGGTACACAACCTCGTACCTCGATTTCCTGAAATATATTGATCAATTATTGATTTCTGTTATGCTGCTGTAAAATTGTTTTTACAGCAGCATAACAGAAATCAATAAATCAAGACATTTACTGCTAAGTACACACAGATCGTATTGTAGGTTATTTAACAATATCTTGCCCATTTCATTACATGCATGCAATCTTGTAGTTGTATACACAATAATAGTTGTGATAAATGTAGGTGAAAATTGAGTTCTAAATAATGAAGAAGTATAAAATTTCTCCTGCACTATAAAAAGAGTGCTCGAGTAGGTCAAGTCTAATCTGTCGTGGCACTTATTGTAACTTACCGTAAATCCTGAAGAAAGGACCTGGAACGGTCCATGCTAAAAGTAATAAACACCACGCGATTTAAACCGAAAAATATCTTTAATTTCACTTACCGTAAAGTTTCCAGCTCTAGCATCATATTTGTATGCCACTTCGTTACCCATTTCCACGAACTGGTGGACAACTGACAAATCTCCTGTCAACTCCTCGCCTTCGGAGTGGAGGGCTCTCTGAAATTAACAGTAGATATGGCATCAGATGGAATAAAAAAGCCACTGAAGTAACGCTAGGTACCTTAAAACCAATAATACTTTGATACATCTCAGTCAATCCTGAAGAAGAGACCTGTACAGGTCTCGAAACGTTGAGCATAATAATCACCACGCGACTAAAACCAAAAACTGAATTTAATTTCGATACTTTGGTGTCACCCGCAGCAATTGTTATTTCATTTTATCGATAGACGTATGTCATCGCGTTTGCGGCTTTTTATTTTTAGGGTTCCGTACCTAAAGGTAAAAACGGGACCCTATTACTAAGACTTCGCTGTCTGTCTGTCTGTCTGTTTATTTTGCGTAAAAGGAACATGAAATATGTTTGAGACATCACCTCTAGTACTAGTAGATAATATCACTATGTTATTTAATTATGAACTTTTTAAGTTACTCCAAAACTCATTGAGGAGAAATTTTGAAAATCAAAATGCAATATAGGTAAGTACAGACTTTTGCAATGATCCTGATATTAAAGGTACCAAATAACTTATAGATTGGGAGGGGGCAGTCGGTCATCTTACCTCATTAGTACCAACTGGAGACTTATATCTCCAATAAATAATAAATTATGTACTGTAAATCGATACTTAGCACCCCACGACACATACTTAGTCTAGTGTGGGGGCTGTTGTTAATCCATACTTTTGTGTTAATTAAGTTTCTGGTTAATAAATATATTTTTAATTTTTCATTTTTTTCATTTTCATATGGTGGAAAGAGTAGTAAAAGTTTTGCTAAAAAAAACTCGGTCGGCCTCGAGTCGGCCTGGGCCCGTCCGAGCTCAGCCCGTTTTTAGGGGAGCAATCGGGCCTGGGAACTTACCTCATTAGTACCAAGTTGGGACTAATATGGTGGAAAGTAGACTAAAAGTTATGCTTAAAAAACTCGGTCGGCCTCAAGTCGGCCTGGGCCCGTCCCTACTCAGCCCAGTTTTATGTTGGTATACTAAAACTTAGACGCTTAGTTCTGAGAAACTGTAACTTCGCATACATATACGTTATAACTACGCAATCAAAGTTTAGAATTAAAATTTAAAAAAAAAAGTTTCTGTAGGGTAGCTCCCGTACATGTAAGATGGAAATTTTTTTTTTAAAGTCGCGTCTATCCCATCGTGTGGGATATCGTTAGAGAGCTTTTTAAAAAATATTGTGGGTCTTCTAAAACCATTTTACATTTAAGGGTTCCGTTTGCGAAATACTGATCTTTAAAATGTTACTATTTTCAGAGTCATAAAAATAAATAATTCATAATAATAATAATTCATAATTTATTACCATAGCTCCCTCACAGACAGCTTGGCCAATAATCCTGGTACTATCAATCATGTCTTCGCCAGGTCCTTGCGAGAAGCATCGTTCACCAAGCTGACAGATCACGAACTGGTTGTCGCAAGGTCGGCCACTGAACTCGCAGACAGAATCTTGCAGGTTTGGTGACACGTCACCCAGGTTTGATGAGAAGAAACCAGCTACAATGGAAGCCTGGAATGTGGATGGTTGGAAATGTGAGGTATTCAGGGGGTAAATATTGCAACTGCAGTTCCCAGAGTCTGTTTTCTCTGAGAATTGAGGATTTGGACCTTGGTTTTATTTTCAGAATATTTCCTACACTTGGACAATTGCTTTTATTGGAAAAATGCTTTCCAAAATTCTACAGTTTTCACCCGACTGGACTCCAACCTTACAATTCCGATGTAATGCTTGTACTGCTAGTCCTGTAGCCAGGAACTAAATTAATATGGTTAAGGCATTCTCTGCTTGTCGGAAATTCGACCAAAAAGGGTTTCTTGGGGGAAGACTTGTATACATTGACGTTACCTTGCCAGGGAAGGTTCCAGGGTTGAGCTCTTGTTCCATCACCAACGCCGAGTACCCCAGGTTGTCGGATGAGATGAGCTGGTTGGTCATGTTCATGCTGGTAGTATGGAGCGCGAACCACGATAGCACTCCATGGAGGCTTCCGTCTGATTTTACTATACGGACTTGGGTTAGGGTGTCGTCGGTGTTGCCAGTGTACCTGGAATAAGAAAGGTAAGAGAATATAAAGTCTTAATTTAACGGCCTATGTCACAGAGATATTTGTATGGTGTGCCTAGTTGTTTTCTCTATATATTTTGTTTGTTTGGACGATATAGTAGTCATTTGAAGTCCAGGAGTCTAAGAAGAAGTGTGTTCAAAAGTGTGGCTTTTGATCATACGTGTTGTGTTGCTGGGGGTAGGGGTAGAGTAATAAATAATTTGATGTCGATTAGTACATACATATCTTTTTCCCGTTCAGGATTATATTCGTAAGAATAAGGTGATCGATTCTTTTGCGCGTTCTCAACAGTCGATTGTGAGTAGAACAGACGAGCTCCCACCATGTTCTCGTGAGCGCGGACTATACTCTGAAATTTAATAAATAAACACATACATTATTATTATTATACACAGACCAGAAACCAATATTTATTTTTAAGCATCAACTCTTGCACACGGCGGGAGCGCGCACCCTTCAGCATTGCAGTCGGACTTTCGCCCGTCACACCACAGGGGTCGTCAAAACGAACGAATAGCAAATTTAAAGTTCTAATGATCAGTGAAAGAAAAAATAGCTTTAAGCGAGTAGGCCGCCCATTTTACCACCTACATTAAAGTTCTTTATGTTTTTTCTTGAATTGTAATTGTATTTTGGTGTGTAACAATAAAGAATAACCCTCTTACTTATAAATAGCTGTATAGATATGTATTGTTTGTCTTTTACTGTGACATGAAATTTCAAAGTTGACAGACAGAGACAAGCGTTACATAAACTTGGTCAGTGTTTATAAGTAAGGTGGTTGATATATTCCTCACCCTGGTAATCCCATCAACATAAGCATTGAAGGTCTCCCTGGAGAAGCCGAGGATGCTGACATCGAGAATGAAATCCACGAGGTACCCTCCCGGAGTGCTGTGAGTGTGAGTCCCGGTCAATATGACGTTACGAAGGGTGTATATGTCGCCGTACAGTTCTTGGAGATTCTTGACTACCTGGAAGAGAGTTATAGACAAATACTACTTGAACAATTTTAAATAAGGGTTTAAAACCGAGTGAATTGTGATTTAAAGTCTATTTTAAACATTAAACAAAAACAATTTTGCGAGTCCACTAATGAATAAACAAGGAGAGGCGGGAGCGGTGCTCTGTGGAGACCTGCAGCATACGACCGGGGCGGCTCGAAGCCGCGACCGAGTCTCTGTTTGTGGTGTCGATAGCCCCAATCGGGGGGGCGCAGTTAGCAACTCAGGGAACGACATATATTTATAGGGGGACGTCGGAATGTAGTCTCCCGCGTTTCGGTCCCAATAACCGTAAGGTTGGGGGGACCGTAGGTGGTTTCTCGATTTAATAACTAAACAAATTCCAAAGGAAAAACGTAAAAACTCGAGGATTATTCCCTTAATGCAAAGGTACAAGTTAGTGGATGACTTTTCGCTTCTTGTTCTAGTCGTATCATTTCCGTGATTCCAAGTTCCAAGTTCCAAGTGCTTTAAATACCTACTGTATATCTAGCTTAGTATATGCGTCATAATCATAATGATCCTTCATTGTGCAGAGGGATAGACTGTACCCCGCGCACTCGGCAGCCTGGCTGCGGCAGCCAGAATTTAGCTTGAAATTCGTAGACAGGTTGTATGGGAGCCACGCCTAATGCACGGGCTCCCATACAACGTCATGTTTTACTTGCTGCCTAGTGCGCGGGGTACCTAACAGATGGGACTTGGGACATTGCTTTTGTGTTGGGAAGGTATAATTTAAAACGCGTAAAGCCTCGGTTGCTTTGCAGATACCTAGGTAGGCCGTTGTTTTAAAATATTTACAATAATCTTTACAATGACATTGATATTAATCGATATTATTAATTTAACATTACTAATCACAATAAAAATGTTATTCAAACTGATAAAGTGTAAAGAGAGATTATTTTCAATTATTAACTTCTGGTATTTGTAATGTCTGTTTCTTTGTTTGCAGAGAAAGGTCTGTTAGGCGAAACGGTTTTAAACCTTTTCTTTGATTTTGGTTTTGACCGCCATGCCTGGCACTAACAGGGCTCTCTACCGCATATAAATGTCTCTACGTATAAAATAACACAAGGTTGAACATAACCTTGTGTTATATTCTTAAAAATATTCTGTAGCCCGAAAAAAGGGGGTTAACAGAATGGAGCTACGGCATCCCTTCCCCGGCGTTAAGGGAAACTAAAAGAGGTTTCTTGCTGGGACGCTTCGACTAACAGCTACGGCCGCGGCTTGTTACTACCGTAGCGTTGTTACTAAACCATAGCGCCAAAAAGACTCGTCCATGTTCCAATAAGTAGACCGGTGCAGGCACTAAGCTAGACGGGTTGGATTTTGCTCCACAGCCGTCTTCTTTCATCTAGATGAGCGTGCTACATCGTAGACTATACCATCATTTACCATCATCATTCAAGTGCGATAGTGGTCAAACGCTCATGACGTTTAAAATAAACATTCTAATGGACTTACCTCTCGCCTAACAGCAATACCAATCGACTGAACTTCAGCAGTAACTAGAACGACTCTCGTGTCACCTTGCTTGAATATAAATGCTCTTGAGAACTGACGTGTGTGAATCCCACGACCTGTTTGTGATACTTCTGCGTAGCCCATCTAAAAATAAATAAGTATATGTACTTTATGTACCTATGTATATGTATTTTAGTTAACTTGAACTGTAGAATTACTCGATGGAGGTCCATCAAGTATCCTACAGTTCAAGTTAAGCCCGCTCAGCAGCTGCTGAGTCCCTCCATGATAAAAGACCTCAGCAGCGGCTTGTCACTTCCCACCGGCTCAAGCCTATTCGACAAATGCAGCCACTAAGGAATTCGATTCGGAACTCATTCCACTGCTATTTTCTTACCTTTATTGGGAACTAATATTTAAATCTGGAGTTCCTTAACAGATATCTTCTAGGTGAATTGATTAGACCGCATCATTAGTAAACATTTGGTGGTATAGTGGTGAAAACTAAAGGTACTTTAGGCACTGTAAATTATCTATATACAATTTGGTGTGCTCTATTATTATGATAATGTAACGTCTCCAATAATAAAGGAATTTTAGAAATTCCCATAGCAAGTTAAGTTAGTTGTACATAGTTATTTTCTTAGTTTGTCCCGTAGCTTTCTTTCACCGTACTTATTTATTGTAAATTATTAAAGGATTAAGGATAACTTACAAATGCAATCTCAACACAAGGTCCTGTCATATCGGCAATACCAACACCAACTTCATACGGTAAATCTGACCCTGGACCTGGTTCCTGTGGCCCTGGAGTTGTTGTGGGACTAGGGGTGGTATCATCTGCTTCGGTAGCACTTGCATCGTTTGCTACAATAACTATAACAGCTGTCAAACCGCCGATCACGGCAAGGCTTACGACTAGGATCACTATCTTTCCTACGAGCGATATTGCCATTTTTGCTGAAAAAAATGTCTTATTATTAGAAAATAAGGATCGTTTGAAGCGATATAGTAAAACGCTAAACTGATTTTATTCAAATATGGACTATAAAAATGTCTGTTGCAGCGTAGATTGATTTTTTAAAGGAATTCCTCAAGGAGGTATAGTTCCACTATTGTAAATATTGATTAAGTAGGTAATTCACATACGATAATATTCCTAAGTAAGTGGGTTACACATAGTACTAAAAAGGCTATTAAAACTTAGTGATAATTTTAAATAAGAAGTAAGTTAGTGGGTACATCGTTGTATGAATGCCTCCTGTAGAATAAAAAACATAGCTGTCCATTATTATTCAAAAAAAACTCAAAACTCAAAACTCAAATTTTTTTATTCATTTAGAACGTATATTATACACACATACGTACGTTTTGAAACGTCGAGATTTTAATTTACCGAGGTTTCGGAACGCGCCCTCCGATGAGAAGAAACCACAAGAAACTCATGGGGTTTTTTTTCCAATTATTTTTTTTATCATGTTTTATATTACAATCGTCATAATACAGATCTTAATCTGAACAGGAGCAGTTAACAATCACGTCCATGGATTCTTCTCATCAAAATATTTTGACGTGCTATAGTACGCCTTATTACACAATTTAAGTTTAATATATTTTTTGAATCTTGTAATGGACATGTCAAATACGTCTTCAGGTAGTTTATTATAATAAAGTACACTAGTGCTACAGAACGACTTACTTATTTTCTGGAGCCTACTATAGGGCACAGTCAGATCATCCTTGTGTCTCAAATTAACCTGACGGACATCACTGTATTTGTGAAATTTACTTGATTTATTCTTATGTACGTATAGCAGATTTTCATAAATGTATTGAGAGTAAACAGTTAAAATGTTTATCTCTTTAAACTTTTCTTCAAGCGATTCCCTGGGGCCCATTTTGTAGATAGCTCGCACCGCTCTCTTTTGCAAAACAAAAATGGTTTCTATGTCAGCAGCACACCCCCACAGCAGGATACCATATGACATGATGCTGTGAAAGTAACTGAAGTAGACTAGGCGGGCCGTCTCAACATCTGTGTATTCCCGGATTTTCTTAACTGCGTAAGCTGCGGAACTAAGCCTTTTCGACAGAGCTTCCACGTGTGGGCCCCATTGAAGCTTAGCGTCTAAAGTTATACCCAGAAAGACAGCTTTATCGACTATTTCGATCTCCTCATTATCAATTTTTACAGAAGTTTTAACTTGTTTTACATTTGGTAGTGTGAATCGAATACATTTAGTTTTAGATACATTTAGTAGCATATTATTAACATTAAACCAATATACTAATCTAGAGAGAGCATTGTTCACGTCGTCAATATTAGATTGTCGTCTTTTTACTTTAAATACCAATGAGGTATCATCTGCGAACAATACTATCCCATGATTTTCCTTCACGAGGAAAGGTAAGTCGTTAATATATACTAGAAATAAAAAAGGTCCCAATATGGATCCTTGAGGAACTCCTAAAGTTACAGGTGATCCAGGGGAACGTTTACCGTTAATGTCGACACACTGAATCCTATCACTCAGGTAAGAAGAAAGAAGATCCAATGCGCCGTCCCCGATACCGTAGTGTCGTAGCTTCATGATCAAAGTATCATGTCGAACACAATCGAACGCTTTGGAGAGGTCACAGAATACGCCATATGCATCATGCGACTCCTCCCAAGCATCAAATATGTTTTCAATTAATGCAATGCCCGCATCAGTAGTCGAGCGACCCTTACTAAAACCGAACTGTTTATTGTGTAAAATATTGTTGTCATCAAAATGCTTTAGTAGCTGGTTCAATATAATTTTTTCAAAAATTTTGCTTAATGTAGGTAGTACTGATATGGGTCTAAAATTAGAGGGGTCCGATGTACTACCGGATTTAAATAATGGAATTACTTTACTAAATTTCATTTGATCAGGAAACACGCCACAATCTATGCACCTATTGAATATAATAACAAGCTCAGGTACAATAACTTCTATCAAGGATTTAACAATAGGAACAGAAATCCCCCATAAGTCTTTAGTTTTCTTTACATTGATTTGTTTAAAAATTACTAAAATATCATGTTTTTTAACATATTTGAATTGAAACGCTTTACTACATTCAGGTACATTTGCTTCTAAAAGAGATTTAGCAATGGGGGTAGAGGAGTTTAGGGCTTTTGTCAGAGTAGTAGGCACATTAGTGAAAAAATTCTCAAACTCATTCGCAACATCTTGGTCAGTGTTTGTCATCCTTCCGCCAATGTCCAACTTAAAATCAATATTTTTGTTAAAGACTTTACCAGTTTCAGCATTTATTATTTTCCAAGTGGCTTTAATTTTATCATTACTATTCTGTATTGTAGATTTAATGTGTAAGGACTTCGCCAATATACAAACTCTTTTAAATATCTTTGAATAATTTTTAACGTAAGCCTTAAACTCCTCTGAAGTATGAAACTGTCTCTCTGCGTACAACTCGTAAAGTTTTCATCTGCTTCTATGAATGCCGACCGTGGCCCAGTCACTGAACTCACGCTTGCCTGATACCACCATTGATTTGGACGTGAAAATAGATTGAAACTGTTCGTTAAGA
This sequence comes from Idaea biselata, assembly GCA_958496205.1. Taxonomy (NCBI): domain Eukaryota; kingdom Metazoa; phylum Arthropoda; class Insecta; order Lepidoptera; family Geometridae; genus Idaea; species Idaea biselata. The sequence continues at coordinate 1,368,307 of OY292397.1, forward strand.
ACTGAAAAAAAGTTGTTGTATAATATGTTTGCATCCATATCACATGGTAGAAATGGCATGACGTTTAGTTAGTTGACTAACTTTGTAAATTCAAGTCGCGAATGAGATTTTTTGTAGGTAAGCGTACTAAGCGTGCTCCGTCTTAGACCGCATCATTACATACGGCCGTGATAGGTTAAACGCTGACTAATATCTAATTATTAAGAAAAAGATGTGCACTTTTTAATTCTTACCTAATTAATCCCTTTTTTTTATAGTAAAATGAACACTAAAATAAATAAATGTTAATATTTAACAAATATATCTACGTAACGCACATTTTACGTGATAACGAGGACCACATTGGATTATTATAAAAAATTTAGATTATGTTCGAACAATTAGCAGAGATAAACTTTAATCTCCAATCATTATCTGGAAAGCTTAACCTGATAAAATGTTATTATAATTTATTTATCTTGTAGTTAATTTAGAAATAGCTTAAGTACGTGAATAATTGGATATTTGTTTGCAGCACTATTTTTGAGGCTTACTTATATGGTTTATTGAGTTATGTATGAGAAAATCCATACATAATTCAGTAAACCACTTCAATATTCAATAAAAAAAATTTAAATGTTTTAATTCTTTGTGCTTCAAGACCTTGCTTTTTCGTGGTTCCAGGTCAACGAGAAGTACCTACCATTTAAGTTTTCGAACCAAAAAAAAGGTAGGTGCCTACGTCTCACCCTAAAAATCTTATCCAATTTGGTCTTCTAGGTACCTTCAAAGATTTAGTGAGTCAATGTACCTTCTCTTTAGCATAATTGCCAGCGCGAGCGCTACCTATGTAGCTAGCTACTGACTGCCTTACCCCCTAAGCCCTCTATCGATGACGTACTAACTTACCTACTTATATCTGCATTTGTCGTATCGTAAATAATACTTACCTATATGATAAAACGTATATGGACTTGCCGTAGATTAAGATTTTGATTTTACTTACAAAAAAAACATAATAAACATAAACTGACTTTAAGAGGAAAGTCTAGTATATGATAAAACGTATATGGACTTGCCGTAGATTAAGATTTTGATTTTACTTACAAAAAAAACATAATAAACATAAACTGACTTTAAGAGGAAAGTCTACCTACTCTTTCTTCATACAAACGTAGTCGACTGTTTCCTTCCTGGATAAATACATTAGAGCAAATATGTTTATGCCATGAAACCCTGTCCCTACGTTTTTTTTTGCATTTTGTAATTAGATATGTAAGTAATCAAATTTAGAAAAAATAGAACATGAAAAATAATCAAAACGTAGGGGCATGGTCATGGATGATTATAGGTTTCAAGGCATAAAAATATTTTCTAAGATGTCTTTATCCACGGACTTAATTACTAATAATTGAGCTGTTCAGCCGTAGGATAAGATACTAGGTAAAAGAAAGAAGGTTAAATAAAACTGATAATATTTTGAAAAATATTTTATTATATTTTTTAAATTAAACTCAGATAAACATTATTTGGCAAGTTATCAAATTACATCTAATATGCCACGATCACGTACAGGGCATTTATTCTATAACTAAATCGTCTCAACATAGCTTCAGCATCGTTAACTTACTTCTCGTAAACCCTTCCCCAACTTTCTTTTATTTTGCAGAGTTTTGCTGAAGTGTCGCCAAAGTGTAAGTAACAACAAAAATAAATATTATTGTATTATTAATTTAATTATTAATGTTGTTGATGTTGTTTAACCGAAAATGGATTTTATTACTAAACCGTTTTCGAGAAAATTCTAACGATGCTATAGCAACTATTGAGCCGATTTAGGTACAGAATACAAATCAAAATGAGTAGGAGCCCTTTCCTTATTTTTACCCAACTGCATAAGCAAAGGAGGGTTATTAAAATAGTTAAGAATACAGTTTCTGAGTAAAAATGGCATGTTGAGTAGGATATGAATAATTAAATAATTAAAATGTGTCAAGTAGGTATACATTTGTTCTATTATATTTTGGAAATTGTCTAAAATATCGCCAAAGCTTGCAAAATTACCAACAATTACTAAATAAAATAAAATGAACAGAACTGAGACATACTTGAGACATTTTAATCATAGAATAGGTCCCTGTACCGCTGTCCCATAGCTATATAGTTTAATCTATCTATAACTAGTTATTATACAATAAATACAGCTAGGTATGTACAAGGCAGTCTAGGATTTTATGACACTACAATATTAGGACTAGTACAGTTAAGAGCACCAGACCACCTGGTGGGTCCATCGGTACTTGATGGGTCAACAGGAACTTGGTGGCTCCACCGGTACCTGGTGGGTCCACCAGTTCTTGGACTTGTACACGAGGTCAAAGCATAGTCGTGCTCTTACATAGACATTACATACTTGGTAATACTTGATAGAAAAAAAAAAATACTAGTTCATACAAAAGGCACCTTTCAAAAAATAGTGTGAATTAGCACAATACGTACATAAGGTAATCTGGGGTAAGCGCGGTTTTGGGGGAAGAGCGGCAACCATCAAATGACTCCAATAAATTGTATTGTTTTAACAAATATACTTACATATTACTTACTTGCCAAGAAACACTACACACTTCTTTGCCAGTCGGATATATAAAATGGGAATTTGCCGCTCTTACCTAAAGCGCCCTAAAGCCCTAAAGCGACACTTTCTCCATAAGACCTTACCTTTTTTTTTCAATAATTATTAGGTAATAATTATAACGTACATTCAGAACCAGGAACTAACGTCTGTATACATAGGAACGAGTATTAGGTATACAAAAAAAAATTGTTCGACAACGCAAATAACATTAATAGTACCTACTAAAAAATATACAAATAGTACTAAAATTCATATAAATCGTACTAAAAACTAGTCCAAAATCCCTAGGTAACCTCAAAACTATCTGTGAACCCATGGTAGGGGTATATTCCCCCTAGCACATACTTGTAATTCCCGTAGTGGTGCAGACGGTAAGTGCCCTTCGGGGTGCCCACGGGGATTTCCCACTCGATCTCCGCGTGACTTGTTCCCAGGACCTTTGAGTCGCGGTGCCAGATGAACCTGGAATATTTTCCAAAAATAACGATTTCGGTGGTCGTCGTAAGACGGATCCGACTTTTGTAGAAGCGCACTAGATTGGAAAAGCTACTAAATTGGAGCCTTGGAACCCATTTAATTGGAGCTCACTAGATCAGAGCGCACTAAATTAGATGTTGTGATAGGTCCATAAAGCTTGGTTTCTACGGTCTGTGATTCTTGCGACGATGATTTTTTGTCATACAATATTTGCCATCTCCAGGACCAAAATATTCACTGAGAAAATGTGTAGAACTCTCGGTGCTATAGCACCAACATAGTATATCGGTGCTATAGTACATACTAGGCCAATAAGAAGCTCATTGACCTAGCTGTATCTGCCGATCATGAACGATCGTGCCGGTTAAGCAACGCTTGGCGCGGTCATTACTTGGATAAGTAACTAATAATAATTAGTGTGGCAAAATATCATTTTCTCGAGTTCCTCCGTGCTTCGGTAAGCACGTTAAGCAGTTGGTCCCGGTTGTTATCTCCGATAGCAGTCGTTAGGTCAAGTTAGAGGCCTTAGGGCGACCTGAAAACTCTAACACCAGGTGGGTATTCACAGCCCCCGATCCGAACCCGATGATGAAAATGACTGTCCCTGTCACTGTCGTATTGAATCGCACTGAGCGAGACGGAGATACGTTTCCGATCTTCGGTAGCGGACCGATGCTCTCTGAATACCCCCCAGGTGAGCCACACCACTATACAATACGGCAAGAAGAAGTACACAGTAGACTGACTTGGTCTCCCAGTCGGCGTCGGTGGCGACGACGGCCCACGCGTCGTCCTCCGCCGCCTGCAGCACCTCCACGGCCAGGTACCAGCGCCCGGGCCGGATGCTGTTCCGGGGATGTCCTGATACCTGCGACATTCCCACCTAATTAGTTGCCTAAGTCCTAGATAACGCACCTCACCCTTAATCATTCATTAGCGTCAAGATGGCGGGACCATCTCTCAGATATTAAAACTTTATATTGTCAGATTTAGTACCAAATTGGTACTATTTGGTACCTCAGTTAAAAAAATTAGTACCTCTTTAGTTTAAAAGATATTCACGAAAAACCCTGGTCCCGCCATTTTGACGTCAAGATGGCGGGACCAAAAAGAAAACGAACTCGGAGCTAATGATCACTTATGCACATATTTAGTACTTAATTGGTACCTCCCAAAACTGTAGTTAAACTGTGGATTATGTCGGGGAAAACAAATTGGCAGACAAAAAAACCTGATCCCGCCATCTTGACGCTTTGAGATTTTCTGAAATATCATATTTACGCAAGTAATTTCCTACCGGTGAATGTTTGTAGATTTTGTACCTAATTGGTACCTACGGAAAATGCTTCTTAAACCAATATTTACCTTATACTTTAATAGATATAAGCATTTTAATTCTACACAAAGTGTTTCAGCGAGGATAATATAATCCTAAAATGTACTCGATTCAGTCAGACTCTAGAATGATGTAAGGTCAATTCGCCGAATTCCGTCATAGGGGTCATTAGGGGTATCTCCGTCTACCTTTCGATTAAGGGCTTTTATGTTTTTCGCGCCTATCTTTGTGTGTTTGTAATATTCTTTATTCCCTCGTATCTTCTAAACCACTCAAAGGATTGCTTTAATTAGGGTATCGTTCTTAGATAGGTGACATAAAATAAAATTGAAAATGGCGACCAACATGCGCCATTTTGTAATAAAGAAAGAAAATAAAGTAGACAGACTATATAGAGTGGAGTAATCCTTTTATTAAGTCTATAATCATTTTTCATTTGATATTATGATTTAGGATCTATTACGATTTAAAGTTGTTTAGCAATCGTTCATACTGAGACTACCGCAACCTACTCAATAATCCTCAAATAATAAGTCCCTCGATGAAATTATTGCGATGAAGATGATGATTGCGATTATAATACAATGAGGAGGAACACTAACTTTTTATCCCGGCAGAGGGCGTTAGTCGAATGATCTTAGATTTGAATTAAGAACTGTCAAACAGGTGTTTTTTTACAACTCTCGGCGCCAAATTGGCCATATCAGTCTCAGACCGAAAGAAAAAAAAACTCGGTGTTTTCATTCGTGGGGGACCATAAAAAAAAAAAAAATTGCGTGTTTTTGAATCGGAAATAATTATATATGATAGTTACATTTTCCCAATACGCGATTAAGACCCGGTAAAATGTAACTATGTTAACAAATGTGTGAATAAAAAACCCTATATGATTTTACATGAATTATTTTTGCAACGAAATACTTAGGTTACTTAAAAATTTTAATGTCCCGACCTATCCCGTCTAACAATTTATGGAATGTCCGTTATAACTTATATGCTAGTATTGCCCATTGCAAATCTTGTAAGCATTTTTGCCAGTAGGTAATCAATAAATTTACAGATTTACAACTTCATCTGGCAAAGTATAATTTTCTAACGGGATAAATTAAATGTTCACTTAGCCTAATAAACTCCAATGAATATTAATATTTTGGAAAAAAAATGGAATTAAAGATGATAAACAGAAAAAGTAGCTTATGATTGAGAATGAGAAATAAAGGTTTGAGTGGCTACAAAGGTATTTTTAAAACCCAACATAACTATAATGGCTAGTATGACTATAACCGTGTTTGATTTAAATTTTTATAGAAACGAATAAATTAATGTGTAATTTTGCTCTAAGTGTTAAGAAACTTTTGAAACTAATTTTAAATTGTTAAGAATGTTAAATTTAATTCTATTTTATGGATTAATTATTATTTTCTACCTAACTAAGAAACATTGAACACCCGTCTTGAAAAATATGGCGAACTTACCCCATTTCGTAGTTTACGTGCAATAAGTTGTAAATGCTACCTTATATTATCTAGGGCATTGAAGCATAATATTAGTTTAGTCATGATTTTTACATTTAAAATAAATATATTTTCTCTTAAAACCGAGCTACTTCTATGTAAAACAACTCCATGACGAACTTACCCCAAAACCGAGGGAAATAACGTCAAATCGTCATTTAAAAATAGGTGCATAAATCCTAACATATGGAGAAGGCAATTATAAAGACATTTCCGATTTGAAGAATAACAATAACCTTCCTTCGGCAGTCGGGTAAAAACTACATTTAAGATAAAAACCGGTTTGTGGCGATCGAAAGAATCAAACCGGAAAATAAACTATGGCGGACTTCGGCGAGTTGACCTTACCTACCAAAATACCGCCAAACTTTTTATTTCTAAGAGGTCAATATGAATGGCCAGTATCATTTGTCCAGTGGCGAGTGTCAGTTAGGCTAGTCATCTGAATTGTATGATCGCCTATACAACTCGGAGGACTAGTTTATTGGCGCCAACTGTATAATATGTATGAGGACGACCTTTAACTTTTACCTTTTTTTTATTTTTTTGGATTTTCTATTTATTTCTCTTTAGTGAGATCTTACAATTTTCGTAGTTATAGATCAACCGGAAGTACCATATTTAAGTGTTCGAAACAAAATCTATAGGGTACTCCGGTTTACCTACATTTGTCAATGAGGTGGAACGCGCAAAGCTGTAAGCAGATGGCGCTCTAGTCGACTGAGCTTTTTTTTAAAATTTTGTGGTCTCGCCTGTACTGTGAAGTCAAGTTGGAGTCTTTCTAGTGTTAAAATTATTAAAAAGGCGCTACATGACTTTTGGGAATAGATGGATCCTTTTTTTTGCCATCTGATGCACTACATTGAGGCATTTTATTTAAACATTAACTAAAACATAAATGAAAACGCCGAGAGTTGTGAAAATAAATACTATTTGACAGTTCTTATTTCAAACTTGATCAGTCGACCATCGCCATCTGCCGGGATAAAACGTTAGTGCTCCTCCCCATAAGTAAGGTCTTACAGTCTTACAGGGATTTTCATAGCGTTTTCCCTCCCTGTTACAGGGCGATAATACGATTTAAATTTTGGAACGTGGATATTTTAAAAAAGTTTCAATCAACAAAGAGTTCATATCACCGATGATGGGTGATAGACCGAGCAGGTTAAGCAACACTTGTGTCTGATAGGTGAGCGATGAGTGTTCAACCGTACAGGTAGTATATTTATAAAATGGAGGGTTTTGGTAGAAAATGGTAGGTTTGGGTAAAAACTGGTAAGGTTGCTAGAAATTGGTAGGTTTGTTGGAAAATGGTAGTTTTTGCTAGAAAATAGTAGGATGTAGTAGAAAATGACAGATTTGGTAGAAAATGGCAGGTATTGATAGAAAATAGTAGCTTTTGTTGGAAAATGGTAGGTTTGGTAGAAAATGATAGGTATTGATAGAATTTGTCAGGTGTGAACAATGAAATAAAAAGTGAAAGTAAGTTACCTACTCATTTTGTCATAGAGGGTGATAAAAAGTGGAATGTTCACCTCGGGAGCAAAACACTATTTTTCGCTCGAGTGAGGTATTCTACTCTATTCTGTAGGATTCTACTCTAGAATCCTTCGCTCCTCTCTGGATTCAAAAAACACTCTCACTAGAAAATAGTTTTTTCTCCGCTAGGTATACACAATCTACTATTTTTAAACTAGCGCATGACCCATTCCCTCGATGAGCAAGTCCGATTCAAAATAGTTGATACTGGCTATTCATATTGGCCATAATTTAGTCAAAGAAAACAAATATAGAAAAAAAAAGTTTGGCGGTATGTAGGTAGGTAGTAGGTACGCATAGAGTCTGGATCGAGTACATTTTAGGATTATATTATCCTCGCTGAAACACTTTGTGTAGAATTAAAATGCTTATATCTATTAAAGTATAAGGTAAATATTGGTTTAAGAAGCATTTTCCGTAGGTGCCAATTAGGTACAAAATCTACAAACATTCACCGGTAGGAAATTACTTGCGTAAATATGATATTTCAGAAAATCTCAAAGCGTCAAGATGGCGGGACCAGGCTTTTTTGTCTGCCAATTTGTTTTCCCCGACAGAGGTACTAATTTTTTTAACTGAGGTACCAAATAGTACAAATAGTTCTTTTTTTTTTGGTTTTGTTTTTGTTTGTTAGGAGGGCCGAGAAGAAAGGTGGGTGCAGTCGGAAGACCAGCGCTGCTGCTATGTTATTTTATACTAGCAGCAGCATTATGCTGAGGCTGCGCCTATTCGGGCAGCGCACTACTCTCTACGTACCTATGTTTTGTTATTTACCTTTATTGTATCCAGTTATTTACTTTTATAATTTTTTTTATTGTTATGTAGTTGTGTGCTTGTCTGAATAAATCAATTTTCTTTCTTTCTTTCTTTTCTTTACCAATTTGGTACTAAATCTGACAATATAAAGTTTTAATATCAGAGAGATGGTCCCGCCATCTTGACGCTAATAATCATTCGTGTGATCCTCTCCATACCGAGGCTGCCTGGTTGCCACTCTCAGTGGTAAGGCCGCCTATTGTGCCACTCTAGATTAAGATTTTTTGTACTTTATTTTATTGTAATTTATTTTTGGTGAGAATTATAAAGCGTTCTATGTATCTATCTATCTAAATCGATTCGGGGGCTCTCGAGAGGGGTGCAACGGGGAATATCGTGAGCGATGATGATGATAGTTGCCTAAAAATTTGGTGAAGATCTGATGAGGTGCTTCGAAGTGATAAACAACAAACAACCCCTGATACAACTGGACGAACAGTATACCTATGTTATAGCGTCCCCACTTGGCGGCCAACATTTAGACTTGGAGGCGGGGTCCGCAGTACTGTCAGGCTACTCCCAGGACAGTCGTCTAGGATCGGGTTTACACAGATCGTGTCCCCAAACGCACCGTAGTCCTTCAAGTTTCAACGAAGTGTTGAGCAGGAGCAGAGTCTAGAGTAAATTGCTCACTTATTGACTTCTACCTATAGAGTAGGCCATATATTTATAAGGTACGTTAAAGGCGCTCTCTTAGAACCACCTTTTCATCACAAACTCCTTACTTGAAAATTTCTTTTTTTAAGGTGGTTAAATACCTATGTGGGTCCTTCCAATAAAGTGCTCACGAGGTTTACTGTTCGCATAACTACCAGTTATTACCATATTTTTATTGTCATAATTCCCGTCAACCAGGATAGTGGGAAAAACGACAATTTGTTTTTGAAAATTGTGATATTCTTTACTGGTCTTTTACCTGGGACCTTTTAGTGGGGATTATGACAATAAACCATTGTAAAAGGGTTCGTGTTACGTAATTCTCTAATTCTGACACGGAGAAAAAATCTACCTGTTCCATTTTTACCACAGATTGTGGTTTTAAGAACATTCCAGCCCTAAAACCACAACAGGTCCACTCCTCGTATCCACTATAAGTGTAATGTAACGTGCTCAGTTGGGCGAGACGCTAAGCTCTACCTTAGGGGTCAATAACTGCCTCGACGATATCTACTCACAAAGCTAGCAGTAACGACATCTCCATAGCTGTATGACTTCTGCGGCTGTTGGATGCAGTCTCCAAACTCCTTCTTCCACGGTGCGGAATCCCACAGCACGGGGGGTACGAGAGTGATCAGCGACCCGCTTAGGTCCGGGGGTTCAGGGCCTACGTCGATGGATTTACCCTGGGGTAAATATAACACGAGATTTGTAACCAGAATTGCTTCCAAAATTCAATGCTCAAGGAAAACATCGTAAGGAAACCGACACGGTCCCAAGGCATGGGACATTCGCCGATCCAGAGTAGGCTCCTGTGGCGTCTCCTGTGGCTCTAACCTAACCTAACCTCTCGAGGTGGCCTGCGCTCTACAATAGGACAAAATAAATGCTGGTCTGCTGCAGGTTGATGGTCTTGGGTTGCAATCTTAGGAAATGTTTTCATTAGGTAGTTACCAAAAATTTAATTGAAATAATTTTTCGGTCTCAATCGCATTTCTTTTATTATTTTAGCATTTTTCGAGAACTTTACAGTAGTACCTACCGCATGATCACGGGAATGAATTTAATAGCAACGCGAAAACTGAAAAAAAAAAAACTAGGTAGGTAAATTCTAAAATTTAATATCTATTTCATCATCAATTTATCACATACACATACATACCATCCAGGACTACTTTAAGAACTACCTTTGTACATTATAAATAAATAACGGTATAGTATACTTACTGCAACCAAAGCTTCGGTAAGCTCAACATACTTGTTGAGATAAATGTCGAGAGTATGCGGACCGTATATCGTTGATGCTGCCTCGTAACGCTGCGCCTGTTCACAAAACAGTCATAATTTTTAATAGGACTATTGCTAACGTGACTTTTTCAAATTTTTTAAACTTTTTCTCATAACTACAGCGGTTCTAGGATCTTTCTTAATGATTGCTTAAAAAAATACATCCTGTACAGTTAGTTCTTTCCTCTGGGCATGGTGGCCCAAGCGGAGACAGGTGGTTCTTCTTCTTTTTGTATAGTGGTGTGGCTCACCAAGTGTTAGAGTTGTCAGGTCGCCCTAAGGCCTCCAACTTGACCTACCGACTGCTATCAGAGATAACAACCGGGACCAACTGCTAAAAGTGCCTTCCAAAGCACGAAAGAGCTCGAGAAAGGTCGTACATGTGCTAGGCAATATAGTCCATCCATCCAATACAATATCTCGGGAACTATGCAGCTGACACTGATAAATCATCGAAGTTAGATGTGGAACCCAATATTCGTACCTGATATTCTTCAGGCGTGGCAATGTAATCCGAGTAGACGTTGGAGAGTCCAGCCAAGACGACATGCCTGGCGTCGGGCGCCGCTCTCCGCACGGCGCTCCGCAGCCGGCGCCCCGACATGGTGGTGAACTCGCCGGGCACGGCCGCCAGGTACAGCCCGCCCAGCCGAGCCACGGTGCACGATACTATGCTGGGTTGCCATTCGTACGGGAACTTGGCCTGGGGGTGGTAAAGTTTTGGGGATTTTAGAGAAAATTTGTGGATTATTGATGTGTATCATGTATGAGCGATAGTAAACCTAAAAGAGGTTTTGGCGATACAGGTCGTGGCGACGCCTCGCCACGCTATGAGTGTTGTATAAGATGTAATATAAAATATGTAGGTACTATAAGTAGCGAGTCGATTTTTTATTAGTAAGCTCATTTAAAATAACCTTTTATTATTTATAAACGCAATAGTTTGTCCGTACAAACTTCTGTGTATAACAAAAACAAATATGTTTGCGATTTCTTCAGGCATATAACCTACTTAAATAGATTACGATGAATCCTGGAATGCAGTTGAAGTTCTGCAATAGCATAACATAAACGGTACTTTTTCATCGGATATTCTTTCGAGATCTAACACTAGTGAAATCGCAGAGGGCGTAAAGGGTCGATCTAGCTGTTTTGCTCACCCCTTACCATTCTCAAGTCTTGAATGTCATACTAGAGTTATGACATGATTTGTCATGTCATGAAATTTGGAATACATGTCATGTGTGAATGTTTGTTATTCCAGCTCCAAATTAATAGTACCTACCACCAGTGGTAATAAAACAATTTAGAGTAATTTGAAAAGTACTTACCCGTCCCGTAGCCAACAGTATCGGTTTAGGCGCCTGGCAGCGAATATCTTCCTTGGTCGGCTCGGCGATAAAGTCCCTGACGGCGTTCCACAGCGGGTTGGAGGTGGTGGTTCCTTGCGTGAAGTCGAAGGCTCCGGGGCCATCGGTGGTGCCGGCTGCGAACGAGTAGCCCATGGCGGGGAGACAGCCGTGGACTTTTGTGGACTGGAATACAATGTAGGAAGTTGTATCTGCGTTCATTCGATTAAAGGTCAGGTCACTGCATATGTAAGGTGTTTTATCGTTCCTGACGGAATGGCTTCAATCGTAGACCCAAGCGGACTGGCCTATGTATCGGGCGTATTCCGATACATAGGCCGAAGCAGCCACTACGGGTCGCAAGTTATTCCAATGCCATTTTTCTACCATTTAACCAAACGACTTAAATAGTTATTAAACTACTCACAGTATTAAACGTCTCAGTGATGGGATCGAAAGGCGACACTTCTTGTTCTGGCATCTTAACGTATTGATGGACAACACCTAATGAACCTGTCACGTCTTCACCGGGTTGATTTAATACTGTCTGAAAAAGAATCAGTTTCTTAGACAAAAAGTTGACTAAATTGAAGTTAGCAACGATATTTTTAATAAAGTATTTTCGTTGATGGATGGACTAAAAATGTACAGAGTATTCGCACACGGTGATGTTGGCATACATTTTTAACAGTATATTCTATCAAAACTATTTCTAACTTTGGATAGCGCAGGTGACTCTAAGATGACAGGACACTTGACTGCTTTTGTATCTGCAAATATTTTAAAACTGGCTAATTGTGACCATAACTCCGTCTATAACCTAGAAAAAAGAATGCCTCAAATCAAAATCAGGAAAAAGGAGTGTCATTTAAAATGACATTTCACAGAGATATCTTGCTAATATCCGAATGAATAAACGTACTTTGATTTGATTGATTTGATTTGATTTCTTCTCGAAAGCCCTATATCCATCTTTATAAGTGTAGTTGATGTAGGAGGTGCAGGTGTGAGATAATGATTGAGACGAATTTATTGACACTACTTTATTGGAAGTTAAAATAATAAAAAAAAAACAGAGTTATTTTATAGGTTATAGGAATCGTCGACTAGCTAAAGTAGGCACCTTAGAGGGCGCGGCGAGCGCGCGCGTCGCACCGATCGGCTCCCGACTTTTACCGAGATCTCCCGATGTACGATCGCAGTGTTGCCATAGCTAGGAACTTCGTCGTCTACATCTTCCCCCCCATTGTCCGTTCAGGACAATCAATATCGGTGGTTGGGAGAACGACGAGGCGGGTCGCTGGTCTGGTAAGTGTCCCAGTCTTCGTTCTGATGTCTACTATTCGTACTCGTCCGTCGGCACCAGGGTGAACCTCTTGTATGATCCCTTTAGGCCAGGTGTTTCTCGGTAGGTTAGGGTCTACAATTATCACCACATCTCCCTTTTTCAATTCGAACCCTTCTTGGTACCATTTACTGCGAGGTAGGAGTGTAGGTAACACCTCGCGGACCCAGCGTTGCCAGAATAGGTCAGCAAGTCGTTGTGTTGTCCTCCACAGTCTCTTACTATAGATGTCGCCGTCGTCGAATACCCCAGGGACAGGTAAGTTGGAAGAAGAGCCGATAAGAAAATGGTTCGGCGTCAAGCTCTCGGGGTCGGCCGGATCCACGGAGACGTGAGTCAGCGGGCGACCGTTTACCATATTTTCCACTTCGGTCAGTAGGGTGGAAAGTACTTCCTCGCGTGGAGCTCGCTCTTTCAGTATAGTTTTCAGCGCCGTTTTCACACTTCTTATTAAGCGCTCCCAGGCGCCACCCATGTGTGGACTCGCGGGTGAAATAAAATGCCATTCTAGCTTATTATTAACCAAGTCGTTTCTAATTCGCTTCGATAAATTAATTTCTTGTAATGACCTTTTCAGCTCACTATCAGCGCCTCTAAAATTCGTGCCGTTATCGGAGTACATTCTGTACGGCCAACCGCGCCGTGCGGCCATCCGTCTCAAAGCCATTATAAACGAATCAGCTGATAGCGTCGGTACGGTTTCAATATGTATCGCTCGAACTGTTAGGCAAGTAAACAGTACGCCGTACCTTTTCTCGTGGCGGCGGCCCACTGTAACATCCATAGGGCCAAATAAGTCGACACCACAATAAGTGAATGGGCGTTTGTGGTGTGCGAGTCTAGCTTCGGGCAGGTCTCCCATACGTGGTGGAGTAACGGGCTTAGCTTTTCTGATGCGGCACTGTAAACATCGTGACGAGATGGAACGTACGGTGGGACGTAAGTGTAGTAGCCAGTACCTTTGTCTCATTTCATTTACTATCATTTCATTGTTGCCGTGCGCTGTCTTCTCGTGATAGTGTTTTACTAATAATTTAGCAATCGGATGGCGTCCGTCTAAAATAACAGGATGTTTCAGTTCGATATCAATTTCAGGAGCCGCTTGGATTCGTCCACCAACTCGCAGCAGTCCGCGTTCATCAAGGAACGGTGTTAAGTTACGTAACTTGCTGCCAGCTTCAACAGGCTGTTTACATTTTAATAAATAAATGTCTCTTTCAAAAGATTGCATCTGTGCGTACCGTAGTAATTCTATTTCAGCTCGCTGCATAATTTCGCAGGTAAGTTCAACACGACGGCAGCGTTTTCTACATTTATCAACGAACAGGAACACATATCCCATACATCTCCATAGACGAAGCCATGAAGAAAACTTAATCGGGTCAGGAACATCAGGTAAGTATATTTTTTCTATTTTATTTACTATATTGACTTGTAATATCTCATCACTTATTTTCTTTTCTTTTTCAGGATTGTAGTTCGGCCAATTTTCACGCGGCGTGTACAGAAACTGAGGCCCACGGAACCATTCGCAGTCGCTATGTAATTCGTAGGTATTCATTTTCGTCGCTACGTCTGCTATATTCATAGCGCTAGGTACGTAGTACCACTCGTCCGCTCGAGATAAATCGTCAATTTCTCCCAGTCGATTCGCCACAAAAACTTTGTAATTGCGTGTATTGTTCTTTATTTGATGTAATACAATTAGGGAGTCGGTCCAGTAATATTTCTTCGTAGGTATAATACGGCTTTCTCGTACTATCGTCTCGGCGAGCCTACAAGCTATAACAGCTGACTGCAGTTCAAGCTTAGGTATAGTTGTATATTTGTTTATAGGTGAGGCTCGGCATTTGCAGGCTATGAATGACACGCACACTGATTCATTATTTATTATTTTTCTCCAGTAGGCAACAGCGGTGTATGCGAGCGGTGATGCGTCACAAAATACATGCAACTCTGTTGCTATCTCTTTTTGACACACGGTGTTAGTATGGGTTTCATCTTTGTCACTCTCATTGATAGGTAATTTACAAAATAACCATCTCGGTATGCGTAGGTATTGTAGTTTTTTAAGAGTTGTTATCCAATCTCGAAAAATGAGGTATTCTTTTTCGTGTATACTTTCATCCCATTTCAAGTCAGATTTCCAAGTGCTTTGCAGCATTATTTTAGCTCTCACAGTAATCGGTGCGAGGAAACCAAATATATCAAATATTGACATCACAATACTTAGTAGCTCTCTCTTAGTAGGTTTCCTAATAAAATCTAATATTTCAGGTGCGATTCGTTTCAGTGATAGGTCGAAACCGAGCGTGTCGTTTGAAGGATACCACAATAGGCCAAGTGTTCTCTCAGGTGAGTTATCATACCCGATATTTATCTTTGTAGCTTGTTTACTTAAGTTTTCTTTTTGCATGCCTTCTAATACTCGTGGTTTGTTACAGGTCCAGTTTCTTATTTGGAACCCTCCTCTTCTATGAATTTCAGACACTTCAGATATCAATTTAGTTGCGGTAGTTTCGTCGTCAACGCTCTCAATGTAGTCGTCCATGTAATGTGATTTCAGGACGGCTTCTACAGCTTCAGGCATCTCATCATTAAACCGCAGGGCGTTTTTATTTTTAATATATTGTGCAATAAAAGGAGAGCAGTTTGCACCAAAAATAAGCGATGTCATAGCGTATGTTTTAATTTTATTCTCTGGTTTGTCGCGCCACAACCATCGCAATGCATGCTGGTCTTCATTTCTAATTTTTATTCGCAGGAACATGTCTTTGATGTCGCCTATGAAGGCCACCGGCTTCTCTCGGAAACGTAGCATGATACCGAACAGGGTTTGCAGCAGGTCGGGCCCTTGTAGGAGGTAGTCATTCAATGAAGTACCAACGGTGGTGGCGGCTGCGTCGAAGACAAGTCTCAGTTTGCATTTGTTTGGGTTGTCAACTCCAAAGTGTGGTAGATACCACACCCGTTTATATTTATTTGGTAGCTCTTCGGCTGGTAACTCTCTGGCAAAGTCGTTTTCAAATAAGTGAGTTATTCGTTCACGGTACCTCGACGCGTAGTCTTTATTTCGTGACATTTTTCTTTCAACGCCTAAAAATCTTCTATGTGCGTTTGGATAGGAATCTGGCATAATTAAATCGTTCTTCCACGGCAGGCAGACTTCCCATCGTCCATCAATCAATCTGGCTGAGTTGTCAATTATCTCGGTTGCGCGAATACTATCTTTGTTTTCTCTTGCCTTAAGGTTCACGCCGATCGAGTCAAACGCAAATGATTCTCGTACGAGTTCGTGTAGGTATTTACTATCTCTCACATTATCAGGTACATTGTCTATATAATATTGTTGTGATAGGTAGGTAGGCGCGGGCGCGTCTGCCCCTGTGTGCGTCTGACACTGACCGGTGGACGCGGCCGCGGAGATCGGTGTGTGAGTGACGTCGCGGTCGTCCGGCGCGCTGTCGTCACATAGCGTCGTCGTTAGCATAAGCGCAGTGGTTGGATGTCCGCTGCGGGTCGTAGGTACGATTCCGTGCACACACCATCCGAGTGGAGTTAAAGTAGCACACGGTTCGTTCTTCCCGCGATAAACAGTTTTTAGCGACACTAATAGTTGGAAATTGTCTTGACCTATTAGAAGTTTAGGTTTCACGTTATAACAACACAGACTGTCTTTTAAGTCACGTAAATGTTCGTAGGTATCAATGTTCACTTTAGATAACTTCTGCACAGGTAGATCTAATTCACTTATTTTTCGTGCGCGGACTTCATAGCACTGGTTATTGTTATTCGATAGTCTAAAGTTCACTATTTCACTGTGACAAACGATCGCCGAGTCCCAAGCGCCACGGATACGTAAAGTTTCAGATTGTCCCGTTAAGTTTACACTGTCTGCGAGATCAGCTGATATTAAGGACACTGTGGCACCGTCGTCGAGCAATGCATGGGTACGTATAACACCTTTCGGTCCGTAAACGTTCACGCGCACTATTTTTAACATTACACTCGCACTCGGGGACACAAACGTAGTGTTAGCGATAGTTTCGTTTGTAACTAAGTTCGATTCACTCGTCGTAGATAAGTTTGTAGCACTTGTCGTGTCATCGCGCGGCGCACTGTTATTTTTAGGGGGCCAATGAAGCAGGCGGTGGTGAGGTAGACCGCACTCGTCGACGTCACAGGACGCCGCTGGACAGGACTCCTTCCCGTGGCCCGGCATCAGGCACTTATGACATAATCTATGCATTTTCACAATACGCCACCTGTCTTTTCTTAACGCTCGCTTAAACCTAACACAGCTGGTTAGCGGGTGATTTGTTGTGCGGCACAGTTTACACTTCTCACTGTAACTATCGTCGTTGTTGAGTACAGAGTGAACTTGCACCTTTCGGTCGGTATTTCTATTGTTGTAAGTCTTGTACTCAGGTTGACTAGTTATGTAACTTATTCCAGCCGCGGCAATTTTCGTAGCTTCTTTGTGTAAAAACTCGCTAAATATCTGTAGCTTAGCTTTATTGCCGTCGTCGTAAATAAACACATAGTCCACCCATTTGTTTATGAGCGCACTAGGACACTTTGATATCACTGTGTTCAGTAATTCAGGGCTTCTCAAGTAATCAGTCTGATTGATAGACTGAGCGGCTGCCACGTAATTTTTCACTTTCACGGCAAAGTTCACGATTTCAGTGTGATAAGTGATTGGTAAGGGTGGTAGCTTTTTGAATTGCGAAGCTATCTTGTAAATAATTAGCTCAGGTCTTCCGAAGCGCAGTTCTAGGGCTTCTAGGATAACACTCGGCGTCGTGTCACTGATAAGTAATGAAGAAACAGCTTCTTTTGCTTCACCACGTAAACACTTGCTTAATCTCGCGATATTTTCACTGTCACCATATTGACATAGCTTTGTAGACTCTTCATAGTACTTCCTGAACTGCAGCCACTCGAGCGGCTCACCAGAAAATGTAGGTAAGTCCTTAGGTGTAGCTAGTCTAGACAGGAGTTGCGTGTTAGTGTGACGGGTAGCGACAGCTAGGTTCTCCATCGCTTGAGTAATGTAGTGAACGTCACCAGGGGGGCAGTTCAACGGTAACTGAGAGGGAGCGGGGCCCTCGGGCTGCATCTGCGGCTCTTGGCGACTCTTATCTAGCCATTTCTCAATATTATGTTTTGGATTTTGTGTAAAAGACTCCGCCGTGGTGCAGCGAGACCGCTGCGATGCCGCGTCGTCGTCGAGCACGGCAAGCTCGGCGGCTAGCCTTTTGTCAATTAACTCCATCTCGATTTTAGCTTTAGCTTCGGCTGCCGCTAGCTCTAACTGCTTTCTGCGGGCCGACGAAGACGATTTGTTTGAGCTTTTCTTCGAATCACTACGTTCGGTAGGTACCGCGAGGTCGATTTTCAAACTTCCGTGTGCCTTCGGTACCTGGTTAGTTAATTCGCGGAGCTCGTTTTTTACGTTCAATTTTTCAGATCTAACTTCCAGCTCCAGGGGTAGTGGTGCCAACTTGTCAGCATGTGCGGGATGCATCACCTGAGACTTAGTTTCAGCTTCACGTGCGCAGGCTCCGCGGGTTTTTACGTTGGTGCGGGCTTGCGGCGGCGGTGGTTTTGGCATTCTCGCGGCTGTCGTCTATCTTTTCGTTCAAAACCTCGGTATTATCCGGCAGAAGGACCAGATGTAGTTGATGTAGGAGGTGCAGGTGTGAGATAATGATTGAGACGAATTTATTGACACTACTTTATTGGAAGTTAAAATAATAAAAAAAAAACAGAGTTATTTTATAGGTTATAGGAATCGTCGACTAGCTAAAGTAGGCACCTTAGAGGGCGCGGCGAGCGCGCGCGTCGCACCGATCGGCTCCCGACTTTTACCGAGATCTCCCGATGTACGATCGCAGTGTTGCCATAGCTAGGAACTTCGTCGTCTACAATAAGGTCAATGTTGTTTTCTGTTGCAAGTTATATGAACAAATAACTTCCGTAGGGAAGAGATCTTATAATTTAGTTGAATCACTGACATGATAAGGAAAAATATCAATAAAGCCCAGTATTGAGAAATTCACTACAAGGTATTGTTTAACGTTAAAAAAGCAATTACAAACCATAGCGGTATCAAACAGCTTAGTAGCAATGATTTTGGTGCTCTCAAACATATCCCTGCCCGGTCCAGATGCGAAGCATTTCTCCTTAGGCAAAGTGCAGAGTTTCTTCTCCTGGTCGCATACTTTGCCAGAGAACTCGCATTTAGGTCCACGAGTGTTGGGAGATACGTCGCCCAGGTTCGTTGATGCAAATGCGCATACTACTGTTCCCTAGAAGGTAAGTTACAGAAACTTATGATGGGTTGCATTGTAATATAAAATTTACCAATAGAACTGATATTAGATCTGATTATTAAAAATATTATTTAATTGTACAAGTAATAGTTAAAACACACCATAAACGAATAGACCTTAAAGCCTGCTTCTAAATAGTAACTAGTCGAATAATTCACGCACGGCCATAGGGCAAACCGAGCTACCTATTTACTACCCACTACCCTTAACACAAACGTCTCCGCAGTGGACCTAGTAGAAAACAATATGCACAAAAAGAATGCATTGAGATCATAGTGAAAACTCTGTGATGCATGCAATCGACTACAGACAGGCATGGCTTTTGTTCTGTAAAATACAGCAGACTTATTAAAAAGGTATTAAAATAATTATAATCACCTTTCCAGGCAACGTAGTATTTCCATTCAAAGCCTTCTCACAGAGCACGGACGCGTAACCGACGTTATCCGAGGAAATCAGCCGGTTAGTATTGTTCATACTGGTGGGATGGACCGCGAACCAGTTGATGACACCGAGGACCTTGTTTGCAGGAGTCAGGAATCTGACTTGAGCGAGCGTCTTGTCGGTGTCGTATTTGTATCTGAGGAGTTTTGGGGAAGTTATAATGCCTAGTTGGTTTTCGTCTATTTTGATGATTTCATTGTTATTTTTCTGAGGATATCAGCCGGTTAGTATTGTTCAAACTGGTGGGATGGACCGCAAACCAGTTGATGACACCGAGGACCTTGTTTGCAGGAGTCAGGAATCTGACTTGAGCGAGCGTCTTGTCGGTGTCGTATTTGTATCTGAGGAGTTTTGGGGAAGTTATAATGCCTAGTTGGTTTTCGTCTATTTTGATGATTTCATTGTTATTTTTCTGAGGATATCAGCCGGTTAGTATTGTTCATACTGGTGGGATGGACCGCGAACCAGTTGATGACACCGAGGACCTTGTTTGCAGGAGTCAGGAATCTGACTTGAGCGAGCGTCTTGTCGGTGTCGTATTTGTATCTGAGAAGTTTTGCGGAAGTTATAATGCTTAGTTGGTTTTCGTCTATTTTGATGATTTCATTGTTTTTTTTAGAGGATATCAGTTTCACAAAAAAATAGTGTCTGGTGGAAAATTAGAAAGAAATAATATGCTTGATAATAATATTCTATGAATTATTTGTTTAACGGGGCCGATTCTCTAGCCTTTCATGAGCCAATGCAATAAAACGTCGTGTAAATAGAGATATTCCACTAACACAAGCCATCGAAAAAGCCGTTACAGACTGGCTCAGGAATCGGCACCGTTTTTATATACCTACTCAAACAGTAGTGGTATAGGATAGGTAACTTTCATCTCCTCCTGAAAAAATGAACCTCCTTACTTTTAAACGATGACTAAGTTTATGTAACCTTTGTCTTTTACTGTGACATGAAGTTTTTAAAATTAACAGACAGTGATAAACGTTACATAAACTTAGTCGTCGTTTATAAGTAAGGGGGTAATTGTGCATACTTAGCTCTTTCTTCTGGAGGGTTCCGTAAATAAGAAGACGGTGATCGGTTGATGTTTGCGTCCAGTAGTTCAGCTTCTCCATATTCCATCCGTGCAGCTGTTACTTTACTGTGTGCTATTACTATACTCTGAAAAACAAAAATGACCTGTTATTTGAATATCGTTGGGCCATTGTTAAAATAATTAGCTATTTGGCAGGGTACCTTGCATTAATATCTACATATAGCTGACCCGGCGCACTTCGTATAGCTATTGGACATATTTAAAACTTGACACTGTCTGTTGGAAAGATTTCATAGTTACATATCGAAGAAAAAAAACTTCTTAGTTTGAGAACCCTGTTTAAAACAAAAACTAATGAGAAGTTGTTGTTAGTTGTAGTTGTGTTTTATTTTTATTTTCCCGTTACTTTTTCTCAACTTTCAGTAGGCTTTATCCTATTCCTATTTAGATACAAATATCATAAAAATCGATCCACCTTTTCTCGAGTCTTGTTGTAGGTATGTATATTCATTCATGGTTTTTTTTATTTAACCTGATGTTTTCAAGGTATTATCATCATTACAACTCAAATTGGCCTTAATGAATATAACACTAGCTTTGAACTCACAGCCTTCACACTTAACGTAGCTACATTTACTCTAATGAGTTTAGTGGCGTCTTTATTTGTTGAACCTATATGTATTGTTTTTATTGTTAACAAAAATGAAATAAAGTAGCTACATGTCGTCTTAGTATGCTAAATCTTTACTATTCATTCATACAACATTATCGTAATAAGTTTATTAGACCAAGGTCTGCTAAAAGGGCAAATATGCAAGTAGATATGTCATAATAACTCATAAGCATAATTTATAGCCAGACACATGGTGACGTCGCCTTCGGCTAGTACAATGTTATATAGGGTATGTATGTTACGTTCTGTTATGTCAAGAATTTGTATTTGAATTTTTTTGAGTCGTTTAACTAAAAAAATCCAAACATACTTATTTTGATGCTCTATTATTGTTTTATCTTAAAAACAGACTAAGCCACAAGTGGCACGAGATAGCGGGAAATGCCGTCTCTTGGTGTCGGATTGGATCCACATTGGGTCACTGAGCCATCGAAAGTTACTAAGTAAACACTATTGGAGGCTCACTTTCCCCAAAGCCGCACTTCCCCCTAGTGACCTTAAGTCTATTATTTACCTAAGCCTCGAATTTAAAATGCTGTTTCAGTGTGAGGCCGTAAAGTACAAGGAATTCATGCTAAACGATCATCAATAAAGTGTGGGAATTCCGGTACGTACGTTAAGCAATTGGTTTCAGCTGTTGTCTCCGATAGTAGTCGTTAGGTTAATTTAGAGGCCTAAGGGCGACCTGAAAACTCTAACACTAGATAAGCCATACCAGTATACGAAAAGAAGAAGATTGATGAAGTAGAGATCAGCTTGGTTAAAAGGTAGTTTAGTAAATTCTGCAAGCAATTCTGGATTTTGACACGTCGGTGCATTTGCCATAGTTGCATGCGCAACGTAGGATATCGAGTCTACATATCAAAACAGTGAGGGCCAGGTGCACAGTTATTGTGACTATCAAAAAGCAGAATTGTTGAATCTCCTTAACTACCACTCCATCCCCTTAACTACCACCTCCATGGTACAAGTCGCTGGACAGGACATAGCGCACTGAATTTTGCGCCTATTTGATTTGCGCCATGTTGCACTGTTGTCGCGCATTTTCTATTGAAAGTATCAAATCGGCACAAAGGTCTAATGTAATTTTGTATGCAATTCCAGCGTACTTGTTTAGTTTCATTTCAGTGTTAACTACCTTTTTAACCCTGTAGGCCTCTAAACAACAAAAGAAACAATTAACCTAATTAAAACAACTGTTAATTTATTAATCCTATTAAACAATTAAAAGAACAACTCATTAACTTATCCGTGTTTTTAATTAACAAAATGGTTATGGCTCTAGCTAGATACTCTAAAATATTTTACCCAAAACGGTTTCTAAGGGTTCCCAAAGGGTATAAAAACGGGACCCTATTACTGAGACACACTTTTTAAACTTACACGATTTCCGTCCATCATTATAACAATGATAATTAATAACAATAATTAGGTATAGATACCTAATTATTGTTATCAATAATTAACAATAACAATAATTAGGTATAGGTATAGATACCTAATTATTGTTATCTATAACGCGATCTAGACCTATTACTGAGACTCCGTTGTTTGTCTGTCTGTCCGTCTGTGTCTGTATTTCACCAGGCTATATCTCATGAACCGTGATAGCTAAACAGTTGAAATTTTCACAGATAAGTATTTCTGTAGTCGCTATAATTAGAATAGAAATACAACCATACCTTCTGCAAATAGATTTGGCAATATTTTTACGGCCGGCCGCCTGCCTGACACCAACCCTTCTAGGGACCAAGCAGTTTATCCGCCACTGCGCGGAGAGAACTTAAGGTTTGCTAGTCTCCCTCAGATCCCTTAGTCGCATTTTACGACACCCGCGGGAAGAGATGAGGTAGTCCTATTCTATGCCGGGGCTATACGGCTATTTTAATATAGCCGTATAGCTTATTAGCCGTAAGGTATTAATAGTAGGTAATTATAAAATAATGAGTAGAAGGTAAGACCGTTTAATCTGTGTGTTATGGTCAATTGGAAATGTGAATGAGTGGTAAAGTGAGCGGTGCAAGGTCGCTCTTAACTAACCAGTTGAGTGGACACACGAGAACATTATGCAGGCTCGGCTAGCTTGCGAGGTAATCTCAACATTTTTTTGCTGTCTGCTTCAGTATTAAGCTTTTTTGGGCGCTGTACAACTATTGATTTTGTTGTTATTTTTTAAGCCTTACAAATTGTTTAAATTGTACAGTGTACCTACCCAAAATAAATGCATTATTATTATTTTATTATTAATTTGTTAAGAGTTAAATTATCCTAACTTAATATTTTTGGAACGAAGATCCTTATCGCGCGTTGCGAAAGGGGGCTAGACCGAAAAAATTAAGACCAAAAGTTGTAACGACACTTTTTGCTAAAGTTGTAAGTCGTGCGGCGTGCGCGTGTTTCTCTGTCTCTCTCTCTCTCTCATAGAAAGGAACTTCGTTCCATCCGGGTGTCCCCTGACACCTCTCAAGTTTTTTTTTACATGAGATAGACCATGAGATGAGACCTCACTCACTCAGCTCATCTAATGGGAAGCGGTGGTGTAACATGCTTGCCTAGAAGAAACCTATTCACTCTAAACTTGAAAACTTGAAGGCTCCAAGTATTTTTTGTTATAAAGCAAATTTCAACTGTCTATCTATCGCAATTCATGAGATACTACAGCCTGGTGACAGGCAGACAGACAAACGAACAATCTCCTCCATAACTAATCTACCATGCTTATGATAGAATGCCTCAAGGCATTCCAGGCGGGGCAGACACACGGACAGTGGTTTCTCAGAGTCCCGTTTTACCCTTTGGGTACAGAACCTTAAAAAGTGAAAGTACAGCAGTGAAAAACTTATTGAAATTACCTGTTATAGTGTAAAACGATGCTTACCTTATAAATGCCAATAATATACGCCGTATAGGTCTCCTTCACGAAGCCCAGGATCGGAAGGTCGAAGAGGAAATCCATGAGGAACCCTCCGGGCGTGGAGTGCGTGTGGGTGCCGCTGATGATCACGTTGTGGTCGCTGTACGTGGCACCGTAGCGTTTCTGGAGACGCTTTATGACCTGGAATATGGAATAGGCCAATAGGCAGTTGCTGATCAACTAAAACTAATCATACTTAATAAAACGCAAGTGTAACTAACTCACTGACTGACTGACTGACTGACTGAATGATGGACAGCTTCTAGGCTAAGCGGCTGGGTGTAGAGACTTGAAATTTGGAACATAGGTTCTTTAGGGGTTGAAAGTGAGCACTAAGAACCGATTTTCGGAAATTCCACCCCTAAGGGGGTAAAAATGGGTAAAAACGTTTGTATGCAACTTCGTAACGGCTTGACCTAGAAACTTGAAATTTGACATAGAGATTGATATGCCCTTACTACCCGTAAGTGAATCTCTAAACATTTTTTTTCCAAAATTCAACCCTTAAGAGTGTTTAATTGGGGATGAAAGTTTCTATGGGAATTTATTCAAAGAGATTTTGTTACTGTTTTCGGGGGTAAGTACGGGGCTCTCTGATTGGTCGAAGTGAAATCCAGTAGGCCATGGAATCAAAATGGCGGCCCTGTCAAGAGTTGTTTGACAAATACTAGGTTGCCTTCACTAACCAAGGAGTTTCTACTATGTTTCAGATTTTCTTCGTGGCCAGAGTTGTTTTTTTTTATTTTATTTTGTGTGGTTCGGTCGTAGGGTGGGAGTTAGGATCGAAGCTACTTTTTGTTTAAATCGATTTTAGTGATTTTGAGACTGAGTTTGGATCGGTTTTGAATTAAGATCCGGATTCTTTTTACACTTTCGACTACGACATCGGTTTTAATTTCTTTATCCGATTTGTTTTTTTTTTTTTCAAATTGTAATATTGGATAGTGTTAACCACGGAACCGAGTGGAATCGGAACTATCCGAAGCCCGACGGGTTTCGGGTTCCCATCTTGTAGGATAATAAAATTTTACTCATATAAATGAGGCGAGGATCATAAGGTGAGGAGCTTATTGGCCTAGCTCTACCAGCCGATCATGAACGGTCGTGCCGGTTAAGAAACACTTGGCGCGAGCTTTGGCGGGAAAGCGGAGACAACATGTCGTGCTCCAGTTTTATTTTCGTTAAACTATGTTGTATACCCGGTTAAATTGTGTTATTTTAGTGGAATCTTATTCTATTTAGTTCCGTGAATGTGCACAAGTGTAGTGGAAACAAAATTGAGTGTTAAACATGAACTTTTCATCGTTCCCTCCTAAGCCCCTTGAAGGTTATGGTAAAGTTGCCACAGCTTTACCATAGCTCCTGACTTGAAACTAAGAGCCCGATTGATACTGGCAAGATGTACAAGATGTACGACGCCAAAACTATAACAAGAAGAGTGTTGTAAACTCAGAAAAAACTCGACAAATGGCATCTCGAAAGTCTGGGGCCAAAAAAGAAAAAAAAAACGCTTGGCGCGCTCATTACTTGGATAGGTGACTAATAATTTGTGTGGCAAAAATTCATTTTCTCGAGCCCCTCCGTGCTTCGGAAGGCACGTTAAGCAGTTGGTCCCGGTTGTTATCACGGATAGCAGTCGTTAGGTCTAGTTAAAGGTCTTAGGGTGACCTGAAAACTCTAACACCAGGTGAGCCACACCACTATACGAAAAGAAGATTAGTAGGTACGTTCAATTACCTCTTTCCTAACCCCATGTCCCATCATAGCAGCGTCGACGGAAACAAAAACGATCCTTTGTCCATTGGTTTCATCTTCCAAAACAAAGGCTCTGGAGAACTGACGTAGATGGATGCCACGGCCTGACTGTTCCAGTTGGGCGTAGCCCATCTGAAAAACATCACATTATTTTAGTAGGCTCTTTTTTATACGATATATGGGCACTATCTCACCTGATATGGTAAGTAATAATCCAGAAATCGCGAGGCGTGCGTAGCGAATGGTTCGCCTCGCATGCCTCGGGCTGTGTGGACGTGTGTGTTCACAGTGAGCATTCACGTCATACGATCGTAGATCGATAGATACTGTCTCATTGAAGCATTCAAATAATTGGATCAACCGTTATCCTTTGTTTGAGGAATATTAGTCATTCTTCCCTTTGTGTCTTGTTTGCATTATTAGTCGCCGGTTCTTGTCATCAATATGCAGTTTAATAATTCATCGTGCCTCTACCTTACCTACCTTCTCCAACGTTTGCAATAAGTGTAGGTAAATCAGTTGTATACCAATCTAGGTATACGTTTTTAGGGTTCTGTACTCAAAGGGTAAAAAATTGACCTTTTCCCTAAGACTCCACTATCCGTCTGTCTGTCTGTCACCAGACTGTAGGTATTTTATGAAGCGTGATTAGATGACTATTGATATTTTCGCAGATGATGTATAATCTGTTGCCGCTATTATAAGAAAAAACTAAAAAGAGAATAAAATAAATATTTAAGTGGGACTCCCATACATCAAACTTTTTTTTGTAAAAATGATACGGAACCAATCGTGCGTGCACTTGGCCGGTTTTTATTAATTCAATTTCGAAGTATTGAATGAATGCTCCATTGTACGCGGCAACGTAATGAATCGTCAAGTCGATGACCTTGACCGGGTCAAATGAATCGGCCGTCAACTCTGGTCTGTTTATCTGTAAAACTCCCGGTGCACGCGGACTGGGAGTCGAGAGGAATGTCCGCGGCGTAGTTGCGGCGAATTGTTTACAGGTGGTAGGAAACAATATGGAACTGAAACTGGACAGCATAGAACTGTACTGATCTCTATTAGAGACCAGGAGAAAGGTCGCCTGATAGTGATCCATTTCAAAATCGTCTCTGACGAGAGACGAGCGAGATTTTTTTAGGTACTTTATTTTATTGTAATTTATTTTTGGTGAGAACAATAAAGCTTTCTATCTATCTATCTGACGGTCGAGCTTCACCAGTTTCAACTGTTCGGGCCAACAACCAAAAAAAAATATTCATAGACCTTTAAAAAGATTGATCAAAATGATTCCTCATAAAATATTTCTGTTTTTACAGTTTTTTGGAGCTCGTACTTAGCGAGTCTTTAAGGATTTATCCATTAACCTTCAAGTACGAAGCCAGACAATTAGACCATTCAGAACTATTAAGGGCCCTGTACCGGAAAACTGAAAATCCATGTCGGGCGCATCGAAAATTGTTGATTATTTCATGACGGAATGTCGTCGAACTTTTTTTTGTGTACAGATTGTAGGCGACATTGTTTCCGATATTTTAGTGCAGTTTCCATACAAATATGTCGAAACGTATTGAAGCCTATCGACATTTGAGCCAAATCAGACATTTTTAGTCTAAAATTTGGATAGGCTTTGCACCAATAGGAGGTTCTTGTCTTAAAACTACACCAAAATGTAGGAAACAATGTCACCTACAATCTGTGCACAAAAAAAAGTTCAACGACATTCCGTCATGAAATAATCAACAGTTTTCGATGAGCCCGACAGGGATTTTCAGTTTCAAGGTCGTTGACGTTGTAAGGCCTCTTAACTGCAAAATACTTAGCACACTATTTTCGACTATTATTTGTCTCTAAAAGACGGTGGGGGTCAGACGGAGGCTTTAAAGTATGTTGAGGGCCAACGTGTCTGTGTAGGCCACTTATACTTATTATCGTATCTTGCAATAATTATATCTAACTAGCGCCCAAACTGCAATCATTGTATTGCAGTTTTAATGCCAACTGCTTTGAAATTGCAGTCTGCTGGTGCCATATTTTTGAATCGCTCGTGCCACTTTGGCCAATTTGAATAGCCAGATTTCTGCTAATTTTCGCTCACTCAAAGTGACACAAGCGATTCAAAAATAAAGCCCCGCGCTCCTAGAGCTTAACAGCCTGAAAGCTGTAGCTGGAGGTTTATCACGGTTCATGAGATACAGCCTAGTAACACATAGATAGACATACAGACGGACAGTGGAGTCTTAGTAAAAGTTAGTCTCTTTTTGCCCTTTCGGTACAGAGGCCGGAAATGTGGTAAAAAACTATAGGTAGGTACCTAAAATTGTAGATATACTTACAAATCCGACCTCTGCAGGTGGGCCCGTGACGTCAGCGATGCCGACTCCGACGCGCAGCGCGTGCGCGTGCGCCGTGCACAGACACGCGACCAGCCACGCGGTCAATGCCATCTGCAAGATGGAGGAACATTATTGATGCAGAGAAAGTATACGCACAGATCTTACTGCTGTTGTAGCATTTAACTTTTATAGGTACTTAATTGAGCTACAATTTACAATGGCTTCTTTTTATAATCTTACTAAATAGATATTTATAAAATAAGTAGCACGCGGAACGCCACCCACCGGTGTGCAAAAATCAACACATAATCGGTCGCCTATCGAAGTACTGATGCTGTCAAGTACTTAATTTTATGTCGTAGGCTGATTTGAGAAACAGATTTGATTTTGATTTGGTCTATAGAGTTTACTTAAAATGTAAGATGAATAAAAAACATTTAAATGTCAGAAATATAGTATTTTTGCGTACTTTATGTACTTCCGAAAGCATATACCTAGTAGGTACACACACACAGCTGAAATATTGTTTTTACTATTTTAAATAGTAACCGGTTGGCAACCCTACGTATACATATTATGGACTTATACCTTTTATTGTGTATTTTTCTCTAATTTTAATTAAAAATTGGCTATAAAGAATGATTTATTTGTAAGTATCTAGGTAACTTATATAAAATATTCTAAGCAATCTTGACCTACAGGAAAACAAAAGCCCTAATGAGTTTCTTGAGGTTTCTTCTCAGCATTGGTGTGCGCGTTAGGTACCTACCTTTTTAACAAAATAGTAATCTATACTAATATTATAAAGGGGTAACGTTTGTAACAGTTATGTATGTAGGTATGTATGTATTATCCGTGTAATCTCTGAAACTACTGAAACGATTTCAAACATTATTTCACCAATAATAAAAAGCTACATTATAGAAAAGTTAATTTTATATTATAGACAAGCAGAGGCTCGTGGTTAAATCCGTGTAAGTCCCGGTCACGTGGGAATATCGGGATCAAAAGTAGCCCATGTTATTACTCGACAATGTTTTCTGTATTAGTAAAATATTTTTTTAATCAGTCCAGTAGTGTCAGAGCCTATTTGCAAACAAACAAACTTATAGATAGTGTAGATAGATAAAGAATTCTAAATAGATAGATTTTCGCGTAGCGTTGCATATCGTTAAGTGTCTTATAAGTAAGGGCGCGTTCACATATAACGTCCGATATTACAGGATCCGTTTTGTAAAAAGGATTGCTGCTTATTTTGTCGAATCCGTACCTAATCCAGAATACTGTAATTCTGGGTGAACTGGCTCATACAACTACCTATTGCAAATAAATAACATATAAGTTCCATCGGAACCTGTAATGCCGACGTTAAATTTGTGTACGCGCCCTAAGTAGGCACTTAAAATAGTCATAAGTTCATAAGCAAGCATAACGTGCGTAATTCCAAGAAACCTAACAATTGCTTTGCTTAGCAAACTTCATGTGTAAGTAGGTAGACATTATCGTCAAGTAAACTATACATAATTATAATGCCGTAATGTATTAATTTACATAAACTTTCAAACAAAGATTTTTTTCGTAATTCGATATTTTAATGCTCTAGGCTAGGCATTATGTATCTACTTGAAATATTTAAAACTAAAAAAGGCCCAAAAAAGATTTAAAAAAAATTTGGAATGGTTTTTTTTTCCACACTATTATAAAGAGGAAAGATTTGTATTTGTGTGTGTGTGTGTGTGTGTGTGTGTTGTATGTTTGTATGAATAAACTCAAAAACTACTGGACCGATTTCAAAAATAAAGCTGGGTAGGTACGTTCACCCTGAGTAACAAAGGCTACTTTTGATCCCGATATTCCCACGGAATCGGAACTTACGCGGGTGAAACCGCGGGACGCAGCTAGTATTAAATAACTTGATTTAGATTATTAAATAAATGTTGTATTTTTGTTGTATTTATTACAATGTTCACAGATGTTGTATTTTTGTTGCCGCTATAACAATATAGTCATATAATACCAAAAACAGAATAAAATCATTATTTAAGTGGGGCTCCCCCATACAACAAACGTGTTTTTCATCATCATCCGAGCAATGTTCCCGGTTGCATCCCTTTCGAGAGCCCGGGGTGACTCCACTTCGCACGATCTTCGGCAACTTCGCACGATCTTCGGCAAACGTGTTTTTCATAATGGTACGGAACACTTTTGCTTCGGTTTTTCAATGAAGTAAACTAAGTAAGTACATATTGTAGGTAATTGTTAAGCTGATCACGTCCGCGCTTCGAGAACCAAGTCATTGACAACAACGTCTTCCGAGTACGTGATATCTCTCATAATCTACATTTATAATAGGAAGAGAGGATAAAAACGTCTGTACTTATTTATTGTAGGTGACTTCCATCTAGGATTCTAGGTACAGTTAGGTTCAAATGTGGTTCCACACTGAGCAAAGATTTACCTACGAAAAGGTTGATTGGATAATAACATGTTTGTATTATTAACCGATGTAGACTACCTCTATATTCCACAATAAAAGCCGAATATATATCAGATTGATTCCATTTAATTAGTCTATAGGTATTTATTGAAGTATTAGACAGTGTTATTCATTGTTCTCAAGCTAAAGAGGTTAATAATTCAAAAATGTTAATTTTAACCTCTTAGAGACACCACTGCCTATGTGTGTAAAGTGACCTGTGACACACAAGCAGTGGTGTCTCTAACATAGGTAGATAAATGCTTTATTGCACCAAAATGAAAATTTTTCAAATATTATAAAGAACAACGCAAATCTAGTGTGGCACAATGGGCGGCCTTATCGCCACACAACACACAACACAATACACAACAAATCTTCCGTCTCTCTTTCTCAAACGACGAGGAAAAAAAACGGAACATTGTGCACCCACGACTGCTCCCACTGTTGGACTGCAAAATTTGACATTACTTGATTCGGGGGCGGGAAATATCATAGGAAGATACGTTGCATTGCAATAACAGCTAACAAATATTTTTACATTGTGGCGGGGAACCAATTTTGAACCCGACTGTACCTACAATCAACAGACATCGTGCCATTATAGTCTCGTAATCGCCTGTACTAGATTATTACCTACCTATTAATGTTTATAGGTAGGTACTGTGGAATAGAAGTAGGTCGAATAGTTCATTATAACTTGTCGCGATGTAGAGCTTTCGTCTACTTATATCTAAATTTAAAAAAGTACTTAATATAAAACCCCTAAAAGTTTTGTCTTGGGCTCAACGCACATCCTAAACAGCTTATAGTAAAGGGCTGAAATTAGAAGAGAGGCTTTATGTGATGTATTGGTTAGTCCTACTGGTAGTACCTAAGTACTTAATTTAGATCAAAAGCATATTTATTTATTTTTTAGGGTTCCGTACCCAAAGAGTAAAAACGGGACCTTATTACTGAGACTCCGCTGTCTGTTTGTCTGTACGTCTGTCACCAGGATGTATCTCATAAACAAATAAAACAAAGAGGAGAAGTTGCATAATCATGAATTCACCGTATCACGAGAGTTTTCATATGGCGTTAATAACGTCATATGTTAAAAAGGTAACGTTTTGGTAACATTTATCTATGTACCTACCTATGTATTTTCCTGGTAATATCTTAAACCATTGAACCAATTTCTAAAATTCTTTCACCAATAACAACAACAGAATAATGCTACTGTACCTACCTACCTATTTATGTGTTATATTAATGACCAATGACACTACATACCTTCCTTATATACCATATACAAGGCATTAGAGAAAAACAATACCTACCTTCCTTCCTCAATAATACAAATGGAGTCTACATAACAATAAATAGGCATACGGTTAGCATCAGAAATTCGCTATACATCATACATAATTGTGGGGTGTCAAAACAAGACAGACATTCTGAAAATAACTCTCTTGCTTCTATTTTATTTTTAGAATGTCTGTCCAATTTTGACATCGCACACACAACCCACAATAATGATCTATAGCGATTTTGAAAATCTGAATGTGGTCATCGACTTTTGATGCTGACTGTACTGTATTTAGGAAGATGGAAGTAGGTCTGTAACTCTATTCTTAGCTAAATTATTATGAGGAACCCTAAAAACAAGTAAGTATTTCAAATTTGAAATAATTTCAATACGGGAATCGGGCTGGGCGTCTAAATATAAATATTCTAGATTAGCGTTGTCGGAATATCGATAGTTTTACAATCGATAGCTAATGTCAAAAATCATCTATAATATCGATAGGCCTATCGGTAGTATCGATACTATCTATATAGTTTTACGCTATCGATAACCTATAAACAGTACTGTTTATAGGTACCTATAAACAGTATTGATTCTATCGATAGCCTATCGAACGGCAACACTATCCTAGATGGAAATCACTTATAAATGTAAATATGTGCATATTCAGTGGCACCTACACAAACCGATGGAAATATTGACTAAATCGGTTGTCCTGTTAGATAAACAATATCAGTGTGTTAGTTTGTATGTGTTGATACATTAGGTACCTATACCTGTAGTCTAGTACCTTAGTACACTAGTTTCACAACAGTAGGTACTCGTACAATTATTACAAACCGCACAGGCTGGGTGTTGTGCCATTGCACTGCGTTTGCGCATCGTATCCAATATTACAGTTGGGAAAGTAGGTCCCAACTAATTTCTCGGCAATCTATACCTAATACTAATATAAGATACCTACTAATATAAGTCCCGACCCTGCGGGATTTACGGGATCAGTAGTAGCTTATGTCCTTCTCCTAGGTCCTATCTATGTCTTAACCAAAATTCATCAATATCGGTACAGAGCTGTTTAGGCGTGAAAGTGTAACAGACAAACAAACAGAGTTACTTTCGCATTCATAAATAATATTAGTAAGATACTTGCTGCGTAATCCCCGCGTTATTCCCGATTCCGTGGGAATTTTGAATGCCCCTTCCGTATTGGATGCCTCCATCATATAACGAACACACACTGTTGCAGCAGTTTAGGCTATGCGCTGAACCATTCCGTCAGGTCAGGATAAAGTTAAAGATTTGAAACAGATTATCCTAGTTTTTTAAAAAGCTAAGTTTACTTAGAAAACTAGGAATCAATGTTATGACCTAAGACCCTATGACTATAACCACTATTGGTGCCCACGGAAAGGCCAAGGGTGAATGGCAGTATTATATAATTTTAAATTTAGGTAGGTACGTGGTTGTTTTCACTGTGTGACTACAAAATTTGTAGTCACATAATGAAAACAACATATTATTAAATAACGGGGTATTTACCATGTTTAAATTGGTTCTTGACGGATCTCGATATTTCGCCAGTACAGGAGGGTTACTACGGTTCGTTTCGATACGACATCGATACGATAATACGATGATTCTACTGTCACATTCTGATAGTAGGGTGACAGTAGAACCATCGTATAATCGTATCGAGACGAACCGAAGTAACCCTCCAGTAATTATTAATTAAACAAATTTAAACATGGTAAATACCGCGTTATAATGTCAGTATTGTAGGTGGAAGGAAACCACAATAAACTTTCGAAACATCAGATAAAATACGCACATTTGAATAAAAACAAGTGATATGATACGTGACCACATCTGCGTAGTTTGTGGGTCAAAGTCGACGTTACTCAACAACAGCTGATATATGAAACTTTTGCTAATAAATAAAAGCAATATTACGAAAATATGCATTTTATTTCTAATAGCAGATTCCCGCGGTTTCACCCGCGTAAGTCCCGATTCCGTAGCCTATGTAACTCAGGGTGAATGTAGCTTTCTAATGGTGAAAGAATTTTTGAAATCGGTCCAGTAGTTTCGGAGATGACCCCAATATACATACATACATACTTGTTACCAACGTCACCTCTTTATAAAATTAGTAAAGATTTAGTTAGTACTAGCTATGCCCCGCAGAGTCACGCATAAGTTCGGATTCTGGAGAAAATTGCTAAAATCCTTTCTTATCGGATGTATGACAAAAATAACACACTCTCCAAAATTCAGCTCTCTACTACTACTGTGCGTTGTTCCAGTCAAGACTGCAAGACAAAGCATTTTATAGATATAGAAGACTAGCTGCGTCCCGCGGTTTCACCCGCGTAAGTCCTGATCCCGTGGGAATATCGGGATCAAAAGTATAGCCTTGCCTAGTCTTGTACTATGGGTACTAGACAACGGATATACTTTTTTGTTGTAAATACATTAATTATAATAGGACACACCCAGAATCAGAAACAAGCATTTTTATGGTTGGCATAAATACTTGTCCCCGGCGGGAATCGAACCCGCAACCTCCGACGCGCCACAGAGGCTGTCATATTGGTAGGGACACCTGCCTAGACCGTAAAATCACGTTCTTAGTTCTTATCTTTTCGATCATTATACCTAGGTGAGTACCTATAACTACCTAGTTTGGTATCACCTCTGTTGCTTTTTGAAAAAATGCTTTCAAAAACTTTAGTACCCGGCGGGATTCGAACCCGCGACTAAGTGTGGATTAACACTAAGAAATAATGTTTATCACCTCTGTTCTTTGTTTTCGAAAAGTTAGTGACCCTAGTGTTCTGTGTTAGGTAAATAAGAAGGTACTTACCTACTTATTTATCGAAATCTGCATGGTAGATAGGAAGGGATTACGACACGTACCTATTCTAAAATCAAATCGTCTCAACATCGCTTCAGCATCGTAACGTTTGTCACGGAAACGGTTAACATCTCTTGAAAACCTTGAATTATTTATTTTTGCGGTTAGGCCACTAGATAGCGCCAGTGGTAAAAATTAATCGGGTTATAGTTACGTCTAAAATTAACCCACGTTTATTGTATGCGAGCTCCCTTAAATATTTGTTTTTTTTTGTTTTTAGTTATTTGCTGTTATAGCGGCTACAAAAAAAAATCTGTGAAAATTTCAACTGTCTAGCTATCACGGTTCGTGGATACAGCTGACAGACGGACAGACAGATAGCGGAGTCTCAGTAAAAGGGTGTTTATCCCTTGGGTTCGGAATCCTAAAAAAACACAAAATAACTTTATTGTAAGAATTTTAAGTACTTATACTTAAGTTTAATGAGATTTAATGCCGCGACATGAAATTGTTAAAAAGTTTATTTATAAAGGTAGACTTTTCCTGAGTTTCGCTAAAGCTTTTTACGTGTAAGTTTATAGTACCAACAATTGGTAAATAAAATAAAAAAAATACGATCCTAAAACGATGTTGAAACGATTTATTTATAGAATAAATGTCCAATTTGATTATTATCGACTTTTTCGGCGATAAAAACGCCAAAGTTATCTTTGGTTTAAATATGAAACAAAGAAACTTACACCTACATAAATACGTACCTAGGTAGGTAGGTACCTATTAACAACTGTTTGTGACTGATTGATTATCTTCTGATTTTACCTACCTCTATTTCGTCCTTAATAGATAATAATATTCTAGTTTATAATATCTATCTAGTAGACATAGGTACATAAAATTATGATCAGTTAGTTCTAGCAGAGGTCTAGTTACGTACACATGCCTACTAACATCAGCTCTAAATTAAAAGTAAGAAAAGGAAAAGAAAGGAAATAGATATTAAGTATTTTCTCCATCTAAACTTTACAAACGTAGCCGCACGTTTCTTATCTGGATACAGAAATTAGAGAAAATATTAATATGTAAGCCATAAAACCTGACCAGCCAGCCATGAGCTTGACCTACGTTTTGATTTTTTTAAACTTATTCTATTATTTTTAACTTTATTTCTATTCTATATAAATTAGAAAACCAAACCGCATAAACATTATTTACTCTAAGAAGGAAACAGTCAACTACGTTTGTATGAAGAACTTACAGCATTAAGGGCTTCACACACAGCAGCTATCTATATCTAACTATCTATCTTCTATCTATCTATCTTATCTTATCTATCTTAAATATAAAAATCAATCCCTATTTCCCTTGGTCACGGCATCACACTTAAACTTTTAGACATATTTCGATAATTCTTTTTTTGTTGTGTTTGCTATTGTCAGGAGAAGGTTCTTACGGAAAAAAATATTAAGAAAATCTCTCAGAAAATTTACGCTAAGGCGGTACGAAGTTCGCCGGGTCAGCTAGTAATGTATATTAATGTACATTACATCCCGGGTAATTCCATCCCATGTAAAAATATACATTATAGCTGTTGTGTGTGGTCTCGTGACGATTTCTATGGAAAGATGTAATGAGATGTATCGTGCTATAATGTACATCTTTACATTATAGCTGCTGTGTGTGAAGCCCTTAGCATTATTTGCCTTGTTTATGTTCGTGATTCAAATCCATAGGTACCTAACTTTCTAATACCTACACCAAAAAATCTTAACGATTTTTGTTGTTTGGAATTTAACGATGCTGAGACCATGTAGGTATAGAATACGTGCCCTGCTAGAACTAACTCATCGTCATCCATCAGACATTGACCATCGTCGTCAAGCCACTTTATATTTATTGATTGTTAAGATATATTTTGTTGTCGTCTACACGCACGGATTGGACATGGACTGGGTGTTCTCTATGTACCTATAATATGTACCTATGTATTTACAAAAGAAAATAAATATAAGTATTATATCCGTTGTCTAGTCACCGTAACACAAGCTTAGTCGCTTACCACGGGGCTAGATGGCGCTGTGTGTTGTTCACAGAATTTATTGTTTTTTATTAATAAGGTTTACTTATTGATATTATGATGGGTTACCTATCGTAAGTAGTCTGAAATTTGACTTGATTTTGTTATTTTTTTTTAATAAAGACAACGCCTCACGTGTATCTACCTACCTACATAAGAGTCTACACACATTATTTTCTTCCACGGCAGGAACCAAACTCGCAAACGTAAATTATCGTGGAGTCGCGTCTCGTCTCGTCTAATATTAATAAAACACTCACCTTATATGAAATTTACGTCCCAATCCAACAATATTAACCACTTTTAATAAAAACAGACTGATCACAAATGGTTTTGAATAATAAAAAATATTTTTTCAAACTTTTTTCACATTATGCCGCCAATACACACATTTCTAACACGCAAAAAAAATCAGGGCCAGACTTCCGGTTTCTTTTTTTTCTAATGCCGATTTATGGCAATAACAGGATTTAATAAGAAGAGGATTTACTTCGTGACTTTTCGTGAATAAAACGCGAGCTATTTAGTACACGAGCAATACACGAAGGATAAAAAATCAAACACGTAGCTCTTTCGTCGAGGTTTCAACCGCACTAAATTAAAGTCGGCCACAACGGTGTGCGAGCCAATATTGGCGCCGCCGCCGATAAGTTGCTTTTGGAACAAAACAATACACACTAGGATTGTTTATTCATCTAACTTCAATCAGTGCATGCAAAAAACATTTAAAGATGTTGATTATATGGACACAAATCAACATCCTAAGTCAATGAATTAAGTCCGTATTTCACCATCATCCTAGTAACAGTTATAAATGATTGATCCATATTGACGAAGACTTTTATGTAGCATGCAAAGAGCGGTGGGAGGGTGGTGCTCTTTGCACGATGCACTCTACACGCTGTGTTGTGGCACTATAGATGACATCGGGACTAAAAATTAAACATTATTCCTTAACTTAGTTGATTCTGAAAAGTCACGCCTAAATCAATCAATTAACTTCAGTGAAAGCAAAACAGAGAAAAGGAATAGTCACTGAATAGCAGTGATCTGTTATAAACAAATGGGAAATAAGTAGTCATAGGTACGGGTAAAAAAGCTAGGACTTGGGATGCAGGAAGGTTATAGATCGCCGCCTATAATAGATTCATGGCAACGAGTCGATGTTTAAGAGGATAGTCTCCATTATCTTTCTCCATACGAGCGTAGTTTAAATTTTCCTCCCTGGATAAAGACATTAGAGCAAATATATTTATGCCATAAAACTTATATCTGTCATGCATGACTATGCATCTCCATTTAGATTTTTTCATTTATTTATTTTTTAATTTTTTATTATTATTTTAATTAGAAAAAAAAACGGTAGATGCATTGTCATGACATGACAGATATAGGTTTTATGGCATAAACATATTTGCTCTAATGTCTTTATCCAGGGAGGAAAATTTAAACTACGTTTGCATGGAGAAAGAGAATGGAGACTATCCTCATAACACTCAATTTTGTAGTCTCTTCACCTTGTGCACATTCATGGAACTAAATTAAACAAGATTCCACCAAAATTACACAATTTAACCCGGTTTACAATTTAATTTCAAGAAATTTAAATTGAAGCACGACTACGAACATATCGACATGTAATATTATTGTTGTCGGCTTGTTCCCGCCAAAACTCTATGTACCATAATATTTAAAAACAAATGAAAATAATGGAGAGGAGTTCTGATTGTCAATGTCAATAACGTCAAACGGTTTTAGGCTGCCTCGGCTTAACTTTCCATCCGCCTTCGATTTTATCGGATTTCTTTCAAGTTTCATAAAAGGACAAATGTTCATACGTAGAAATAAGATAAATAGGTCCCCATTTAATAGAATTCTGTGAATATGAGGTTTAATGTGATCGAAAAGTAGGTAAATGTGTTCAAGGGTATGCCGAGGATGAACCAAATTCAAACTTTTATTTATTCTACACAACTAATAAAATCGTATCAAGTAAGTAAGCTTTTAATCATTTTGCAACTTACAGTTGTTCCATTTTAGTAGATCTAAGCGGAAATTTGATATGGATCTATAAAATTTCTAGAGACAATTTATTTGAAACCCTGATTATTTATTTGAATCGAATGAGGACAGTGTCATATCAAAATTCCCGCCAACTTATTTTTATTATAACGCCATCTGTGCATTGTTCTAGAAAGAATATAATCATCCAGTCGTCTTTTTCCAAATCATTTCAGCCTGAACTAGACCTATCCGAAAAAAAATAATCGGGGTAGAAGCGCTCGTGTTTAAAAATTGATATTTTAACTAAAATGTAAGTTTTCTTTGTCTACTTTATAAATTTTTGTCATACTTGCAACGATGAAGTAGCGACATCTTTAGTTTCTTTTAAAAACAAGTTTTCAAGTTGACGCTCGATGTCGCTACTTGTAGGAAGCTGCCGAAGACATTATCAAAATTCATAGGGAAAAAAATGCTTTGACCTAAGGCGGTGTGCACAATGTAATACCCAATTTTGTTTTTATTTTAGTCATGTCATGAGACTTACGTGAGTTTACCGTTATGTGCCTACTGTTTGTCTCCGGATTACAAAAGATGTCTCATCGTAATCACGAAATGTTTTTTAAAATAGATAATGTGGTTGATGGGGTATGTAAGCACGTAGGTATATTACGGCCTTGCGTGGGAACTTTTCAATCTTCGTAATTATTTAAGACGGTTTAGTGTGAATTGGTAAATAAGTACCTATGAATATTGTTAAATGATGATTATTGATGATCGATCAGAAACTTTTATGGGAATAGGGAAAATAAAAACTTAAAAACAAAATAACTTTTTACTTAAATCGGTTGTATTTACATTTCGTCCTTGTAGAAAATCAATAGTGGTCAACATCACAAATAAATTAAATCGTACTAAGTTTATTCACATAGTAGTACAACGTACACAAAGTGCGACAGCTTTAAAACTTACCACAAAAGAAAAGGCGGGATGTTAAGATAATTTAAAATATTTTATTGTTTTCCATGTCAATTATTTCCTAAAAATATTTAAGCTCCCTTTGGTATCAAATCCAATGGAAGTTTTAACTAAATGCTTTTGATATCTACTACTAGCGTGCTAGCTTAGGCGTCAACAAGTCATGATTTTAACCTAAGATCGT
Organism: Idaea biselata; assembly: GCA_958496205.1. Classification (NCBI taxonomy): domain Eukaryota; kingdom Metazoa; phylum Arthropoda; class Insecta; order Lepidoptera; family Geometridae; genus Idaea; species Idaea biselata. The sequence continues at coordinate 1,408,607 of OY292397.1, forward strand.
AATTTTTTTGGACAACTATGATGTCAGCTGCCTACAGAATTTATTTCTCAAGTTTGCTATAACATCTAGTAGCTTCAACCTTCTGGCTTGCTGACGCCTTAATAGCTTTACGCAGATAAAATGAGTGAAAACTAATTCTCAACAAGATGTATCAAAATTTCGTGTATAAACGGCGCGTCTCGGTGACCGGACGTCTGAAAGCGTCCAGTTTGATTACATCGCCGGCTAGACTCTCGTAACGCAGTAAAGCGGCGATGTATATCGAACAACGAATGATTTTCCACGGTATGGAACGCGTTGCCGTGACGTAGTGCAGGGCGGGCTCGACAGACGCCGGTAAGGGGAGAGGAGGGACCCACGCCGCGAAGCGCGCGGCAAATCGAACGAGGCCACGCCGAACGCGGGAGGGGACCGTTTTGACGCGCACCTCGATCTCCCCCGCTACCCGCATCCTACCCCGGGGCTCCCTTAGCGTTCTCTCATAAAAATGACATACATCCTACATACTAAAACGCCTAACCTAGAAATCTCTTAATCCACACCGCCGAACTCTGGAATAACCGAACTGGAGGTTCTATCCTAATTAACAGTATGGACAAAAATTACAGGCCGGTTTTATGAATTTTATGTTAGCTATCGCGGCGCGTCGACCGTCGCGGTCTCTTTATCAGTCGTTCAGAGAGCGGGCGGTCGGCGCGCGATGTGCACGAGATAATGGTAAAATTGTGATGTTTTTCTAATTTACTATCTTACTGTATGCAGTCGCGTCTCGGCGGTCGTTGCTGTTTACGTAAAGATGGTTCCTCTTTCTGGCTCGAATATCTCTGAATGTTATCATCAACCGCAATCCAATCAACTACTACAACTAATTTAAGTATTTAATAACATTTACATTCGTACTATCGTTCAATCCAGATGATAAACGAGCAAAACGAGGGCTTTGGTGGTAAGAACACACGACGCAAGGAGACGGATATTTCGGCAATTAACAATATAACCTGAATTGAAAAATCATACTAATGTTACGTTACTGTTTAGGATTACAAAAATCACAGGCTTCACTTATTCTAAATATGTACACACAAACTCGCATCATCAACAGAAAAATGAAGAGTTGAGCTTTGTGACTTGCTTATCTACATTATTAGCGCGCTAACACTGGCCTATTTCTATCTGAATCAGGTCAAGATTCTACGGTATAGAAAAATATCACAACTTCACCATTCGACGGGCTCATAGGTAAACCTAGAATACAGAGTGATTTTCACTTAGAATAAAGTTTACTTTCGAAAACACATTTGTACATTTCATGACAAAATTCAACATCATTCTACTAAGTCTTATAATTACAAGCTCGCTGTGGGCGAGACGAAATCAAGGATACAGCTTCGGTACCAAACTTAAAACATATTGTAAAAAATTGAAATCTGCATTGAATTTGACTTATTATTAATTTGTCATTTAAATAGAACTGCACCCGTTTTTGGTGGGAGCGATGTCGGCCCCGCATGTTCCCAACTGTTGGTCTGTATCTGTGCTTGGGGCTGATGCTGGCATTGCTGGCAGTTGAGGCGAGGCGGGGCCGAGCCAGTCCGGGCGTCACATGCACTAACACATCACTGTGACATTGTCCATTAAGTAAGAGGCACTAAGCGTATTACGCGTCATCCTCTTCCTCTTCACCCAATAACTCTTCTTCTACTTCTTCATCTGTAACAACGTAAATAATTCAGTTAGTTAAACCTATCATCATCATGCGAGGTCACTGTGATAACGAATGTGGCGTGTGAAAACAAACCATTTAAACTATCTTTGTAATTTTGATTCTTGTCTTTAGCAAAATCATGCTAGACATTGACTACTCACCTTCGAGATCGTCGTCCTCTCCCTCTCCTAAGACTTCCTCGTCCTCTTCACCCTCTACTTCTTCATCGTCATCGTCATCCCCCTCGCCCTCTCCCTCCAAGTCTTCTTCTTCACTGTGTGGCTCATCCTCTCCACCGCCGCCGTTTTCTTCCTTTCGCGCCTTTTTCGCTTCTGTTTGTTTGTCCTAAAAGAATAAAAGTGCATGGTATTAATCTCGTGTTTACATGACGCAGGTGACATGAGTCGTAACATCTTTTCGTGTTCTCAACAAGTTCGTACAAAAACAAACAATAACTGGCTATAAGCCAATTTATTTAAACCGTTGCAGTGACAGTTCATTACGTATAGATGATTTTGCGGGAAAATCGATGCAACTTGCGTGTGAAATAATACGAAGCAGGTGACAAATATTGGGAACGATAAAGACGAATGGATGTTTGGTTACGCGGGGGAAAGAGCTAGAATAGCAGGGGCCGGCGTCATACGGCCGTTTTTCCCACATCAAAGTCGGCCGGAACGCGGTCAATGTATACCTACCTAATTCATAATGTATTGCCTTAGTAATGCCACAGAGTAACACACATAGGATAAACATGCGAAGTAAGATAGAACATAACCTATAATCTTAAAAGAAATGCATAATTATTCATTCATGTCTCCATTTTGAAACTCGTTGATAGTAAACTAACCTCTTCAAACAACGTTACGATCGCTAACAAACCGTAACGGCCATGCTTCCCCATGTTTTATAGTGAGGAAAAGAAGGAGATAGCGGTTATGTTGGCATTTTAGAAGATTTACGATTTCCCGCTCTTATTATTTTAAGTGAAACGTGCTCGAGCTAGAATAGAGCTTAGTCGAACAAAGGAAATGACTCTAACGTATCACATATATCACACCTACGTACTACATGCAAATAATGCCGGGTCATTGACTACTTTTCTACGATTGCCTAATGATTTAGATCAAAAACCTATTAAGTAATAATCGAACAATTAGGCGTGACTAATTGTCACGAAGTATTTATGTTAATAACATAGAAAACATTCTCTTTAGGAACCAGTCAACGTAACCTAGCATTTGCGCGCCGTTTGTATGACAAGCCTTAGCTACACTGACATTCGCGCCGGCCATGTTAACGACTGTATAGCGTCACGCTACGGTGAATGTGCCCTAAGAAAGTCTAAAATAGCTATGAACGCAATAAAATCAATAATCAAGAAGCCTTCTATGTCCATATTAATAACAACGTTGGGGTTTTTTTTTTAAATAAACCAGTCAATGAGGACAGCGTACGTTCTCGCGCCATGTTTTTTTTTCTACCAAGGTCATGCATGCCTCTGTATCGAAAACGAGTAAACAATGCTAAAAAGTAACTAGTCAGAGCGTTGAACGCGTGATTCGCGCTGTTTGAAGGGCCTCATCGATATTATCTCATCAAATATTTCATACGCGTACTAAATGTGGTAATCAAAAGAATGCCGTCCAAAAATGCCGGCAATCGGCGTCAGGTACTCCATGGCATTGCCAAACACGTGGAAACTACGGAGGCGCGAACGTTAGACCAAAATGAGACATTAGTCTAATCTAACCTTTATAATAGCGTTCAATAAAATGGCGAGCGATTATATGAAAACTGTAAATTCGACATGTGAACTCACCTCTGCCGCCCTTTTCGCTGCTTTTAATTCACTTTTCCCGTCGGCTTTCTTCTCCTCACCGACCTTGTCGACTGCCACTTCACTGTTATTTTCATTGGTGCTCATGATTATTCTGATTTTGGTGTTAATTTACTAAAAAATACTTTTATGTTGTTGAGTTCACCGGGTCCGACGCGCGACTGATTGACCGAGTGAACAAGCCGCGGCACCAACACGTTTGAATGCGAAGATGGCGCGCGTTTCCGCACGCCGCCTCTCTCATTGGTCGAGCGTGGCCGCCATTAACAAATTATGACTAACATGTGGGTAAAAATACGCATTTTTGTTTTGTTAAATACGCTGTTAATTAACTAAATACAAGGGTAGGACGATGTTAAAATGTTATATTATTCATCCTATTAAAATCATAATTTGGAAAGTTATGTACTTTTTTCAATAAATCGAAAAAAGCGGGCCAGTCCGATAAAATAGTTCTACAGAATGCCACGTGATGGCGCAGGCATGGGTTACAACAAAACGCGCGAAAATAAAATAAAAACGTGGTATTTTGTTGTTTCTTGTTATTTTAATGATTTAACTTCTAGCCAAAGATCTAATAAACGTTTAAAATAAAAACATCATCTTAGAATAACCATTTATTTACAGAATTCTAAGTAAATACAGCGTACCTAGTTTTATCTATAATAATAATTAACAAAGCATTAAACAAAATATTTATAGATAGATAAGTAAAAAATAGGTTACTTACCTAACGTAAGTACCTATCAAGCTTGATAAGGAGAGAAATTGAATTGTTACATTTAGCTAGGAATTATCAATCCATCTTTGGTAGGTAGGTACCATTTTTAGGGACTTGAGATTGATATTGAGACGGCTTTATCACCTATCAATCTCAAATCTCTTAATCTAAGATTGGTTAATAATTTCAGACGTTATTCAGATTTTTATTTCAGATTAGAAAACGAAATTATAGTTTACAAAATAATAATTTATGGACAGTATTTATATTGGATTTCTTATCAATTCTGGCGCAAATAAATAAATTCTGTGAACATCACACGCATCATCTAGTCCCATGGTAAGCTAATAAGCTTGTGTTACGGTGACTAGACAACTGATAAAATCACGATAAAATACATATCCCCCCTTTAGTTTTATTTTATAAACACATACGTCATATTAAACATAGACATCCCGTATCTCTATGTATGTAGACTTAATTGTAGGTAATAATTTGTCTGTAAATACATTATTACTGGAGATGGGCCGGCTAGCAGGCTAGCTGACTAGTCGTTGTTGAAATTGCCGACTAGTCGGCTTTGTGAATCATTATAATAAGGAGATATTTGGGATAGTCGTCATCAAAACTTTCAAAAAAATGATTGTACCGTTTTCGATACCAATTTTTTTTGATTCAATTACTTAATGTTGGCTTTATTGTATAATTGTCACTTGACGACTAGTCGGTGAGCGCCGACTAGTCGGTTTTCCCGACTGGTCGGCTCATCACTAATTATTACAACTAGATATAGTTAGGATAAATGTGTTTGGATGCAAGCTTTGGAAGGTTTGTCCCGATAGTCCTAAGGGTTCGGGATTTATGCGGTAGAAACCGCATGGCACGCTAGTACAGAATATAGACAGGTAGCCTTCCATATGGCTTTTCTTTATTATGATTATAAATTACAACGAGGCAAAATACAAACTAATAACCTATTTTTCATTTAATTACAAAACATTACTATCTAAAAAAAAGTTTCCCCTAATGTAGGATATTGTTACCTGCAACAGACCGTGCCGTCCTTTTAGATGGGCTTCGGCAGTGCAGGCAATAAGTAATAAATAACAATAACATAAAGAATCAGGTTTCTTTTACAGTTATCTCTGTAGGGTTCTGTACATTCGAATTTTTGATGCAGGTTAATCCCACCCTAACGCTCAAAATTAATAACAAATCAGATGAGATATTTAACGTGTTTTCAAGATCAATCTGTAAATCAAGAGATAGATTGATTATTTATTCGTGGGTAATATTCCAACTAAATAATATTTATGACATAGTTATTATTTATTTTGATTACGACACGGTATCGTCGCATTTCACCCACCATTATTATTTTACAGTGTCTTACGTAAATAAAACACGTGCTCTTATGTATTATTATTATAAATATTTTGCTAAAAAATGAATTACATGAATATTTATTAAGACATATTGTTCAAACGATATCACAGGCATACAATAATGGTGCAATTATAACCACATTACCAATAAACATTTTGAGATCAATTAAGAAATAAATAATTATTGCACGACTTTGCACACAGCGCCATCTAGTCACAAACAGAGCAACTAGGCTTGTGCTATGGGTACGAGACAACGGACACGCTACGTTTTTTGTTAACACATACATTTGATACCACGCACAGAACCAGAGACAAACATTCATAGGCATCAAAAATACTTGTCCCCGGCAGGAATCGAATCCGCAACCTTCTGCGTTTAGTCCGACGCGCTACAGAGGCCGTCTATAATAATGTATATTGTTTTTTACTTTCGAGATCCAATTGACGCCAAAATGTTTATTGTGCTGAACATTCACTGATACTCTTACGTTATTTCCTACACTTTGTATTTCTAAGAGAAAAACGTTTTTTCTAGCGTCTGGCTCTGAATGGAGTTATTTACTCGGAAATTGTGAATTAGTACTAATATAGAAATTACAGACATTTTTCGGTTTTAATCGCGTGGTGTTTATTACTTTTAGCATTGTTTGCGCATGATGTTAACGCGATTAAAACCGAAAAATGGGTTTAATTTCAAAAGATACATTTACAAAAACTGAAACCAACAAAAACCCGCATCAAAAATAGATAAATTCCATAAAGGAAAGGTAAAATACAGATTAAAATTTATACTCTGACGCACGCTAAGTCACTTGGTCATGATAAGTGAGAGATGCGGGTTCGAGTCTCACATTGTGTCGCTATGCATGCGTTTTGTTGTCTTTATTTTCTTTTACATATTAAAATTTGTATGATAGCCAAATGCAGGTTTAAGCACTTTAAAATAAATAGAATTATGGATTGACCTAATTTACTACTTTTCATATTATTAAACACAACTAAATAAAAATTAAATACATTTTGAATAATCTACATTTCTGTGCACATTTTACTAAAATGACCGACTGAATATTCAATTAACATTATAAATGTAAACATTTGTGACTGTGTGTTTTATTGTTTTCTCACGCAAAAACCGCTGAAGCAATTGCAATAAAACTCGGTATCTAGATAGCTGGAAAACTGGAACAACACATAGGTTATTTTTTTTTACTCTTTTATTCCAGCAGGATTGAGATTTATGTGGGTAAAACTAGGGGCACTGTTAGTATGTACATATTTCCGAAATTCAATGCCAGATTGAACAGAACTGTAGTTTTGACCTTGACACACTTGAAAAAAACCGGTGTAAACTTATTTTAACCGCGTTCAAGTTTCACAGCTACACATGAAATCCTCCCCATTTTAAATATAAGTAGGACTGACCAATCAAATAAATAAACGTAAACTGAAACAAAAACACGACCACGACCATATCGTCTGTAGGAACATATAGGGCTATGAGGAAGGCCGGACATCAGGTTAGGTTAGGTTACCCCCCCTCAGACACGTAACGTGATATAGTGTAGACACGTGTAACGTCATATACTGTAGACACGTGTAACGTCATATACTGTAGACACATGTAACGTCATATACTGTAGACACGTGTAACGTCATATACTGTAGACACGTATAACGTCATATACCGTAGACACGTGTAACGTCATATACTGTAGACACGTGTAACGTCATATAGTGTAGGTGTAGGACAGTTGCTGCAACTAGAAGGTGGTGCAGCCATTACCGTCGAAATCGATGTTCCGGCGTGGGGCGGAGGGTAGCCCCCTTTAGACACCATCAGAAGTCGATGTTCCCGCGCGGGGCGGAGGATAGCCCCCCTCAGACACCATCCGCTCGTGTGACGTCATATAGTGTAGGTGTAGGACAGTTGCTAAAGTTAGAAGGCGGCGCAGCCGTTGCCGTCGTTGAAGTCGATGTTCCCGCGCGGGGCGGAGGATAGCCCCCCTCAGACACCATCCGCTCGTGTGACGTCATATAGTGTAGGTGTAGGACAGTTGCTGTAGTTAGAAGGCGGCGCAGCCGTTGCCGTCGTTGAAGTCGATGTTCCCGCGCGGGGCGGAGGATAGCCCCCCTCAGACACCATCCGCTCGTGTGACGTCATATAGTGTAGGTGTAGAACAGTTGCTGAAGTTAGAAGGCGGCGCAGCCGTTGCCGTCGTTGAAGTCGATGTTCCCGCGCGGGGCGGAGGATAGCCCCCCTCAGACACCATCCGCTCGTGTGACGTCATATAGTGTAGGTGTAGGACAGTTGCTGAAGTTAGAAGGCGGCGCAGCCGTTGCCGTCGTTGAAGTCGATGTTCCCGCGCGGGGCGGAGGATAGCCCCCCTCAGACACCATCCGCTCGTGTGACGTCATATAGTGTAGGTGTAGGACAGTTGCTGCAGTTAGAAGGCGGCGCAGCCGTTGCCGTCGTTGAAGTCGATGTTCCCGCGCGGGGCGGAGGATAGCCCCCCTCAGACACCATCCGCTCGTGTGACGTCATATAGTGTAGGTGTAGGACAGTTGCTGAAGTTAGAAGGCGGCGCAGCCGTTGCCGTCGTTGAAGTCGATGTTCCCGCGCGGGGCGGAGGATAGCCCCCCTCAGACACCATCCGCTCGTGTGACGTCATATAGTGTAGGTGTAGGACAGTTGCTGCAGTTAGAAGGCGGCGCAGCCGTTGCCGTCGTTGAAGTCGATGTTCCCGCGCGGGGCGGAGGATAGCCCCCCTCAGACACCATCCGCTCGTGTGACGTCATATAGTGTAGGTGTAGGACAGTTGCTGCAGTTAGAAGGCGGCGCAGCCGTTGCCGTCGTTGAAGTCGATGTTCCCGCGCGGGGCGGAGGGTAGCCCCGCGCCGCGCCCTTCAGACACCATTTGTTCGTGTAAGGCGTCATAGAGTGTAGGTAAAAAATCGTTGAATAACGGACTTTGGAAACCGGCCTTGTTGTTGTTGCGGACCGTCTGGAAATAAACAGAAAAAAACTGGTCAAATGCAATTCGAACTCGCGCGCTGAGAGTTCCGTACGCATGTTGGACTATATATGGGTCCAGGACTCTCGGCGGCGGCGGCCGTGGGTCTGTAATTGAAGACCAGCAATCTAAGACCCTACTATTGTATTGGTGCCCATTCGACCCAGAATCCTACTTATACTGGTTTGTCAAGTTTTCTATGGGGACATATTTTTGAATACCCATAGGAATATCCGGTTGCAAAATAGGCTACTTTGTTATCCAGATATTCCCACGGGATCTGGATTTACTAGAAACCGCGGGGCGCTGCTAGGACAATGTTAAAATCGTTGTCAGATCTAAACTCTTAATCATAGAGAATGGTTTCAATAAATAATGAATAAGGACTCACCCTCTCCAGTCCTTCAAATGTGGGATCCTCATTGGCTTTGGGCAGCCAGATCTTGACGTCTTTGTCCAGGCCGCTTGTCGCCAGGATCGGGAAGCGGGGGTGAGCTTCCACGCAGTTCACCTGGAATTCACAAGGTAAGTACATCTTTTTATACAGTTTGTGAGTCGTTCGATCGATTAAAGTGAACCTACCCATTGTTAAAGTGTAACAGAGTATTTATTAATGGATATTTACTTCCTCATAAGACTTTTGATACTGAAAAAAAAAACCTTGGATTCTTCAATTCTAGAGTAAGGAAGTATTTTCTGCACGATGGCCTCAGTCTTCTTGTCCCAGATGTAGATGTGGGAACAGTCTGAGCCAGACACGATGTACTCGGACTTGGGCCCTTGTACTGTTCCTGTGTCCAGTAGACTATAGACAACTTACCACTCCCTGCACGTCGCCCTGCATCCACTGCACGATGGCCTCAGTCTTCTTGTCCCAGATGTAGATGTGGGAACAGTCTGAGCCAGACACGATGTACTCGGACTTGGGCTCTTGTACTGTTCCTGTGTCCAGTAGACTATAGACAACTTACCACTCCCTGCACGTCGCCCTGCATCCACTGCACGATGGCCTCAGTCTTCTTATCCCAGATGTAGATGTGGGAACAGTCTGAGCCAGACACGATGTACTCGGACTTGGGCCCTTGTACTGTTCCTGTGTCCAGTAGACTATAGACAACTTACCACTCCCTGCACGTCGCCCTGCATCCACTGCACGATGGCCTCAGTCTTCTTGTCCCAGATGTAGATGTGGGAACAGTCTGAGCCAGACACGATGTACTCGGACTTGGGCCCTTGTACTGTTCCTGTGTCCAGTAGACTATAGACAACTTACCACTCCCTGCACGTCGCCCTGCATCCACTGCACGATGGCCTCAGTCTTCTTGTCCCAGATGTAGATGTGGGAACAGTCTGAGCCAGACACGATGTACTCGGACTTGGGCCCTTGTACTGTTCCTGTGTCCAGTAGACTATAGACAACTTACCACTCCCTGCACGTCGCCCTGCATCCACTGCACGATGGCCTCAGTCTTCTTGTCCCAGATGTAGATGTGGGAACAGTCTGAGCCAGACACGATGTACTCGGACTTGGGCCCTTGTACTGTTCCTGTGTCCAGTAGACTATAGACAACTTACCACTCCCTGCACGTCGCCCTGCATCCACTGCACGATGGCCTCAGTCTTCTTGTCCCAGATGTAGATGTGGGAACAGTCTGAGCCAGACACGATGTACTCGGACTTGGGCCCTTGTACTGTTCCTGTGTCCAGTAGACTATAGACAACTTACCACTCCCTGCACGTCGCCCTGCATCCACTGCACGATGGCCTCAGTCTTCTTGTCCCAGATGTAGATGTGGGAACAGTCTGAGCCAGACACGATGTACTCGGACTTGGGCCCTTGTACTGTTCCTGTGTCCAGTAGACTATAGACAACTTACCACTCCCTGCACGTCGCCCTGCATCCACTGCACGATGGCCTCAGTCTTCTTGTCCCAGATGTAGATGTGGGAACAGTCTGAGCCAGACACGATGTACTCGGACTTGGGCTCTTGTACTGTTCCTGTGTCCAGTAGACTATAGACAACTTACCACTCCCTGCACGTCGCCCTGCATCCACTGCACGATGGCCTCAGTCTTCTTATCCCAGATGTAGATGTGGGAACAGTCTGAGCCAGACACGATGTACTCGGACTTGGGCCCTTGTACTGTTCCTGTGTCCAGTAGACTATAGACAACTTACCACTCCCTGCACGTCGCCCTGCATCCACTGCACGATGGCCTCAGTCTTCTTGTCCCAGATGTAGATGTGGGAACAGTCTGAGCCAGACACGATGTACTCGGACTTGGGCTCTTGTACTGTTCCTGTGTCCAGTAGACTATAGACAACTTACCACTCCCTGCACGTCGCCCTGCATCCACTGCACGATGGCCTCAGTCTTCTTATCCCAGATGTAGATGTGGGAACAGTCTGAGCCAGACACGATGTACTCGGACTTGGGCCCGAAGAATGCTACACCTTTGAACGTGGCACTGTTCCTGTGACCGGTGTAGCGGTGGATGTAGCTCTCTTCGGCTTTTGTTACTGGTTTGTCTCTGGAATTTGATCACAATTCGCAGTTATAACTTGAGTTAAGTACTTGAGGTGGTGGAGGAATCGCGTTGTTTTTGCAACTTGCAAAAGTTGCAACTTTTGAATATCTAGTTTTTATTTTAAAAATATTTCTTACAATACTCTCCGAATTTCAGCTCTTTTCTATTAGTGATCTAGGCGGTGCATTGATTCATCAGTCAGTCAGGACAAAGCATTTTATAGATATACCTACTCGTAGATTAGTAATTCCGTATCGTAGAATGGAGGTGGCTCTGGCGAGCTATTTATGGCGTCGTAAGGGGGAGCCCTATGTGAAACGGCGGACGGATAAGGTCCGAGATGAAGGTAACATCATCAAACTCAAAATATGTTTATTCAATAAGATATACACAGATTTTTCCCAGTAATCATGTGAATATTCACATTGTCGAATATTTACTATAGAAGTATAGTGGAACTGGAGCAATAATCCACACTATAATAATCCTTAGTAACAAGCTGTAACTAACTTATCGTATGCATCCTGGAGGGGATCGAAGAGGTAGATGTTCTCGTCGTTGTAGGAGCCGAGGATCTCGGTGCCGTCGTGGTTGTAGACCGCGCACGTGAGGTGCGTGAGGGAGAGCCGCGTGGCCAGCGAGCTGGGGCCCTGGGGGGTACCAACATACCAACGGTCAGCTGGGAGTCGAGCGGCGAGCGGCGAGCGCATCTATGTATCATTATTATCACAAAACTTAGTGATAGGACCACTGAACTATATTATACAAGTACGCTATACCATACAAAATGACATAAGATCTTTCCGTACTTATAGGGTAAAAATGGACCCTATTACTAAGACTCCACTGTCTTTGTGCTGATTTGATTAGCCCCATGTTGCGCTATTGTCGCGCATTTTCAATTGGCGCAACATGGCGCTAATCAAATCGGCACAAAGACAGTGGAGTCTTAGTAATAGGGTCCATTTTTACCCTATAAGTACGGAATCCTAAAAAACAGGTACAATCAAGTTAAGAATAGTTTTGAAGTCGGTTATGTTTTACATATCTGAGGTTGCAAACAATCAAAAGATAAAAAATAAAGATAGATATTACAAAAGCCAATCTCACATTCTTATTCATAAACGAGCCGGGACAGTACAGCGCGACTGGCTTGGCCGCCCGCCTCCGGTCGTACATCCGAATGAACTTGTCTCTGCCCGCCACGATCAGCTCTTGCGGCTCCAGCGGATGCGCGTGGATGCTGTACAGAGGGATGGTACTGCCGCGGTCCTTTACCAGGAATAACCTGGAATTGGGATAAAAGCTCCTTTAGAATTCGTGTTTTGGCCGTGGGTGTAACGGTTGGGCGTCGTGACGTCACTGCCGTTAAAAAAAGGCTAACTATTAAGGTTTTTGGACGCACAATATGAGATAACAACACATTTTGGCAAACAGTCTTTTCGAATACTTATATTCTTTACAAAGAATAACATATTATTTGTGCACAGAATTAATTTTTAGCAGGAAAAGAAACACATTTAAGTTTATAAACAAAATGACAACTTTTAAGGTTCCTAGACAATCATTAAAAAATAATTGCATCAGCATGGAAACTTAGTAATAAAAATCTCCAAAAAGTTATATAAGGAAGTGTATTTACTAAAACAGTGACGTCATTCACTTTGACATCCATTTGTATTTGTGGTATGCGCGGCTGTGTGTAGCCAGCTCACCTGTTGGTGTGGTCGGTGCTGTGTGTAGCCGGCTCACCTGGTGGTGTGGGTCGGTGCTGTGTGTAGCCAGCTCACCTGTTGGTGTGGTCGGTGCTGTGTGCTGTGTGTAGCCAGCTCACCTGTTGGTGTGGTCGGTGCTGTGTGCTGTGTGTAGCCAGCTCACCTGTTGGTGTGGTCGGTGCTGTGTGCTGTGTGTAGCCAGCTCACCTGTTGGTGTGTTCGGTGCGGTGTGTAGCCGGCTCACCTGGTGGTGTGGGTCGGTGCTGTGTGTAGCCAGCTCACCTGTTGGTGTGGTCGGTGCGGTGTGTAGCCAGCTCACCTGTTGGTGTGGTCGGTGCTGTGTGTAGCCAGCTCACCTGTTGGTGTGGTCGGTGCTGTGTGTAGTCAGCTCACCTGTTGGTGTGGTCGGTGCGGTGTGTAGCCAGCTCACCTGTTGGTGTGGTCGGTGCGGTGTGTAGCCAGCTCACCTGTTGGTGTGATCGGTGCGGTGTGCTGTGTGTAGCCAGCTCACCTGTTGGTGTGATCGGTGCGGTGTGCTGTGTGTAGCCAGCTCACCTGTTGGTGTGGTCGGTGCGGAGGTCGTGATGCAGCACGAGGCCGTCCTCGCCGGCGGAGAGCACGGCGTGCGGCTCGTGCGGCGTCACGTGCAGTTTGTGCGCGGCGCGGCTGTGGGTGGCCAGCTTGCGGCGCGATGCGGCGCCGCCGGCGGGACCGCATTGGACTAGGCGGACCTGGACCGAACAGTATTGATGTACATTTGATGGTCTCTATGGTTCGACTGCAATGCAGAAGGCCGCCAGGTGCAAGTATTTAAGAGGACAGTCTCCATTATCTTTCTCCATACAAACGTAGTCGACGTATTCCTCCCTGGATAAAGACATTAGAGCAAATATGTTTTTACCATAAAACCTACATATATCTGTCATGACTATGCATATACCTTTTCGTATGTCTTTATCCAGGGAGGAAACATTCTACTACGTTTGTATGGAGAAAGAGAATGGAGACTGTCCTCTTAAGTAATAAGAAACATTAACACTTTCCCAGCGGATCATGTATCTGATACGTTATGGCAGTTATAATGCAACTCGCGCGTCACGAAAAGAATACGTGATGTATTCTCTTACTCACTATAAATAAATCACGTATTGTTCCCGTGATCTGCGAGTGAAATAAGACGTTTGTTGATATTATCCTCATATGCATTTGCATTTTGCAAAAAGTGTCTTTTTAGGGTTCGTAGTAGCCAAATGTCATAAAACGGAACCCTTATAGATTCGTCATGTCTAGGGCATGAATCCCGGGATCCCGGGATATCGTAATCCCGGGATCTCGGACGCAAAAGTTCGATATTATAATCCCGGGATTGAGTGATCCGATATCGAGATTTGAGCAATTTACTATTTGGGTATAAATTGAGGTTTTTAGCTATATTTTTCCTCAAGAAATGATTGAATAGAACTATTAAAATTAAACCCAAATTAGTCTACCCCTGAGGAAGAGATCTGTAAAGATTTAGAAGCGTAGGGAATTGGTAAAATGTTTAAAACAATAAAAGTAACGTGATTCATTGCAATTTTTAAGACAATTATTTTTTATACAAGCTCGCATGCAATTTTTTTCTGCTAAAAACATTTTAAAAAGAATAGAAATAAAATAGAAGAAGAATAGAATAGAATTTGGCGCGAAAGTTTAGACACTTTCGGGTTTAGGCTATTTGTCCGCCATATTTCCAAAATGATGGGGTGGACGGCCCTCGGGGTAACTTATTTACGTAATGAAACCACTAGAGTCTTAAATATTTTAGATTTAACACATTTTTATTGTATAAATTCACTTTTTTTAACGATATCTAAAATCTCAGTATCAATCCCGGGATCCCGGGATTGAGCTCTTAATATCGATATCGTCCCGAGATTGAAAACCTTCCGATATTGCATGCCCTAGTCATGTCTGTCTGTCCGTCTGTCTGTCCGTCGGTATGTCACAGCCACTTTTTTCCGAAGCTATAAAAACTATACTGTTGAAACTTGGTAAGTAGATGTATTCGTTGAACCGCATTAAGATTTCACACAAAAATAGAAAAAAAAAAAAAAATATTTGGGGTTCCCCATACTAATACTAATAACTGAACCTCAAATTTTTTTTTTTCATCAAGCCTATTTGTGTGGGGTATTTATAGATAGGTCTTCAAAAATGATGTTGAGGTTTCTCATAACATTTTTTTCTTAACAGAATAGTTTGCCTGAAATGCCCCGCGTATTGGTAGATGCGCGTGCGAAATTGCTCAGCTGGGAAAGTATTAATTTACTATTTCTTTTAAGTGCTTGACCCTGCACTTAGCTATCATAGTTTTAAAGAAAATAACAAGGCTTTGTTTTGTGTTTTTGTATAAATTTCTGGTGTTTCCTCAAAAATATTACCAAGTAATAAAATAAGTAACACCCAAATCGGAAAGACATATCAGTGCTTACTTTAATATCTGTCTGCGTTCACCACCAACAAAACAAAGTGCTCAACAAACCTGTCCGTCCCTAGCACAGGTGACAATATTGAGTTGACTCTCAGCGTTGAGGTAGAGGAACTTGCTCTGGAAGACGTTGGACTTGTGACCAGTTTTGATGGTCTGCAGCGGGATGTTCTTGGCCCAGTTCCATACTACCACGTTTGTGTCGTCCGACCCTGAGACTAGCAGGTGACCTGGAATGAAGATATGGATATTTGAAATATTTATTACAGTAAGAGACAAACCACGACTTCTCTGGATAGCCAATAGAGTTATGGAAA
The DNA here is from genome assembly GCA_958496205.1 of Idaea biselata. NCBI lineage: Eukaryota > Metazoa > Arthropoda > Insecta > Lepidoptera > Geometridae > Idaea > Idaea biselata. Next base: position 1,424,306 of record OY292397.1, read on the forward strand.
ATTCTAAAAGTTTTTTTATTTTATTGAGACAAAGTTTCTTAAACTTTTTTCTTCAAACTAAATAAACATAATCTACGAAACTCCTATTAGCTAAGTTAAAGAAAAGCCTGTCATCAAATGTTTCCTAGTGCAGATAGGGGCGTAAGAAATTGATTAACAATTTCGTTCAAACATCATTGTAAGTGAACTCGATTAAAACACTACAATAGTGATTAAATACGTGAAGCTGTGTCCATGGTTATTCTAGGATCTAGCTAGAATGATCTAGAATCTAGGTCAATTGTACCTTCAGGTCATGGTCAATGGTTACCTTCAGGGTGAAAGTTGATGGCGTTGACACATCCCCTGTGTTTGTTGAGCGAGTGTAGCTTCTTGAGTCTATACACTGCATGAAGGGAGCCGTAGAACCTTCGCTCGAACATTACGTCCTCCTTAACGGTCTTTCCAGCCGGAAATGTCAGACCCGTCTCACGGTTTATTATCTCTGTAATTAATAAGTGTTAGGTTTCCCATTATTTTAAATGTATATTCTTATAGCTGACCCGGCAAACGTTGTTTTGCCTTATAAATTATAGATAGTAGCCGATTCTCAGACCTACTGAATGCGCATATAAAATTTCATAAAAATCGATCAAGCCATTTCGGAGGAGTATGGTAACTAACATTGTGACATGGAAGTCTATTATCTATTACTATTATAAAGCGGAAGAGTTTGTTTGTTTTTTTGTTTGTTTGTTTGTTTGTTTGAACGCGCTAATCTCAGGAACCACTGGTCCGATTTGAAAAATTCTTTCGGTGTTGGATAGTCCATTTATTGAGGAAGGCTATAGGCTACGTTTGATCCCGATATTCCCACGGGATCGGGACTTATGCGGGTGAAACCGCGGGGAGCTGCTAGTTTTATATATATAAGAAGATATTTAACGAAGCAACTGAGATCCCGTATTGTCCAATGGTATGGACGCTCTCCTGGCAAGTGAAAGTCGTCGATTTAAACATCTTTGAAAGCGAAGTTTTGACGGGCTATTTTTCGTATTATTTAGCGACACACTTTTTGTACTGTAATTCTTTAAGCTTCAAAGTCGATTTGGTGATAAGTGATAACACACGCACCAAACGCGAATCTCTCAGCACTTAAGACCGTGGTGAGTCTTGGGACATATTGGTAAATATTAGAGATGGGCCGACTAGTCGCCGACTAGTCGGGAAATTATGCCGACTAGTCGTCAACTAACAATTATGCAATAAAACCAATATTTAATTGAATTAATAGTACAGTAAGAAGGTGGATAAGCCAGAAAACGTATATAAAAACACGTCATAGCCTACATACATCATCTTAACTTCAAACATCTAAAATGGCATAACTAATGCCTCAGCTCCATTTTTTTCCAACTTTTATTTTTATTTCAACAATTTTTGGAAGTTTGTTACAGCTTTAGAAGTGCAAATTTATCCAAAAATAACAACAATCGCCGAGTGGTCATGATTAACCCAAATATCTGGGAATTATAATGATCTGCATTGCCGACTAGTCGGCTGGTCTGCTAGTCGGCAGAACCCCTAGTCGGCCCATCTCTAGTAAATATTAACCCCCTTACTTATAAAACTATGACTAACTTTATGTAACATTGTCTTTTACTGTGACATGACGCTTCAAAGTTAACAGACAGAGACAAATGTTACATAAACTTAGTCGTCGTTTATAATAAAAAAATTAAATAAAAATTTAAAAAACCCGCCTGCTTTAAAAAACTTTAAATAAAAACATATACATAATAAAAACTGAAAAGAAAATAAAACAAGTCCAGTAGTCACAGAACATAGCGACTTTAACAGTCGGGACCCATTATTGAAAAGGTATATTATGAGCTAGATTTTAGGTAGTCAATGGGTCCCGACTGTTAAAGTCGCTATGTTCTGTGACTACTAGACTTGTTTTATTTTCTTTTCAGTTTTTATTATGTACTAGATGACCCGACAGACGTTGTCCTGTCGTTTAGTATAAAAAAATAATATTCATCAAAATCGGTTTAGCATTTTTTCTTTCATAAGAACCTTCTCCTGACAATAGCAAACACAACAAAAAAAGAATTATCGAAATCGGTCCAGCCGTTCACGCGTGATGTCGTGACAACGGAAAACGTTTCATTTTTAGGGTTCCGTACCAAAAGGGTAAAAACGGGACCCTATTACTGAGACTTCGCTGTCTGTCCGTCCGTCCGTCCGTCCGTCTGTCCGTCTGTCCGTCTGTCCGTCTGTCACCAGGCTGTATCTCATGAACCGTAATAGCTAGACGGTTGAAATTTTCACAGAAGATGTATTTCGGTTACCGCTACAACAACAAATACTAAAAACAAATTAAAACAAATATTTAAGGGGGGCTCCCATACAACAAACGTGTTTCAAAAACATCGAATCGAGTAGGTCATGAAATTCAAAATGGCTGCCCTATCTGTCAAATATACCAGTCTGCCTTCACTTACCAAAGAGTTTCTTAATTATAAGTTTCAGATTGTCTTTGTGCCAAAGTTTTTTTTTTTTCATTTTTTTTTCGTGGTGTGGTCGTATGATGGAAGTGAGAATCGAAGCTAAATATGTCACATTTACCAATCAAATTTTAAAATTGGTAAACGATTTTAGGGTTCGGTACCCAATTGTGATAGTGGTACGGAACCCTTCGTGCGCGAGTTTCGCACTTGCCGGGTTTTTATATATAAGAAGATATGTTTTTATTTAAAGTTTTTTTAAGCAGGCGGGTTTTTTAAATATTTATTTAATTTTTTTATTTTGCGCTTTTTAGTCAGCATTAGGTGCAAGACGTTATTATATCAATTTTATTGTATTTTAGTCGCAATGCCATCATTTCATTGAGGGGGTTATTAAGTTGAGGATTATTCAGTAAGTTGCGGTAGGTAATCTAAGCTTTGGATGACTTCTAACTAACTTTAAACCGTTGTAGATCCAAAATGGTTACATTAAATGAAAAACGGTTAAAGAAACCTAACCATGATTTTCGAAAACCTATTCAACGATACCCCACTTGATATAGTCAGTCAACTTTTGTTTTCTTATCTAACTTTAAGTCGTTGTAGATCCCAAATAGTTAAACTAAATGAAAAATGGTCAAGGAAACCTAAGAATGATTTTGAAATACCTATTCGACGATACCCCACTCGATATAGTCAGTCAATTTTTCTTTTTTTCTCTTTTACAATATAGCGGCTGGTGGTCGCCATTTTGAATTTTGATAACTGTCATGTCTTTAGTGACACTCCCAGGATTAAGACGAATCGATTGACGTGCGAATCATCTAAATCGTTCCATCCGTTTGGGCTCTGGAGCGCCACAAAGGAACAAACATACATACATAGACTGATAAACACATAACCCTTCTTTGCGTCGCGCAGTCGGGTAAAAAAGGGGGTTTATGTATGTAGACAATAGATGGATAGATAAAGAAAACAGACCTCTCAATATAGTAAAGTTATGCTTAGGCTGCGGCTTCAAGACGGGCGTGGGCGACTTGTCCGTTGGGTTGTCCTCATCATGGTCATCGTTCTCGTCCGTGGAGTGCACCCACGGCGGCTCGTCGTCGGAGTCCGTGTCGCCCGAGTGCATGCGCAGGATGTCTGACTCGTAGCTCGCCGCGCTCTCCGATGAATTGTTTGTTCTGGAAGGTGGTTACATGGTGTTCCTTAAGAGGACAGTCTCCGTACTCTTTCTCCATACAAACGTAGTCGACTGTCGACTTAAAAACGCTTTTGACCAGGATGTTACCTGCCATTGGTGCCATATGCACATGCAACTCAATCTCTCAAACGACGAAAAAAAACAGACAAAACATTTTTGTCTAACAAGAAAATGTCTCGTGCTACCACTACTGGTGATCCGGTGATTAATCTGGCTATCTTTTTACCTACTTATTTAAATAATGTTTGAATCAATATAAAAAAAAATAAGCATAAAAAGAACATCCCTGCAAATAATATTTGTATAGTAAGATATTAAGAAGTATTTAACCTTTCTGAACCTGGAAGGTCAAGTTCAAATGAGCAAGATAATTTGTTGGCAGAACAGAGATCTATTTATATTGATAAGTGACTTAAACATATCGCTGGTGTTTACCCGTACCCAAAGGGTAAAAATGCGACTCTTTTACTAAGACTCCACTGTCCATCTGTTTGTCTGTCTGTATATCACCCACCAGTCTGTATCTTATGAACTGTAATAGCTAGACCGAGGAAATTTTTCCAGATGATTTATTTCTGTTTCCACTAAAACAACAAATAGGTACTAAAAATAATAAAATAAATGTTTAATTCTTAATCCTACTATCTAGTCTCGCCTTACTCTTACACTCGTATTTATAGTCAATTCTAAGTATTTACTTGTTTAAGTAATCAAATGTGTCTGTCACATTTTAGTTGATGTTAAAAATCACTAATAAGAGTGAGACAAGCCATTGTTTAGTCAAAGTAATCATTCAGATTACTTCGACTATAAATAGATAGATAGATGAACAATATATATCCACAATTCAAGGTACAATACATTAAGTATAGAAAGCACAAAAAGCTCAGAAATATAATGTTGCACAAATGGGCGCTATGCTTGGGAGAAATCGCTTTTACCTTATCGCTAAAAGCGATTTCTCCCAAGCAACCTTAGGATAGAGATGAACTGTTTAACTGAAAATGGTAGGTTGTGATAAACACTAATGGGTTGCGGGGTACTAAAGGCTAACGGGTACTAATAGAGGTCTTAGAGAGTGTTCTGAAGGAGATTAACACACTAAGCGCTAAGGTACCTCTGAAGAAAAAGTACTGAACCTTTCGTTTTTTTTTAATAACGAATTTGGCTTCTCGTGGTAGGTACCATAAAATCATGAACATTTGACACCCCCCCTTTCCACCCCTTTGGCCTTTAAAGTTGGACTCTAACTGCGTATAACCAGTTATACACTGGCCTGTGACAAAACGAGCAGGGTGTATACAGTAGGCGGCAGATTAGTTGAAACAAAATGGCGGATGCGCGGAAGTCGACCTTTCATAGAAAGCACATGTAAAATGTACTGCAGTGCGATTCTCTAGTGTAACAGCCAAGAGTTCGACGCTGTTTCAGCGTCGAATCACTCAATTCGTATTCTCTTATTGCTATCGCGACGCTAGCGCCTTCGACGACGAGTACGACTGTGAGTGGAACCAATGTCGGGCGAATAGTTGGTCATTTTTGTATGGAATTTGGTATTCTCTAACTAAAGTTTGACAGTTTAAGTCGAGGCTGTAGGCTGTACGCTTCGATTAGAACTGTCAAATCGAAAAGCTTTGTTTTTGGTGGCGAACCGTGGTATTTTTAGTGCGTAAAGTGATTTTATAAATAAAGAGACAACAATTATTAGTGTGTTTGTGTAAAGAAATGGCAGCAAAATTATTAATAACAATTTCATTGCTTGAGGAAGCAAAAAATAACGACGATTTGGAAATGCGGCGACAAGCAAAACAACTTCGACATTTTAGAGGCATTTCTCGTGATATGGACTACATAAGACGCTACAGGTTGTCTAGCGAATTAATAAATATATTAGAAAAGGACTTAAAACCATATTTGCCGATACGTCGTCGTTCTGGAGGCCTTACCAATAGGCAAAAGGTTAGTATGTTTACCAACAATACAATTTAAATCAGCACATCCTTGTTGTACCTACACAATAATACAATGAGTCTGTTCGTTTTCCAGATATTATGTACACTATCATTTTTGGCAACTGGTAGCTACCAAAAAGCTATATCTTCAAACATTGAAACATATGTTTCTCAAACATCAGCATCTAGAGCCATTCACCAAGTTGTCGATGCTCTAAACAACTTGGATATAGTGAGAAAATATATTAGATTTCCCCAAAATAACAATGAAAGACAACAACTGAAACAGAGGTAGTTATTATCAAATGTTTATGCAATACAAAATAATACTTGTAAAAGTAATATTAAAATAAGGTTTATTATTTGCAATGTTAAAATATTTTAGGTTTTTTGAGAAATTCAAAATACCAGGAGTAATTGGGTGCGTTGATGGTACCCTTGTATCCATGGTTAGACCAAAAGACCATGAGGACCGATATTATTGCCGTAAAGGCTATCATGCAAGAAATGTTCTCATTGTAAGTGTTAGCTCCAGTTTCACAACTCTCTGTTATAATTTATCTGTCCGATAAAACAGAACATACACCTTCGAGTTCCTCTAAAAGTTGTATTCTTTCTACAAAATTAGTTAAGTACATTTTCAATTGTGTGTGCTACATTTTAACTAACAGATAAGTTAAAACATGGAATTTTGAAACTGTCCTTTAATAAAACAAACACTTTATTTTTATATTGATCAGCTATTATTATTAACATTTTTTATTGGTTCGCAGATTAATGATGCAGATTTAAATATTTTACATGTGGATGCAACATTTGGAGGGGCAACACATGATAGTTTTGTCTTCTCAAACAGTATCATCAAGCGACATTTAGAAGCAAGACACAATACTGGAGAAATTGAATACCTGCTTGGTGAGTGTAAAACTAAACACTTATAAAAGTATAATACATAAATAGTTTTTATATAAACATCGCTAATGTTAAAAAAAATTTAAGGTGACTCCGGATATCCACAAAGACCATACTTGATGATACCATGTAACAACCCAGAGCCAGGCACTCCGGAAGAATTCTATAATAAGTTACATGGCACAGCTCGCAACAGTGTGGAACGAACAATAGGCATTCTAAAGGGAAGATTTAGATGCTTATTAGTACATAGGACACTTCACTATGATCCAATCATGGTATCCAAAATAGTTGCAGCTTGTTGTGTACTCCACAACATGTGCAACCGTGCTGGAATACCCGCTCCTGCATTAGGTGCAAGTGAGCGAGAACAGGAAAATACAATATTAGGCTCACTTAGACAAACCGAAACATCACATGACAACTTGGCAAGTGGACGGATGAGTAGGCAGCAACTGATTAATCAGTTGTGGCGTGCACATTTGTCTAGTTTACCTTTTAGTGAATGATCTTTGGGTAGTATTTAAAATAAAAAAGTGATTTTATGTATTTGTTTTATTTACTAAATCTATAATAGCTTGGTTTTGCCTAGACCAAGCTTCGCTCATATTTTTTACGACCTCTATCAATTCCCTTTGGTTTTGAGCTATCATATGCTCTGTCTCTACACGTCGCTCCTCGATCGCAATAAATCGCTCCGTGAGGCTGGCCAGTTGCGTCCGTCTTTGTGATGGCGGCGATCGATGCGCCGCACGGCGGCGTGGCACCAAACGACGCCGACGCGGGGCTATAAGAAAACACCATATTTAAAATAGAAACGCAATTTTGGCTAATTGTACCTAGGTATATATACAGATAGGTGATTCTTACATGATGTTGGGCTTTGGACGGGAGCTGCAGGTGCTGGTGCAGTGCGCGCGTGCAATAATGTGGGTGCAGCTTCAGGGATGCTTTGTGCCATTTGATGACTTTCTGGTGGCTCTGGTCCATTCCTGCTGGAGGAAGCAGCCTGTGTGTTCTGTAAATAGGTTTTTCTATGGTATAATAAGTTGCTGCGCCCCGCGGTTTCACCCGCGAAAATTCCATCCCGTAAGATCCCGTGGGTATATCAGAATGAAAATTAGCCTATTTGTCCAACTATCTACATACAGAGTTTCATGGTAATCAGTTAAGCGGTTTTAGCGTAATTTAGTAACAAACATACATACAAACTTTCATCTTTATAATATTAGTAGGATATTAAAAAGTGATTTTTTCTCAGACCCTAAAAGTTAATGGGGTTTCATTTAACCCTAAGATTTAATACTTATTGGATATGATCCCTAATTGATGACATTAAATGTAACAAGATATATTTTAATATTACTCACTGGTATATTCGAAAGTCCCCTTCCCCCTAATGGACCAGCTGCAGTTCCTGACTCCACTGCCATGGGTTCAATGATGAAAACCTATGAATAATAAAAGTATTTAAACTAATCTCTCTGCAGCTTTAATATGTAGGTACTTAGTGTATGGACAAATATGTTTTCTATAAATGATAAATAACATTAAATCTGACAAGATATCATATTTTCCCACGTTTTTATACGTATAATATGTATGTATTTACAAAAGAAAAATAAATATAAGTATTATATTCGTTGTCTAGTCACCGCAACACAAGCTTAGTCGCTTACCACGGGGCTAGATGGCGTTGTGTATTGTTCACAGAATTTATTAATTTATTATTAAAATACTCTCACTTTTCTTGTTTGATTGTTTGTTGGTCTGGGCTGAATATTGCAACTTCAATTTGAGGCACTTCCCGACTAGCTAGCGGGCTGAAACTTTGGATATAGTTCAGAACCAGATGACAATGCAACCTAAAGTTAAAAAATACATATTACTTACTGGTATATTCGACAGTGTCTGTTCCTCAAATAAACCAGCCGTTCCTGGCTCTACTGCCATGGATTCACCAATATGTGCCTATGAACAATAAACATATTTAAATTAATCTCTCTGCAGCATTTACATGTGCACACTCTATGGACACAACTTTCCCTTTTTCGAAGGGTGACTGGGCCAATGAAAAAAGTCCAGTGGATGTGCCTTGTAAAAATAATAACAAATACAAACCTGCAATACACTCTCCGAGACAGTAGCATCAGTGTCTGTTGTGACATTGGCATCATCTTGAACAACCTGAAAAAATCAAATAAATATACCACAAATAAATGTTTAACATTACATTTTAATTTACAGAATATTATTGCAGACAAAAGAAATAAAATAAATTATAATAAATAAAAGAAAATTAAAAGCATAAGTACATGAAATGGGTTGATTTCTAATTCCCTATCACCAACAGCAAATGCCTCTCCACCCATTAAGGACAAAATTCTTTCCTCTATCACAGAGGGAGTAATTTCCTCGATGGCCCCACCACCAGTCTGCTGCCTAGCCAAACGAATTTGGCTGAATTTTTTTTTGACAGCACTCTTTTTGTCTTTAAAATACTGAAAACAAACCAAAGGAAGCTGTGACCACAACCATAACAAAAAATCCAAATTAGATGCAATAATAAAAATATTTTCGCTTTGTAGACTTATTTACTGTGTTATCCTGGCTGAAACTTATTATTTATTAAATAACATTTTGACTTAGGAATAGAAAGAATGGCTATGGACGGCCTAGCAAATTTGATGAAAATATTTCTTTAATGTTTTTGGCGAAAAACGTTTGGTTTCTGTGATAAACATAGATCGGATTTTTGGGTGCCGTTTAAAAAATGCGACATCAAAAGTATGGATACGACCAAAAAAAATTCCGAGAAAAATTCCGCGTCTTGGAATTTCATCGTGATTGGGATTTCGAATAAGGATAGGTGTCGAAATCACGAGTATTATCACCATCTAAAGTATCATCATCATCATCATCATTTGTTTTCATTGCTTAAGGCATATTTACTAGAAACATTTTAAAGAAAAAAATAATCTTCAAAATTTAAAATGAGATTCTGTTTACAGGTTAGAGTTATCCGTCAGAAATAAATAAAACACACATATAAATTAAAAGGGTTTAATGTTTATATTTCTTTATTTAATATACAAACAATGGATAAAATCTGTTCTATAAATAATTATCACAATTAAGAGAAAACACACCTAAAGCATGTTTGTGGAACAAACATTTTCAAATACTTGTTTAAAAACATTTATTTTTCAGCCAGTATTAATTTCCTTACAACGGTAGGGTAGAGACAATCCAGCAAAGCTTGAAATATAACAATTTATGTATTACTAAAACCAAAAATGTTCCCTTGACATGGAATTATTGTTGAGAAAATAATACAAAAATACTTTCCTTACAAATTGACCGAGTTGGTTAAAATGGGAAGTAGATTTTTGTACCTCTCAACGTTTAAATTGTTCTATTTCAAGCTTTAATAATAAAAAAATAACAGAAAAAGTTTTTTTTGTTTTCTGTGTTTTTTCTTAATAGTCTAGAAAAAAAATACTCTTTTTTTTACGCAACAAAACAACAAATTAAATAACGAGAAAAGATCATGGTAACGCCCAATATCCAGTTTTACTTAAGAATTACCAAGTTGAAAATGGAAATCTGATGATCATTTTTATTAAAATTCCGGGTCTAGATAGTGTTGTAGCTACTTTTAAATTTAAATTATCTCGATATTTCGTAACGGAATACATGGGCAACCGGTCGCGAGAAAACTAAAACAACAGAACAGGGATAGAAACACAAAGACCCAAATTGCGTAAATTTAAAAAGTGTCAAATGTTTTGTAAAAAGTCAAAATGTTTTGTAAAACGCTGGCCATAATCATTGTTTTCTACCTGCTTAAACCCAAAATTTGCAACTATCTTAAAATTTATAAATATTTTGATAATAAACGCCTATATCTTTAATATCTAGCTGGGGAACAATAGTTTAGACCTGCGTTTAACAAAACATCATCACATTTTGTTTTTCAACTTGGTCATTTTGGCAAAAACAAATCTGGAAAAAAAGTACTCGAAATCGAAGTTCTTTGCTTCAAAGTCAAAAGTGCCGAGTATGGTACAACCTAAAAAAAGTAAAACAAGAAGCTTGTGAGGCGGGTTATAAAAGTAAATTATTTGTAGCTATGTAATCTTTATAAATCTTGAAGAAGGTTTAGTTTCAAACAAAGTAAAACATTTGTAAATTTTAGTACAATAGTAAAAATTGTAAGATACCTAGTCAATTTCAAAAAAAACTATCAGAGCAGACAAAAATGAGACGATGAATAAGTGACACAGAAAATAGGAAACATTTAAGTACAACCTAGGTATTAATTTACTCACCTTAGCCAAAGTTGTTGTAAACTATCCAGTCAAAGCAGCAAATCAAAGTCCGTTAATTGTCAAGATAAGTTCCGTATAAGGTTTAATCTAAAGAAAAAAATAACAATTAACTTAAAAGGGTAAGTTTATTTGAAACGCTTAGTTAAAGAGCCCTATAGATATAGAATTTTAATGAATTTGAACTTATATTAGATTTTTAAATAAGACTCAAAGGAAAACCAAATTTTCCATCTCACAGCCATAATCCATAATATCTATAAGTTGTAAATTTGTAGGAATGAAGAAAAAAAATGCTACACTCTTTTTAACAACATATTATGCTTTATTTTCTAAATAAAATAACCTTGAGCTACATACAAAAATTAAAAGAAACATATTATGGTCAAGAAACTTACAGTTAAAGTTAGTTTCTTGATTATAGGCTATGTTATTTATACTATTACAATATAGAAAAAATCTACTCACCCAAAGTTCGACAAATGTCAAAGATATCCAATCCAGTTGCAATAATCGTAGTCCGTTTAGTAGCCAAAATGTCAAGTTTTGCAGTGAAATCCAAAATCCAGGTAACGAGCAGGGGTCAATAAACAATAGCATAAAACACACGGATAGACTGCACTCAACAAACCGAAGTAAATGAATGAGCTTAAATTGCAGTTTCACTTTTCCCATAGGAATAACGGAATAATAATAATAATAAAAAGGTATAAATATATACAAATAGGTATTTAGTATAAACAACTTCCAATTGCTCGAAGAAAAATAAACAAACATACCTTGGCGCCGCCTTTGTAATATTGCCGACAATAATTATTGCAAAAGATTGGCCGCTGTCTTCAAAATATTTTTTTTGTGCAATTTTGGGTCTCTACTTATGGATATTGTTAACTTAAAATTGCGAAATTGCATGTATGAAAATGACTCAGTAAGTTTTATGCATTCAATTAAAAAAATCAGGTTTTTTTTTAATCAATATTACAATTTCTACGATACATTTACAATACATTACATTACATATATACATACAATACATTTAATATTATTGTAAAGTTTGAAAAGAAATATCGGAATTACGGAATTTTCAATTCCGGAAAGTCATATCCATGTTAGTGACAACGTCTAAAACAGCACCCAAAATCCGATCTATGGTGATAAACAACTAACCTTGGTCCATTGCTGTGCTGACTTTATACAGCCACTTCCATCACTGTTTAACTTGGTCGCTATTTCCTGCCAAGCCATGTTCGTCCTCTTCCTAGCGTTGGCTGTCCGTGCGTATCCAGTAACAAGCCATTGCTTTTCTTCGAGGCATTCCAAAAGTTGTTCCTGCTGGGCTGCAGATGGAACAGCGCTCCTAGGCATGCTAAAAGGAAATATTGTCGAGTCAGAAATAAAAATAACGCAAGTGTATTAACATCAACAAGGTTTTAAGTGGCTGGGTCTTGGCTTGGCTTGGGTGCACTTGAGATTGTTTTGCTATATAAAAAAAGGCCATACAAGTAACGAAAGAGCGCCTCAAACAATAACTTCAATTACATTACTAGAATTTACATATTATAGGAAAATAGATACTTACGTAAACAATATAATTGGTTTCCAAAAAGGCAACTGGTAAATATTTTATTTTGTTAATATTATAACTTTCTGTTGTTTGTTGTTGTTTACTATCGTAATGGAAACTGGGATTTTCTGTCACTGTCACTTGTCAGTCACACTTAAGTCAAAAATTGCCAACAGCATTTTACATTCAGCATTCAGCCTATTAAATTTATTGGTAACCTATTAATTTATAAAAATAATTCAACATAATATGCATCCAAGTTCATAAATAACTTAATTATACCTTCAGAAAAATATTTTAAACCAATAAAACACTTAGTCAAGAATTGTCGATTAAGATTTTTGCCGAGTTGCATCCCTACTCTATCACAGCGACGAAATCAGCGTCGAGTCCACAGCCAAGAGATCGACGACGAATTAGAATGCGTTATTGAATACGGATTCCCGCAGCGCTGCGTTCGACGTCGAACTCATGGCTGTCTCGTCGACGAGTTCGTCGACGAGCACAGCGACGAATGTTTAAATTAGCGAATAGCATTGCTGGGCGAACTTTCCCCTGCTACGACAAAACTTTTCAACTTATGTGCCGGTCACTGTACCAGGTATACACGTAGCGTTTAGCATGTTAAGATGACAGTCTCCGTACTCTTTCTCTATACAAACGTAGTCGACTGTTTCCTCCCTGGATAAAGACATTAGAGCAAATATTATGTTTATGCCATAAAACCTATATCTGTCATGACTATGCCCCTACCTTTTGATTTTTTTCATTTTCTATATATTTTTTTATTTTATTACTATTCTAATTAGAAAATGAAAAAAATCAAAAGTTAGGGGCATAGTCATGACAGATATAGGTTTATGGCATAAACATATTTGCTCTAATGTCTTTATCCAGGGAGGCTACCGCGGATCTTTTAACTCGACAGTCGACTCGCTGTCAAAATGACAGTTGACAGCAAACAGCGGTCAAAAAGCGTTCCGTTTCACACTTAGTTTCGAGACACTTATTTACTGAATGGAACGAAATATATTCTAAACATAATATATAACAAATTTATAACTTAAAAGGTATAGAAAAGACAATTGTTATTTTAATTTGTTTAAAAATGTAAATTACTTCCATTTAAAAGTATTTAGAATATATTTCATTCTATTCATTAAATATCAGTAAATAAGTATCTCGAAACTAAGTGTGAAACGGAACGCTTTTGACCAGATGTTTGCTGTCAACTGTCATTTTGACAGCGAGTCGACTGTCAGTTGAAAGCGACGATTCATCCGCGGTAGCCTCGCAGGGAGGAAACAGTCGACTACGTTTGTATGGAGAAAGAGTATGGAGACTGTCATCTTAACATGCTAAACGCTACGTGTATACCTGGTACAGTGACCGGCACATAAGTTGAAAAGTTTTGTCGTAGCAGGGGAAAGTTCGCCCAGTACATTTTACATGTGCTTTCTATGAAAGATCGACTTCCGCGCATCCGCCATTTTATTTCAACTAATCTGCCGCCTACTGTATACACCCTGGTTATACGCAGTTAGAGTCCAACTTTAAAGGCCAAAGGGGTGGAAAGGGGGGGTGTCAAATGTTCATGATTTTATGGTACCTACCACGAGAAGCCAAATTCGTTATTAAAAAAAAACGAAAGGTTCAGTACTTTTTCTTCAGAGGTACCTTAGCGCTTAGTGTGTTAATCTCCTTCAGAACACTCTCTAAGACCTCTATTAGTACCCGTTAGCCTTTAGTACCCCCCATTAGTGTTTATCACAACCTACCATTTTCAGTTAAACAGTTCATCTCTATCCTAAGGTTGCTTGGGAGAAATCGCTTTTAGCGATAAGGTAAAAGCGATTTCTCCCAAGCATAGCGCCCATTTGTGCAACATTATATTTCTGAGCTTTTTGTGCTTTCTATACTTAATGTATTGTACCTTGAATTGTGGATATATATTGTTCATCTATCTATCTATTTATAGTCGAAGTAATCTGAATGATTACTTTGACTAAACAATGGCTTGTCTCACTCTTATTAGTGATTTTTAACATCAACTAAAATGTGACAGACACATTTGATTACTTAAACAAGTAAATACTTAGAATTGACTATAAATACGAGTGTAAGAGTAAGGCGAGACTAGATAGTAGGATTAAGAATTAAACATTTATTTTATTATTTTTAGTACCTATTTGTTGTTTTAGTGGAAACAGAAATAAATCATCTGGAAAAATTTCCTCGGTCTAGCTATTACAGTTCATAAGATACAGACTGGTGGGTGATATACAGTAAGACAAACAGATGGACAGTGGAGTCTTAGTAAAAGAGTCCCATTTTTACCCTTTGGGTACGGGTAAACACCAGCGATATGTTTAAGTCACTTAACAATATAAATAGATCTCTGTTCTGCCAACAAATTATCTTGCTCATTTGAACTTGACCTTCCAGGTTCAGAAAGGTTAAATACTTTTTAATATCTTACTATACAAATATTATTTGCAGGGATGTTCTTTTTATGCTTATTTTTTTTTATATTGATTCAAACATTATTTAAATAAGTAGGTAAAAAGATAGCCAGATTAATCACCGGATCACCAGTAGTGGTAGCACGAGACATTTTCTTGTTAGACAAAAATGTTTTGTCTGTTTTTTTTCGTCGTTTGAGAGATTGAGTTGCATGTGCATATGGCACCAATGGCAGGTAACATCCTGGTCAAAAGCGTTTTTAACTATAAAATGGCCGGGTTCGATTCCTAAACAGAAAATATAATTCCATTGCATTTATATGTTTTTCCAGTCCTATTAACAGGTAAGTCATAGGACTTATGTATAGACACAGCATAAGAATATATGCCCAGAAGGCTAAAGACTAGTGCAATTTTTTGTCCTGTCTTCTTCCTTTTGTATAATTTATAATCCTGTAATTAAAAATATCTTAACCCTTAATTTGGCAGAGATATAGATGTATTTTTTGTTATTGTATATACCCTCAAACTCACCCGCTAGTGTTAACTTCGGATTCAGAGCTACACGAATCCACAAAGCGATTTATGTGGCTTTCAATATCTTCACTCTCTGTCTCCGAGTTGCTAACTTCATTCACCCTCTCCTGGACCATCTCTTCCGGAGACAAATCATCGGAATCCCGGGACGATGCATTGCTGTCGCTATCCCTATCTGAAATTAGATAGGCATATTACAAATACAACAAAAATAATAAAGTAATCTATATGGAGATTGACCTATTACGCCTTTAGGTTTGGTTGGATTTAAGAATTAATGTTTTGTGAGCATTGGAGAAAAAAGATTTAAGTCTAGGGTAAACTTTAATCTCAATATACTTGCCAGTAATAATGTAGATGATTACAAAATCTATTTCTTAAAAATACTTTGTTCTAAGTAACTGTCTGACTGACTGATCAACCCACAGCCTAAACTGATGATAGAGAGATAGAGAGCTGTACTTTTGAAAGTGTGTTCTTTATATGACATAAGCATCCAATAAAACAGGACTTATAAAAATTCCCATGGGATGAAGGTGAAACTCCATGACAGCTTGTTAAAAGAAATAGTTACATTTTACTAGGTCTTCATCCCATATTATTATTTATTTTCTTACCTCCATGTTTCAACTATATAACCATATCTATTCATATAGTCTTGGTCGCAAGGAGACAGTCCAGGAAGAAAAGAAAATCAAGGACAATCAATTAGAATGACTTACCTGGAAACACTTGGTTTGTAAACGAATAATTACCTGGAGTCTTTCGTTTCCTATAGTTTTTTCGATTAAGGCGACTCAGCTCGAAGAAGGCAGTTATGCCTTCCCTTGGTAAAGCCATATGGACCACGTTATTTGATGTGCTAGCTACTTTGTCATCACTACTGGTGCTTTCTGATACATCGACGGAAATGCCGCTATCAAAATTCTCATCTTTAGAATCTTTGCTTGTTGTTGCAGCTGCTGCGAAACCGAACGAAGTTTTAGAAAAAGTTTCGTTTGAAGAAAGACAGGTTTTGATTTTACTTGGCTTCGGTTTAAAGTGATTTTGTAAAGTTACCTGGTGGTTGCACGCACTCTTGAGTTTCTTGAGGAGTTCCATCGTTCAATTTTAACTTTTTTCCACCCATTTGAGGACTGCTCGGAGATTCTTTAACTTCGTCATCGCTGTTTTTGTCTTCCATTGTTTTCTGAGATTTTAGACAACAGTACCTATCTGTTTGTACGCTAAAATGACTAAAGACTTCAGTTCTACATTTACAATTTTCTCATGAGTAAAATAGAAACACGAAAGAAAGATTTTAAAGAATTTTAATTAAACGGAGAAAGATAAAAGCATTTTTTTTGTTATTTCGATTTTGGCAGATTTGGCATTGGCACCTTTTTAATAACGACGATTCATAAAAACGTCAGGTTCATCCGTCGGCCGTGCGCCGCCGCCCCGGCCGCGACCGGCCGGGGCGACCGTCCGGTGCGCCATCTACCGGCGAAAACTCCTATTAATTCGCATTCAAGTCGGCTTTGTCTGTCAAACAATGAAACTCTAAAACGGTCAAAACTGATTTTGACTGAGTGAGCGGGTTACATCAGTATCTGGTATTTTCCCTATAAGCTTACTTGTACGTGGGTGGCAGATTAATTGAAAATGGCACATGTAAAATGTACATACTGCACGAACTTTCCCCTTCCACGACAAAATTTTTCAACTTATCTGCCGGTCACTGTACTTGCTGTTACTTGGTACTTGTTCCCTAGATCCATACTTGTGTAAAAAGATCGGTAGTAACTAGTGACGCACAGATAGACAGACTAACGGACAAGAAATATAAGGGTGCCTTTCGTTACTTTTTGAGTAACGGAACCCGAAAAATAACTTTTTCATAAAAGTTATTTCAAACGATTGCCTGAGCAAAGCGGGTGCATGATGGATGGGTTTTTTTATGCATTTTGGTTGAACCCTAATTGAACCAAGTTTTGGTCTAACAAAACTTTATTGAACTTAATATGTAGGTAAGCAAGTAACTATTTTTACCAAACTGCCTGGCCAAAACTTTTAAATCGAGTTTTGACCGCTTGCCAGTTTTGACTGCTACATGCTGTCTAGGTCGCTCGATATTAAATGTCGTTGTCGTGAAGACAGTGCTTGAACGATGAGATTGTTTAGCTTGTTTCAGTCCTGCCGTCTTTTTATCTTTTTAGGTTACCGAATGGGGTCTAAGAAGTAGCACGATTCATTACCTGATAAATAAAATAAAATGCAAATTACACGTGCATGGCAACAGAATATGGGTAGGTCGATAACGGTCGGTATGGTGTCAATTCGAGCAAGCCAAATAAAGCTTTAGCAAAATTTAGCTATTCGAAACGGCCACAAAACGGCCACAAAACTGTCAAAATAGTAAACGTCGAACTAAAATTAAGTCGCGACTAATTTTGTGTGGACTAAAATTGGTCGTTGAAGTAAATAACAACATTTATCGAATAAATAACGTTACGATTGACAAATTTGTAATTTTGGCTGTAGTACGGGCTGAAAGGTGTTCTGAGTGCCGGCCTTTATGGACAGATTTAGTGAAAACCCTCAGAAAAACGTGTTTTGTTAAATGTTTTTGTTTAATTTTATTGCAAAAGCAATGACGAAGGGCCTAAATTAAAACGATTATGAGACTGTTCCAATCCATTCGTATTGCCGGATAACAAATTTAAAAAACTGTTTTGTATACCTACCAAATGACTACGACCTGCTGGACTTTCACAAACTACTCAGTCGTGACACCAATGATCGTCTCAGAGGTCACCACCTCAAATTACGCACCACCTTCTCGGACAACAACCCTCACGAACATTTCTTCAGCAACAGAGTGGTCAGAGCGTGGAACAAGCTACCAAAGGACATCATCTCGGCACAGTATCAGCCAGTTCAAGAACAAACTTGACAAATACTTAGCCAATACAGAAACAGACTAAGAATAGCTGGATACAGGCATCTATCAATTGTATCAACTGCCTGCCTGATAAGTAAATAATAATAAAATACCTGTGGCAATATGCCTATTTGCACATACTAGGAGGCAACAATTATTTTCAATAAAAGTCATTTTATGGACCGACAAGACTAGGTAGGAATCATTTATTTTGTTTTAACGGTGTAGGTAATTGGTCTTAGATATGTAGGTACTATAATATTAGTGCACGCACAGTCTACTCATATATTAATGCCTATTTTTAAGTTGTTTAATGTCGACCAAAATATTGCTACTGACACACGCCACGTGCGGACGCTATCGATACTATGATGCAATTTGGGTTAGTGTATGTGTATGTGTTTGTGTCGTCGTGTATTTGAAGCTTAAAAGAACGCTGCGAGGCGCCAACTAGATGAACAGTGTGTGTATTTAATTAATCAATCAATGTAATCATAGTAGGTAGTTACATTTACAATGGTCTTGGTCGTGAGGGTCTCCTTGCAACCTAGACCATTGTTATATGGTTGAAACGTTGCGGTAAGGAAAATTAATAATAACACGCGATTAAGTATATGTCGTATAAGTACAAATCCTGTGAATGGAAAAAGTAAATTGTTGAATAAAGAATACCGTTCAAAATGGACCAGCTATGTTCCACAGATATCATATTCGGCACTTCAAACAATTTGTTACACGAACTTATTTCAATCGCAAGTTATAAAATATGGATTAATAGATTGATTACGTAAACTTAAAGCCATGGTGTTAGTATTTTCGTCCTACTCTTGATAACCTAAAAGATATTGAATGTTAAAATTTCACTTCAGGGAGTGTTCACACAAAACACCACCAGATGTCGTTACTTGTCTTGAATATCCATAAATCTGAATATGTAAAACCAATAAATGGCTACAGAATTCCACGTATCGGTCCAGAATTTATAAAGAAAAGAATTATTTTTAACTAATAAGATTTATTGACTGAAAGATGACTTGACTAACTGCCATATTGGTATACCAATTCAGATTTATGGATATTCAAGACAAGTAACGACATCTTGTGGTGTTTGGTGTGAACACTCCCAAATGTGAAACTTTAACATCCAATATCTTATAACCAGGGGTCGGAATAGGTAGAGTCAAATAGGGTTATTGACCTCAAATTTACATGATTGTAGATGTTAACATGGACATGCCTTCGGAATACCGAAATTTTATTACAATCTTCCGGAATTTTATCAGAGTAGGTTCATTGCTTCCGGTTAAATGATCTAAAACCTGTATGTTAATAAAGACATGCCGCCGCAGCGGTATTCCGAAATTTTAAAAAATCCCGACAAAATTGCTACGTAACATGATTTATTTTCTTAACTCTTTTGACTTGAAATAAAAGTTTAATATTTAATGATATTAACAATAACTAGCCAGATAACGTAAATAACGGGTTTTGTCGCCGCACGACCCTGGCAACCAATCAGATCAGAGTATCCACGGTGACTCATTAACTGCAAGACAATGCAAAACTGCAGGTAGGTAGCTCACTTACTTACATCGGTTCGTAGAGTGCACTTACTGTCTTTGTATACCTACCTATGTGATTTTGTGATTGTGACCCTGTGACCTTAGCTAGTGTACGGTGGAAAGATCATTTTCGACCTACAAATGGATATTAGATGTAAAAAGAAATTCATTAAAAATAGAAAATATGGAAAAACTGATGGTTATTTATTTTAATTGTACAGCCTACAATGCTGAAATTGTAACAATGACGATGAAGATTGAGTGCCATTAACTGCTCCCCGCAATTAAATCATGTAAACCTAGTGCGATCCGTGTATACTGCGATTCGAGTATACTTTATATCAAGATATCCGTGGAAACATCTTTATAAAAAGTAGTCAAAATTAATTTCGGTTTATAGCTACATAATATGTTTCTTTATATATTTAAGTGGTAAAAACCATACAGATATACCTAAAAAATGTAATTGAAACCTGAAAATTATGAAGTATTGTAAACAATAAACGTTTGTGTTTTACTTGCGCTCATTTCATTTTAGAAAAGTAATTTACATAAAATGAATTTATCGTCCTCGTTTTTTTTGGTCGGTTAAAAAAATAAAGGGCGTCCCTAAATTGTGCATTGTACCTACATGAAACTTAACAGAAAAATTCAATTTCACATGTCAAGTTAGCAATCACCTACGTAAAAGTGTCAATTGAACCCTCGTTGCGTGAACCCAATTGGTACTTAACCGGTATTTCCTGTCATTGTAGACGATGTAAACTTTGTTTTTTAATCATATTTTATGTATTTGATACAATTCCGGAATTCCGGAAATATTTCCATATTTCTTGAAAACAAGGCATATCCATGTTATGCTATCATGATGCAAGTACATAAAATGACTCTACCTATTCCGACCCCTGCTTATAACTTATCAAGAGTAGGACGAAAATACTAACACCATGGCTTTAGTTCGCATAAATCAATTGAATAATCCATGTCTCGTAGTTTGCGATGGCGCATAAAATAAAATTAAGGAACCTCTACTCTAAGTAGGGATTATACCTGGGGGTTAGAGGCTCTAACCCCCAGGTAAAATCCATAAGTAAAAACGCCGATCTTCATTCAACACCATGGACGGTTGAAAACCGGACGAAATATCACACCGTGAATTCCTGATTGATTACGTAAAATGTCAACAATGCATAAAAGCTGTCAATAAAAAAGTTACTATATGCTGTCACTGTCAACGTCAAAAACACGTGTGGGATACCTACCGATTTTGTGTACAAGTTTGTGTTTTCCAAAGGCTTTTTAAAGATTAAATACAATAAAATAAACGCATTTATTTTAAAGGAAATGTTTTCTTTATACAACTGATTCTAGTAATTGCGCAATTATGGATAACGACCAAGGAATTGTGTCATTTCTCGATCTGCTGGATTTAGACGAAGAACTAGTGGATTCTAGATTGAAATTGTTAATGATACGTAGTTCACACACAAACGAACATCTAACCAATGCCTTCCAGCTCTTACAGTACAAACTACTCATTAATCTACAAGAAAACACTGATTGTAGCAACTTTGAAGAATTTGATTTTGTTGTCAAGTTAATAAAGCAAATACAGCCGGAAACAGCAGAAAATGTTTATAAAATCGTCAACACGGTATTAAAATTAAATTCTGAGACTCTCGTCAGTTATTCTGAGCATTTGTTACAACAAATTTTGCCAAATATTGATGTCAAAAGTGAATCTTCAAGTGATGATGTTGGCAACTCTGTTCCTTCTATAGCTCTTATAAATTTAAAATTATGTGATAGTGTTATTGACGCTATCATTGAAAGAGGAGGAAGAATATCTCTACTTATGTTAGAACTACCACTAGAGGATATTTTAAACTCTGTTGATAATAAACTTAAATTTCATTTTATAACCAACACAGTACCTCGATTATTGGAAGGTATTGATGGATACAACATATTGGATAATATTTGGGATTATGTTACGAAGTTAAATGGTGACAGCATAGATACATCTCTAAAGATTCTAAGTTGTTTATCAGAATTCTACTTACCAAATATAGATAGTAAAATAAAATTTGAATCTGAAATTGTGAAACAATATATATTTTGGGACATAATTGTTAGAGGATTGATGTCTATGGACTCGTCAAGGAAAATGTCTGTATATCTTGCAAAAAGGGCCATTGATTATATTACAAATAAAAACATGGATTTGAATATAAGTAATGAAGTTGAAACACTATTTAAATGGAATAATAAAGATGCAAAGATACTGAGAAATCAATGGAATGACTACTTTATCTTATTTGATAGTTTAGAAGAAAAACAAAGTAATATTGTCCTACCATCTCTACAATTGTTTGATAGAATCAACAAAATAGAAAAATGTTGGTTAAATTGTGCATTTAATCTTTGTCTAAAACATGACAATTCACAAGTTAGATTAAAATCTATTGAACATAGACTCAAAATTAAAATTGACTCCCTATTAGAAGCTGAAGTTTTATTAGAAGCATTGGATGACTTCAATTTTTATGAGGATGAAAACACTAACAGTTTAAAAATGAAAATTACTAAAATAATCACTGATGAACAAATACTTTTACTTATTTTAAAAGCTATTCCTGCAGTTCACTTAACTCCAGTGCCACTCTTTCATATAACTGATATATTGGCAAGTTTAAATATTAATTTTACAGTAAATAATGATAAAAATACATCAGATATGCTGATAGAACTGTTTAAAATACCTTGTAATATAATAGCTATGAGAAAATCAGTCCATATAAATATCCTACAATTTATTGGAAGACATTATAGAACATTAAATTGGTCAGTGTATATAACTATTGCTTCATTGTTACATGTAAATCTACAAATTATTAAAGAGACTAATAATGCTATTGTCAATTTAATAAAAAATGAACTTTGTCTGAATAATGACGATAAAAATGACTTTTCCGACTCCATATCTAAAACACAGACAAGTATAGGATTGACATTCATGTATTTTGAATATCATACAAAAGATATTAGCTTTCTGATTGACATAATGTATGCTAAAGTGAATCATATAAAAGATATAGTAAATCGACAATATTCTAATAAGATGGATTGTTATAAAGAAGTGGTATTCTTATTGAGACTATTTAACTACGTCAGAATTGATAAAGAAAGTGATATTTCAAAAATTATTAAGGAAATTATAGAACAAGAAATGAAGATGATATACCAATACATGTATAATCTTTTAACATGTGAAACAATTCTACACTTAGATGAAATATTTTTTCTTTTTGAATACTTTGAATATGAAAATGAAATATTAAATGAAATTGCAATTGAGATTTACAAAAATTCTGCTATATTATTGAAAGATGAAAGCACTGAATTAGATAAGGCTATTTTAAGTTTATTCTTTATCAATACTTTGTCTAAGAATGTTATATTCAAGAAAAAATACAGGCATGAAATGCTTGGTCTAAAAGAATTTTTGGCAATAATAAAAGTCTTTGATAATAAAGTCGTTAATAATGCGAAGAATCTGGGAAGATCTAGAAATATGTGTTACGAAAAACATAGTGAAACTATGTATTTGCTGTGGAATAATTTTGAAACTGATTTACTTATTGATGAAATTGTTGATTATGTAAATACAGTAATAGAATGTGGAGGATATGGATGTCTCAAATGGATTTTAAGAATCGTAAATAAGATAATTGATAAAATACTAAACAGAAACTTGAAATTCAATGTTGTACAATATATAAACAAAATATGGAGGGAAATAGAGGAGTTAAAGACAAATAATCAATATGCTCCGTGTATGAGAGAGTTTGTAAAATTTATTACATGTGATGCCCTGCTTGAAAAGCCTGATTACAATAATACCATAATAATGTACTGCAATAAGTTAATAGAATATGGATATGTTAAAAATAGTCCTCTTTTTTATTTAGTAGAAGAATTGAATTTAAAATCTGTAATAAAACATGAACACATAGTTTATGTTCTTTGTGAAATATTACTTCATTGTCCAGTTCCAAAAAAAGATCAGAGGTAAGTATTTTAATTTGTTTGAGTAGTCACAGAATTTATAATAAGTATAAGAAAATATACTAATTGTTGAAATATTTTACAGGATAGCAGACAATTTGACTTTAGAGATTTTGGGGAACCCTAAATATGGCTTAGACAACACAAAGTAAAATATTTTTAATCAACATTTATACTCATCATAACATAAGATAGATATTGATAAATCATTCTATGATATATTTTATTTGCAGGTTGGATCTCCACTTTAATTACGAAATTCAATACATGTCTATACTCATTCTATCCCGAATATCAGATAATGATATATTAAATGTCATATCATCACTAATCATGGCAAAAGTTGATTATATCTTCAAGTCAAAAGTGAGGTATCATGGAAACTCGCAAATACATAGATCTTTACAAACTGCACTGCAGAGTTTATTGTTAATTTTATTACTGAAGAAGAACATTAATACAAGAGAAATGATAAATTGGGCATCGGAGCTATTGGGAAAGTTTTCACACCAAATCAGTGTCAGAATATTACTGGAGTGGCATATCTCATTTTATTATTACTTAGAGGTAAGACTACTATTACGAGTGTGTGTGTTAATAATTGATTGATTTTTTTTTGTATCAGGTATATAATTCATTTCTGTATTTCAGAAACAACCATTAAATGCCAATATACTAAAACAATTGAAGTCAAAAAATGTATCTTTACAATCGCAGTTCGTTATAATTTACTGGCTGTTAAAGCGTAAAATAGCTAATAACTGTTACAGTAAAGAAGAATATGAATTTGTACTTGATACACTTTTGGGTCACACTATGGGTCAAATGTTTAATGTTAGACTACTGGCACAGTATCTTGCTACAAAACTCTACAATAATGAAAAGAAATACAAATATATCATAGAAGTTATTAACAGAACTTTAACAGATAACTGTAATGATAAGAACTTTATGAAGCTAAAAGCTGATTATTTTGTCAATGAATTTGACATTGTTAATAATTTATCAACTTATTTCGTTTACCATTTACTTCCCAAACTTTGTAATGTTGGTGACAATGAAACTGTTAATACAGAATTTATTTTAAATATCGCCAAAGTAATAGACAGAAATATTAGTACAATAACTGGTGAGAATAATTTTAAAATTGAATGGAGTAATTGTTATAATCGTGAAGAAGTCTATGACAGCATAGAGTTTGGGAAGACTGCTGAAGGCAAATTAATAGAGGATACAGAATCTGTTGGAACAATTCAGAAGAAATATATTCCTTGGAAGAGTATGGATGATGTGAATAGCTATTGTATTGAAAAGAAGGTAGGTATTCTAAACACCTTTTGGGTTGATATTAACAGTTTGTTTCTTTATTTGAATAATTTCTATTCAAGATGTATGTTTTCAGAGAGAAAGTCCAAGTGATTTAATAGTAGTTGCATCTTTGATTGATAAACTTCCTAATCTTGGAGGAATGGCACGAACTAGTGAAGTTTTCGGAGTAAAAACTTATGTTATCAATAGTTTGAGGCATTTGCAAGATAAACAATTTCAAGGTCTCAGGTAAGCAGGTAAAACCTTAGTCTAGTGATTTAAAATTTAAATTTTAGTTTTAATCACTCTTCGTTGTTCTCAGTGTGTCAGCTGAAAGATGGATTAACATAGAAGAAGTGCGTCCAGGTCAAACATTAAAAACATATCTTACTCAAAAGAAATCTGAAGGTTACTCTGTGGTAGCCGCAGAACAGACGTCCAGTAGTATCAAGCTACAGACTTTCAAGTTTCCTAAAAAAACGCTGCTTTTATTAGGGTGAGTATTCTATTAAATATGTAGATAGAAAGAGGCCCCAGTAATGAACCTTGGGGAACCCCACATAAGGACATTGGTAGTAAGTAGTATATAAATAAATTAAAAGCAGAGTAAAATAAATATATTAAAACCAAAAATATAAAATAATTACCTAATAAATATTGGAAAACAATAATTAACTTAATTAAAATGCAATCTGTGCATGTATCAATAGCTTTAGATAAAACTGATTCCTTTGATTTGTTTTCAGGCATGAAAAAGATGGTGTTCCGTCAGATTTACTGCCTATGATGGATCATTGTGTAGAAATACCTCAACAGGGTTATGTCAGATCTCTGAATGTTCATGTGACTGCCGCCATATTTGTTTGGGAGTATGCTAGACAAAATATTTTATAAGTGACATTTTTAGAAAATGTAATTCAATAAAAAATATATTTGTTACTGATTATTATTTATTTGTGGTTTACAAAATAATTTTATGACCTTAGGCAGAACTGTTATTTTTACAGGTTTAACTTCAAATTCTTCTTTGTCTATTTCAATTGTTACTTCTTTTTCATTTTCTCTGGGCATAAGTTCAACTGTTCTAGCATACATTGGCTCATAATTATGTAGGTTCTTTATACGATTCCATCCTTCTGTCACAAAATCTTTGTAAGTATAATTATTATTGCCTAAAGATATGTTTAGGGCAGGTAATTGGTTGCCGTCTTCAATGTTTTGTGTCCATATTCTAAAATCAGAAGTTTTGAAACAAATTTCTTGTGTATTTACACATTCAGGATTCAAAGTCTTTGCACCTTCATTCTGACTAGCCTGAGTTTTTGGAAGGAATAATGACCATTTACGTTTGATTTCTTGTTTTTTTGGAATGCAATTACTGCAACCTTTGCAAGGTGGGGAGTATTTGATTGTGCCGCTGCAGTCCCATGTAAGTGTATTTTTATAACCATTGAATATGAATGAGGCATAGTCTCGTAATGATCCTGTAAACCAATATTTATCTTTCTTAGCAAAAGTGTCTCTAAATGCACCCCATTCAATAGAAGACATTGCATAAATGGGTCTGGTTGGAGATTCTTCATCCTGTGTAATAGGTTCTATTTTCATTGCATCTTTTAGAACTGTGTTGCCCTGGATTATAGCCATGGAAGCGTCAATAAGCTGTTTCACTCTTTTAACTCCTTCTCCAGCTCCAGGGAACAGTGCATTCCCGATTGTGTTTGTTCGACCCAGGGGGAGGATACCTAGTGGAAAACGATTTGCTTCATCATTTCTTCTGAGTAAACCTGAACAGAAAAATATAAGGTACTTAATGTAGCGATAAGGATAACTCAACTAACTTTTTGCTTTTGGTTAGTGGCAATCTTACCTGTAACAGTTTCAGATAAAGTCCCATCTCCACCAGCAACAATAATGGCCTCTGTTCCCTTTAGATTCTCTATTATATCCTTAGCATTTCCTTCTGAAGCAGTTTGAATGACATCCACCTGTAAAGAGTTATATGGTGATTAGTAGGGGTAGACTGACTATGGCTTGCAAATCATTATAATTCAGAATTATTTGAGTTCAGAACAGACTAACATAATATTATGTTTTAGCACAATTGTTTGCAAACCACTCTAAAACATACATTGATTGAGTTTAGTTTCAATGATATATTATCCAGCCTAAGAAAATTTTACGAGGATAACTTTATTTTTATTCTAAAATTGAATGTGGGACTTAAACCCGAAAAGTTCCCTTTGCTAGTGTGGTGTGCTGATCATCTGCACTAAGCAGGGTGAAGTGACAGGGTTGAAAAGTTATTGTAACCATTGTCTAGTCGCTTTGCTAGGCTAGTGGCGCTGTGTGTTGTTCACAAATATTTATATTTTATTTTTTGAGTTAAATCATGTTGGTGGTTGTACCTGTAGCCCAGCCAAATGGAGAAGTGGTTCACAATATTTTTCATAGTCTTTCTTTGCGTTGCGTTTGTTGGCGACAGGGTTCAGAATCACAGTTATAAGGGTTGGATTCCGATCCATAGGAATTAAGGAGTCCCCATATTTCGCAGCTTCTTTGCATGCTGCACGCATTAAGAGGTTGATCCTGCACATATTAAATAAGGAAGTTAGAGCAAGTAGGTTTTTGTTAGTGCCATAGAAATCAGTAGGTTCATTTTATTAGGTATTGGTTGAAGTTCAGTTAGTTTTTTCCATATAGATACAGCATTTTTGGGTTTATACTGTCTGTCAGTAAATAGACGATTTGTGAAGGATTGTAAATTGGTACCAATATTACTTAGTAGATTAGGAAATAATTCTAAAACTTGAAAGTACTCACTCATATTTTTCTTTGGCCTTTACACCTACATAAAATAGAGCTACGGCGGCGACAGTTGATTTTTTCCAATTATTTCTAATAGTTTTACCGAATTTCAAAATTCTCGCCATTATTTTGTTAAAATAAATTCAGTTTTTACATTTCGTTCGTTTGAGATTGAGATTTGAGGTTATTTTTTGCCTGTTTTTTTTTGTGTTAGTTACTGACAATCAAACTGTCAGGTCAGTGTCAGTAGTTTTTTTTTTTTTCAGTTTGACGCCAAAGGGGCAAGCAAACTGATAGATCGAGGTTTTTGCTTGAGACGCCTTGGGAAACGCGAGGTGCTGATTTACGTGAAACAGCGTCATTTATTGCGTCTAAATTGTTTAACTTTGGTGACAAAATAATCAATATAGTTTCATGAAAGATAACGAGTAAAATAAAATAACAGTGCCGAACACGGAATTATCGCGTTACAAACAGATGGTCACATGGAGTTCCAATAAAATTCGTCGCCATGTTTTTTGTACACAAATAATATGTGACACTTAGAATTTGCCACCATTTATGATGTCCATTCCTACCCGCATTGTTAAAATTCTAAATGTCACATAGTGTCACAAATGCTGTCAGAAAGGCCATACCTAAAGCACTGAACTGAACGAAAACCTTAGATGAAAACAAAAATAGGAGATACGGTAAACAGTCTTCAAACCAACACCAAACTATTGCTTTTGCAGATGACACAAATGCAGTAATATCTGCGAAGCCCTTGGAGGAGCTTACTAATTTGACAAATAAAATATTATCAGAATTTAATAAGTGGTTTTCAATTAACAATTTGACTTTGAATATTGATAAAACGAATCTAATGCTATTTAAAACGACAACGTTATTTTTTCTTTCTTTTAAATGTATTTAATTATTAATTTTAATAACCATATCAGACATTTATGACATTCGAGAGGACTGAAGCCTTTTTAAAGCGCTTTGTCTAAAATTTTGATGGGTACACACGCTCTTATGAGACTGGAGGATGGAATCTTGGTTGTGTTTGGGTTCTGTGTTTGTGATATTGTAATGTTACTTATATCTGGGTACCGAATATGTTTTTATTACGTATGGTTAGTTAGTAAGTGCTAAGATACTTTATTACTTTTAGACACGAAGCCTAATTTAAGCTCAAATTGTCCGATATCTTTAATTCAATGAATCACCGATGTCTACGATACAGGCACTTAGCCTAGTGTAGATGTCATAGTTAAGCATCTTTGTAATTGTGGACTATGTAATAAAGTTATTTTATGTTTTTTATGTTTATGTTTATATTTTCCGACAGATTGTAAATATTTTTTGAGAATAAATAAATGAAATATTCTAACATTGCGTATTCGAAAAATGAGCTAGAACAATTTTCATAAAATTATTGTATTTAAAAGGATAGTCTCCATTCTCTTTCTCCATACAAACGTAGTTTAAATTTTCCTCCCTGGATAAAGACATTGGAGCAAATACGTATATGCCATAAAACCTATATCTGTCATGACAATGCATTTACCTTTTTATTTTTTTTTATTTTCTAATTAAAATTAGAAAATTTAATTAAAATTTAATATTATAAGGTGAAGAAATAAAAAATTTAATACCTACTCACTACGTTAAACTAAAAAATGGCATAAAATAAAATTGCAATAAAGAATAATATTAAAATAATAATAAAAATAAAAAAATAATAAAATGAAAAAAATAAAAAGGTGCATAGTCATGCATGACAGATATAAGTTTTATGGCATAAACATATTTGCTCTAATGTCTTTATCCAGGGAGGAAAATTTAAACTACGTTTGTATGGAGAAAGAGAATGGAGACTATCCTCTTAAAAACATTTCTCTTTAAGAATGATTCAGGCATTTCTAAAATGAGCAAAAAATGATTATCAAAAAGATAATCGCAGTGTGACAGCGGCAACAGTTCGACATACATACAACTGAGGCTAGTGCGTCAGCTAGACGCAGTTTTATCGTCTCATTTTCAGAGACTAGGTAACGTATCTGCTGTTTTTTGTTTTATCTAAGACGGAAACTGATGGATCGATTAAATCTGGTACTTATAAAAATAACATTATATAGGTATAATACCTACATTAAAAAAATAACGGTGTGTCTCAACATTTTGTCGCTCTTATGTAACGTGTAATCCCTACAGTGAGCAGTGAGGTGAAGCAGCTGCAATTCTGCAATGCACCGCATAGTAATAGGTACCTACCGCATATTATGTCAATCTAACTCAGTTAATAGCTAAGCATAAGTACACGTACAGATTTGCCCGTCGCATCTGCCCGTCACACGTGCCCGGCAGGCAAAACTACCGGTGTATGATGCAAACAGGCACGGCCACATTACCTGCCATCTGTCTGGCCGCTGCCCGTGGGGAAATCGAACGGATCGGGCACGGGTCGTGGAGATCCGAGGCCCACCTGTGCGTGTGTGCCTGCGTCGGATATGACGGGATCTCTGCGCCACCCTGAGGGGCGCGCCCCCACTTATGGAGCTTAGGGAGGTGCTTTACAGACTATAATGTCAAAACTATTGTTATCCCTTTCGCTTTCGTAAAACCACAAAATATTTTAAACAATTCATTACTATTTCTTAGGTTTTATTGCTCAAGGCATTTTTACTAGTCAATAGTTGTAAAACTGTTCTGGTAGATGGCGTTCAAACCGAGCCTTAGTCGGTAAACAAAACAAGTGAAAGATCCTAATCAGAAATTCACCATGATAGGTGGGTTCCCGTGTGGCGCAGTGGTAGCGCACTCGCCCGGCAAGCGAGGGGCACAGGTCCAAATCCTGTCATGGGAGGATTATAGAAGATGATATATTTCTCCTTGTTAAATATATATTTTCAAATTCATTCATTACTGACTAACATCCAGGTGAAACAATTTATGTTTTTATCTTTTGTTGTTGCTATATAATTTTTACAGTGCTAAAAAATGAACGAAGGCATTTTGAGAAATCTATAAACTGATGTAGGTACTGACGTTTCTGTAAGACGGGCGATCGTCACGGATGTTGTTATGTGATTGAGTCAGTTACCGCCGCTAATACCCCCTTTTTGCGTAGCCACGAAATATGTTCGATGACGTATATAAACTTGTTTTAACAGGATCACTGAGTGAAGCCGATAAAAATGTGTTCCAAAGTCAACCATCGCGCAGACATTCCGCGCACTGGATTGCATCACATGACATGACTGACAGTCATTTGGAACCCCTCTACACGATGGCCCAGCACTGGGCCAGCAAGATGGCCATGCGATGGCTGAATCACAACTACACGATGGCGACGCGGACGTTCAGTTGCGAATTCGAGATGGACGTGAAAGCCTTAGCCGCTGTAGCTATTTTTTTATTTTTTATAATCAAAAGTAAGTACCTACTTACATTATATTATATCCTAGCTGACCCGGCAAACGTTGTTTTGCCATAAAAATTATAGACAACTAACATTATAGGTAACTAAAATTGTGACATGAAAATCTATCTTCTAATATATAAAATTTCCATGTCACAGTGTTAGTTACCGTAGGGCAGGATAGTAGACAATGAACCACAAAAAGTTTGGACACTCATAACTTTGAAACCATTCAATCTATGGTTATGATTTTTATAGTATTGTGAAGGAAATTTATCAGTTAACTGAATTTGATACAACAAACTCTTAAGAAATGAATCAAAATAAAGTTATTAACCTTTTTTTTATAAATGAGCTTTGGTTCACTGTGCACTACCTGTGCGGGTACAATGAACAGGGGGGGTTGGATACATTGAACCATGCAGTATACAATGAACCATGGTATACGATTGTGAGAGATTAATTACAAATAAAGCTAATTAAGGTAAATAAAAGAATTGAAAATGTTTTTGATTTTTATTGTGGTAAAATACTACACAAAACAATCACGGTCCTTATGCTGAATGCTCCATTTGAGATCAATAAAACCATAAATAAAGTTTTCGCTGCTGTATTGCTACCTTTTTTTCTTTTCTCTCGGCCTACGGCTTTGCGTCCTATACTGAAAAAAACATAAAATTAAAAATACATAACAAAAATCTGTGTAGAAATAACAATCATATATAATATAACTAATAATTAGACGTCATTATTCAAATTTAAATTAAATTCATTATATTTCATGTTTTTTACACATATTTGTTCACCAAAGATTAACTAAAAATTTAAAAAAAAATACATTAAGGTTTGGAACGCATCGACATCAAAAACACAAACGGATCTTTTTTTTATTTTGATAGTTATCATGATTCTTCTTCTGTTTTCGCGATGTTGTATTGAAATTAAAGACATTTTTCGGTTTGAATCGCGTGGTTTTTATTACTTTTAGCATTGTTACAACGCTCAACGTTTCGAGACCTTTCCAGGTCTCTTCTTCAGGATAGACTATCCTGAAGAAGAGACCTGGAAAGGTCCTTTCCAGGTCTATCCTGAAGAAGAGACTATCCTGAAGAGACTATCCTGAAGAAGAGACCTGGAAAGGTCCTTTCCAGGTCTCTTCTTCAGGATAGACTATCCTGAAGAAGAGACCTGGAAAGGTCTCGAAACGTTGAGCGTTGTAACAATGCTAAAAGTAATAAAAACCACGCGATTCAAACCGAAAAATGTCTTTAGTTATCATGACTCAAATAAAATAAAAATGTCGTCAATGACCACACAACTTATGGCTTTAAATTTTGTTTTACGTAGTATTAATAAAAAATAAAAACATTTTCTAAAATGAAATACATTTCAAACTAAGTAAATAGATTATTCTATTAAAATCAATTTCGTACGACTTGTGGGTTAAAACATTTTTTAATAACGACGTTCAATTATTAAAAAATCTAAATGTCGGGAGCTATGAAACATAGGCAGTGCACAATGAACCATGGTTCATTGTTTCCTTCTTAAAATTGGTTCATTGTTTCCGTACCCTCTTTTATCAACTTTTAGGTTATGTCGCTCACGAATGACGCGTGCTATTTAAACTAAATTATCTCACAAAGAAGCCTAATAAAACATCAAATCTAAGTACGACATGAGAAATAGTAAAAACGTACACTAAATAAAGTAATACGAAATAGTACTTACATGATTTTGTATAGTTTTTTGGTTTAAAATCACTAAAACTCGGCGTGCGCGGAAGTACTGCACGGTAGCTCGCTGACGACTGGGGAGAGGGAAGAGGGGACTTAAGCGAGTCTTGTTTGTGTGAGTTGCATGGATTGGCAACATCGCATTCGTGAGATACCCATGGTGGCTCATTGTATCCGCTTGATTCACTGTCTACTATCTTACCCTACTCCTCCGAAACGGCTTGACCGATTTTTATGAAATTTTGTATACGTATTCAGTAGGTCTGAGAATCGGCTACTATCTATTTATACTAATATTATAAAGAGGTAACGTTGGTAACATGTATGTATGTATGTATGTATATTGGGGGCAATCTCCGAAACTACTGGACCGATTTAAAAAATTCTTTCACCAATAGAAAGCTACATTCACCCTGAGGTTATAATTTATAAGGCAAAACAACGTTTGCCGGGTCAGCTAGTTTTATATATAAGATTTACATTTATCGCCAAACGGTTAACAGATTTGTCAATCTGAAATGATCCTTTATTTAAAAAAAAAGCCTATCCACCGAACTTCCCATCTAACACACAGCGCCAATTAACCCCGTACTAAGCGACTAAGCTTGTGTTACGGTGACTAGGCAACGCATGTATACATAAGTATATTTATTTTTCTTTTGTAAATACATACATCTTATACATAGACGTTAGCTTATCTTTCCATCGCAATCCTACTCCTACTGAGCTCCTAAAACTGAAAGTTTATGAGTATGTATGTATGTCTGTGTGTTTGTTTGTTACTCAAGCACGTAAAAACCGCTGAACCGATTACCATGAGACTCGGTATGTAGATAGCTGGAGACCTGGAATAACATATAGGCTAATTTTAACCCGATATTCCCGCGGGATCGTGACTTACGCGGGTGATACCGCAGGTCGCAGCTAGTATATAGTTACTAAAGCAAATCACGGAATGGGACAAGTGAAGATGCGTACCACCATCGCTGACCCAGTACCTTTGATGTGCGACCGAAAAACCGCCACCGTGGCCATCTCGCGCACCATCACCCATCCGACACCAATACGACCTCCACACTCTACATCAGCGGTCGTCACACTTTTCTGGCCAAGGGCCACACAGGACAATGTGGGTATCAGCACCGGGCCGCAGAGTAAGGGCGTTTGCCTTCGGTTAATTCTGTTATTTACTTCGCCTTAGGAAAATTTAAAACAAAATCATACATATTTTTAACCGCCTTCAAAAAAACAAGGAGGTTTTCAATTCGTCGCGTATGTTTTTTTTTGGGATGTTGTTCACCGATTACTTTTAGACGGCTTGACTGACAGAGATGATTTTTTTTTTAGTAGCAAGGTGGGAAGCTCCGTAATGGGCCCGAAATGGATCTGACCTGATCTGATCTTCGGAGATCGAACCGCACGCGCACGCAAAATCCAGTAAATATTTCACTTTCGATGAAAGAGTTTTAATTTCAGCAGATATGCGCTATAACTGATGAAATAAAAAAATTAAAAACCAACTTCAAATACGAAGAAAAATAATAGAAATTTGTAAAAAAACCCGGTTCGTTAAAAAATTATAAGCAAATCCTACGTAAAACTGCAAGACTTCAAACTTCAGGCGTTATTTAACGGTTTTTTATTATTTTTCGTTTTTGAAGTCGACTTTTTTTAGAATAATATTAGAAAAAGAAATTTATTGTACTTAACATGTTTTTAAACAAAATAATCTATTACCTATTACTATTATAAAGCGGAAGAGTTTGTTTGTTTTTTTGTTTGTTTGTTTGAACGCGCTAATCTCAGGAACCACTGGTCCGATTTGAAAAATTCTTTCGCTGTTGGATAGTCCATTTATTGAGGAAGGCTATAGGCTACTTTTGATCCCGAATTTCTCACGGGATCGGAACTTATGCGGGTGAAACCGCGGGGCGCTGCTAGTGTATTTATAATTATAGAATTATGTTGTTGAACTTTTTAAGCTTGTATATATCGACATCTTTGAGACTACATGCAATCCTCATTGTGTTTTCTAAATTCGTTGAAAGACTGCGGTATTTGTTTTCAAGAAGCTTATTTTCGAAAATGAAGTCTCACAGAGATAAGTCCAAGAAAATAAAGTTAAAACAAATTTTGCGCTGTCTTGTAGGTAAACGTTTTTAGTTGCTAGGTACTTTTTACAAAATCAAATCTGTTTTGATATTTTTATGTAGCGTAACTACAGTCCTTTTATCTCACAAGCGCGGGTTTAGCTTAATTATGTAGGTAGCTTTATTGTCCTTGTATCAAGTATGTTGTCAGTGCGAGCTCGCGTGCCTTCAGCATACACATACAAATTCGCGTCAAAATCCCAAAACTTTACTTAGTTCACTATTGATAATAACTTGTTTTGTCGCGGGCCGCACAAAAACCGCCCGCGGGCCGCATGCGGCCCGCGGGCCGCAGTTTGACGACCACGGCTCTACATGATAGCGCAATTGGCCCATCATGTAGAGGGGCTATGACAGTAGGTATGGACATAGTGGAAATACCATCCACTATGTCCATACCTACTGTCATAGCCCATACTGGAGGCATCAGTCATTGAATGTTGTTTAATTGGGTTTTAACGTCGTCTAGAAAAATATTATTTTTAAAATCGAAGGGTGTTATTAATGGTTATTAATGATTATTAATATTATGGAAACAGGACACGTGTGTATTGGTCTGTTCGGCGCTGGTAGGGGAAACCTACAGAAAGTATTTGGAGAACAAAAGACTTGAAAATACTATTTTATTAGATCATCCTACGCTTTTAGCGATAAGGCCAACTAGAAGAGATCGCTCTTAGCAATAAGACCGCCTAAAAGAGATTGCTTTCACGTCAGTTCAGCACGTCATAGCCTACATAAATCATCTAAATCATACATCCAAAAATCATAACTATTCCTCAGCTCCATTTAAAAAAAATCTAACTTTTATTTTTATTTCAACCATTTTTTTTGAAGTTTCAAATTTATCCAAAAATACCAACAATCGCCGAGTGGAAATGATTAAATAATAATGGTCTACATTGCCGACTAGTCGGCAATTTTGGAACCGACTAGTCGGCTAGCCTGCTAGTCGGCAGAACCGCTAGTCGGCCCATCTCTAATACTTATCTAAAGTGTACCTTTTATAATATTTATAATAAGAAAAAAATATCAGAAGATACTGTTTTGAGCTTATTGTTTATGATTGTAGTTTTGGAACGAAGTTCCATAACGCGCGTTGCGAAAGGGGGCTAGACGGAAAAAAATATAGGACCAAAACGTGTAACGACACTCTTTGCTATTAGACCAAGATCCCAGAAGTGGCAGACATCACGTATTTTCTGACGAACGAAATGTGGTCGATTGAGTAGTGTTAGTATGTACTCGTACTAGGAACGCATGCCTACTTGCAGCTTACCTGCTGCGACGGCCAATTCTGAAACAATTCTATCAGGTCATCAAGATACATTAAAAAATTCCTTACCTCACGTTAATTATCCAAACCGATTGTCACGTATATTTTAGGTAATATACTTAAAAATCGGCCAATACTCCCATACACTTTCCGTCGGCCGTATTGCTTTGCAGTCGCTTTAAAGCTCCCAAAATAATTACTCGACTTCACGTAAATTCTGATGCTCCACTTTACCTTACCTTACCTTAACTTTTTTTTTTTTTTTTTTTTTTTTACGTGGAGAAATGCGCGCGCATACTGCACTACCACGGGGAGGTAGTGCAGTTATGTGGGACTCCAACCCACTAAAACTCCACGGTCCACCTCCTCTACCGCTAATGGCGGGAAACACGGGCACGCTCTCGCATTCATCCGTGTAACCCGCCACGGCCGTCCGTCACGGCACGCCGTGACCACCTCGGGAACCAAAGCACGTGGGTGCCAGACGACCCCGTGTCTGGACACCCCTGGTACCCCTGCGACGAGTCAGGTCTGTGGTCCCGTCGCCAACCACTTTTCGGCTGCAGAGGATAGGGAGAGCGGCAACGACACACCGTCACTCTTCTTCCCCCACCCACCGCGTCCGCCCTCAAAACGGTGGCGACCCCGCCAAGGCCGCGGAAGGTAGGGAGAGCGGCAAAAGCACACCGACACTACTCTCTCGCCGCGGCCTCCCAACTCTCAGCTGCAATGGCTCCCATACGGCATTGCGGCCCGCCTCAGTTGCGTGGCGCCCATACACCACGCAGCCTACTGGCCGCTTCATCGTTGGCTTTGCCCTAAAGCCCTGATGAGCGGCCCCTCCTCAGGTTCTTCTTCGCTTCACCGTGGGTGACCAAGCCACGATTTCTAAGCCCCCCCGCCACGACAAGGCGGGAACCCTTCAGGGGGGACCTTACCTTACCTTACCTTACCTTACCTCACCTCACCTCACCTCACCTCACCTCACCTCACCTCACCTCACCTCACCTCACCTCACCTCACCTCACCTCACCTCACCGCACCTTTAACGCGCTATGCATTTGTATGAAATCCTTTGAGTTTGATTACGCTTTAAAGCGCTTTAACGCTTAAGTAGTTTCTACCTTCAGACTTCCCTAGTTATATACTCGAGTTCGTTGGTTTCAACGAAATAGTACGGATGCAGGAGTTTGTTGCGGGTTCAAGTCCCGCCTGGGAAAATGGACAAGCGTACGAAGCCAAAACTCAGAGTCAGACATTGACAGTGACAATTCTGCTAACTGTGGAAAAAAAAATGGGAGGTAATTGATTGAAAATAAAAATATTTTGTTGAGTTTTTACGAATTTTTAGAAAATTTTGAGTCTAAATAGATGATTTTTTGATTAATAGCGTCGTAAACATGAGTTCTAGCCAAGACACGGACCTCAATTTACCTGATGGTTGGATTATTTGCAATTCCAAATCAAAAGATGGTAGAAAATATTATTTCAACAAAAAGACTGGGAAGTCTTCATGGACCAAACCGGAGGTAGATACTAAGTTTTATTTAATTCCATAATCCACATTCATCAAATAATTCTTCGATACTACCTACTAGTGCAAATATTTTGTCGTGGGTGCTCAATTATAGGTGTATTCCTGCATGAATGTATCTTCAAAGAAATGGTAGTTATCTATAAACAAATCAATATAAAATTGTGCGATAGCGATCTTTGACCTTGTTTATTCACAGAATGAACCTTCACCAACCAAAAATGCTCAAAAACAAGAGGGGTGTAAAAAGTCAGTAAAAAGTGTGCAAGGGGGAGAAGGGTGTAAAAAGTCAGTGAAACGCAAAAGTGATGGAGACCGCGCTCCAGAACAAAGCCCCTCTAATAAAAAACGGAAGGATGGTTAGTATGTTACCTTTTTTCAATGGATTTACTTATTGAGAAAAGTGTTTTTTGTTCTTATTCTTTAATGTATACACCACAGAAACATACAAACATAAAGGAGAATACATGTACATAGGCGTGCTTAACCCTAAAAAGAGTTCTCTTCCAGCAAACCTTGGCCTGAGCTTGGCTTTTTGCCTGAGTAAATCTTAGTATATAAACGTGAAAATTTGAGTGTAAATAAGTTAGTAAATAAGTATGTTTGTTAATTCTTCATGCAAAAACTACTGATTATTTCATTACCGATTGCAATGAAACATGATAGGCAGATAGCTGGAAATCTGGATCCGCATGCATATCATAGGTTTAGTAAATTTTGTGTGAAGATGGCAATGATTATCACTATCTCATAATATGAAATGTTCCAATCTAATAGACTTATTTACTAATGATAATGACTTACAGATCGTTAAATTGTATTTACTTATCAGAAAACATGCTTATGATTTTAATTTGAAACTTTTAAGAAACAAGCTATGTCCTGTGGCTTCGACTGTGCTATACCCAATTCCGGGGGAATATTTGGACAAAAAGTAGCCTATGTTGTAACCAGATGTCGAGCAATCCGCATACCAAGTTTCTTCACAATCCATTTATTAATTTTTGCATTAAGGAGTAGCAAACGCACTTGTTTACATGCAAAAAAACTTTAACATTTATAATATTAGTAGGATATAAACATTAATCATGAAAGGATTTGTTTTGCCATCTACCAAGACATCATTAAAATACACTCTGGATCACAGACTTGCTCTGGATAGAATACAATTTATTATTGACAAATGCTTGAGTATGTTTGTCTTTCTTTCAACCATAGGACAATTTATAAGTCTTTGTGGAAATGAGATGCTCCAGAGTTAAAGCAGTTAAGTTGCAAACTAAAGCTAGGTTCTTAATATTTCTCTCTATTCCAGAAACAAAAACTCCTGATAATCATAAAAATAATGAACCACCTAAACCAACAAAAAAGATTCCATATAAAATTCCAAAAAAAATAAAACAGTCCCCACTGAACAAAAGCACAAACTCAATTACTTCAACAGTGAACTCTAGTCCGAGCCCGATTAAACGTAGACATTCATACAGTCCAGCCAAGCGAGACACCAGCGTATCTTCAAATGAAAGTCCTCGACCGACACCAACCAAAAACCTTGCTAACAATCGTCTCTCTCAACTACGAGCCGAACTAGCTGAATCACTAAAACAAGAAGATAAAACTCCTACAACAGAAGCAAAAGCAGTAAAAGAAAAAAGTCCCCAAGAATTTCTAAACCAATCCGACAGCAGCAGTTTACAATCCTCACCGTCTCCGTCACAATTCTTCGCTGCAAACAAAATTCTGTGTTCAATGAAAGCTCAACTCCCTGATAAACACTGGAACAAAAAGCCGAAAGACACATTTGCAGATATCGAACAAGGCATTAACCAGTCCGATCACCCATTTTTGAAACCTCCAGGGACTCCGCCGCAGTTTTCCGAAGCTAGTAAGCTATTGCTGGCTATAAAATCCAAGTTATCTTATAAAGGGAGTAAGGAACCGGTGAAGATGTTTATGACTGCGAAGGAGAGAATGGAACAATTTAGGTTGAAGGTTGAAACTGAGACTAGTACAGAACGATGTGAAACTGAGACTAATGATGGGATGGATGTAGATATCAAAGAGGTATTCTACTTGTTATACTACCTAATGTTCGTAAGAGGATAGTCTCCATTCTCTTTCTCCATACAAACATAGTTTAAATTTTCCTCCCTGGATAAAGACATTAGAGCAAATATGTTTATGCCTATATCTGTCATGACAATGCATCTACCTTTTTTTTTTAAATTTTCTAATTAAAATAATAATAAAAAATAAATAAATAATAAAATGAAAAAAAAAAGGTAGATGCATAGTCATGACAGATATAAGTTTTATGGCATAAACATATTTGCTCTAATGTCTTTATCCAGGGAGGAAAAGTTAAACTAGGTTTGTATGGAGAAAGGGAATGGAGACTATCCTCTTAAGCTTTATTTCATTTTTGAAAGTCTTTCCAACTAATTCTTTTTAAAACTTGCTTTCATCTTAAACCCACTGGCACCTATGGCGTAAGCGATAGAGCATAACATTGGAATTGTAAGGGTTCAAGTCCTGTGTTGGGTGCAGAAATTTGGAAAGTATTTTTTCACAAACTTTTTTTGTTCTGTGTTTAATCATGCAATCAGTCCTATGGACAACAAACAGATAAGGTTAGCAATTTATGGCGTTAAGGGCGCTTTTTCCAGCGCATTCAGCCCTTTCATTTATGTAAAAATTTTCAAAAAACTATTGCTTTTTGGCAGAGGTTTATGAAGATGTATGTATGTGATGTTGATTCTGACTTAATCACCGGAAATTTAGAATATACCAGCATGAGATAAGAGTATTCAGTTTGCCCAACCCAACAACGTATTATCAGCTATTTATTGCCCTACATTTTTGTATATTCCAGACTATAACTGTACCT
This sequence comes from Idaea biselata, assembly GCA_958496205.1. Classification (NCBI taxonomy): domain Eukaryota; kingdom Metazoa; phylum Arthropoda; class Insecta; order Lepidoptera; family Geometridae; genus Idaea; species Idaea biselata. Next base: position 1,465,412 of record OY292397.1, read on the forward strand.
GAATGTAGTACAACTACAGCACAAGCTCCGCCTACTCCCTGTAACAAGGACTCACAGAATAAAAACGACAATGTTATTCTGGTTGTTGATACTAATATCTTCATACACAAGTTGGACTTGATTAAAAACATTATGAATTCACATGTTGAAGGTAAGTTATTTTAATTAATTATTGTTAGGTACTTATTATGTATGAAACTTTGTCTTGTAATCCCACTAATATTATAAATGTGAAAGTTTAGATGTTTGTTTGTGTCTCAATCATGCAAAAAACGACTAAACCGGTTGTGCTGAAACTTAGAAAACTCGATGGTAGTCTATGAGTTATCCAGCTGGAGATCTGGATAACACATAGACTACTTCTTATCCCGATATTCCCGGGACCGTGACTTACGTCGTCCCACCCGACACATGCTCAAGTTGAGCACGCAAACAACCACGCACAGGGCTCGTCAGTAGTACAATAGAAAAACAACCGTCCGTCCACACGGAGCGCACGGCTCGCACTGAGGCGGCGTTTGCGACGATCGTATGACGCGAATGCTCACTGTGAGTACACACGTCCACACAGCCCAAGGCATGAAAGGCAAACCATTCGCAACGCACGCCTCGCGACGTTTGGTTCCGCCTAATGTATACCATCTATTTGTACCTAGATCCACATCATCATCATCATTTCAGCTGTAAGATGTCCACTGCTGGACATAAGCTTCCCTCATAGATTTCCAGATGCTGCGGTTATAAGCGGCCTGCATCCACCGTGAACCCGCGGCCTTAACCAAGTCGTCCGTCCATCTCGTTGGTGGAAGTCCAACGCTGCGCTTAGAATAAATGATTCCATTCCAGGCTACAGCAAAGCGCCGACGCTGCTGGTGCCGTGGCGAGTGATCAACGAGCTGGACCGACTCAAGGACAACAGCAACGGCGGCTACACCGCCATCGCCAAACGCGCGCGCCCGGCCATGGACTACCTCTACAAATGTCTGCCTGAAAATAATAGAATTAGAGGTAACTTAGGCATACAACTTTAGGCAAGTATATGTATCTCTATACCAATTACCAAGATTCATCAAATTCGGTTTAGTATTTTTTTTGATAAGAACCTCTCCTGACTAAGCATTAAAACAAAAAAAGAATTACTGAAATCGGCTTCAAAATTTAGTTGCAAGATTTCACCCGAACTAATTATAAAAATATTATGTACCTATTTTCTTTATATTTCATTTCAATATTTATATTTCAGTACAACCTCTGAGGGAGGCCAACTCTCACATTTACCCGTGTGAGTCTCCCGACGATGAGATCCTGAACTGCTGTCTCCAACAGGCCGAGAGAGGGCATTCAGTTGTAAGCAACATTTTATCACTAAATCCCTAACCTAGCTTAAGCTTCTAAACCCTTCTGCAGTAATAGAATACTCAAGTTCAGACAACTTATATTAATTTCACTTAAGTGAAAGTTAACTATAGGGGTTAACTGAGGGAGATACCCCTTAGAGGGAGTCGTAACTAACATGTGGTTACGATGGAGGCGGAATTTAAACGTGTCCATCCATAGAGGCTACGCATATGAGAAAGAAATTCTGTATATGTGTGCCACTGCCGACCTAGTAGCACCCGTCAACACATTTTAAAAAGAAGCCCGACCACTTGATCGCCTCCGCAGCACTCGATTTGGGAGCGCAGGGCACGCTACCCTAATCGAAGGGCAACGGATCGGTTTGAGCTTGAATTAAGAGAGTGTGTTCTTTATAAGATGTTGGATAGTCTAATCTTAGACTCGGCAAAATGACGAGTGTCATATTGTTCCCCAGATCCTACTATCGAACGACAAGAACCTGTGTTCGAAGGCCCTCGCCAACGGCATCCCGCACAAGCGCGTGGAGGAGCTGGCGGTGCGCGCGCAGCCCTCGCCCGCCGCGCCGCCGCACGCGCACCACCACCTCGCGCGTCACATGTACACTCTGCTGGCCAACATACTGGAGGTACGTTCCTACATACAGCTGGAGGAGCTGGCGGTGCGCGCGCAGCCCTCGCCCGCCGCGCCGCCGCACGCGCACCACCACCTCGCGCGTCACATGTACACTCTGCTGGCCAACATACTGGAGGTACGTTCCTACATACAGCTGGAGGAGCTGGCGGTGCGCGCGCAGCCCTCGCCCGCCGCGCCGCCGCACGCGCACCACCACCTCGCGCGCCACATGTACACTCTGCTGGCCAACATACTGGAGGTACGTTCCTACATACAGCTGGAGGAGCTGGCGGTGCGCGCGCAGCCCTCGCCCGCCGCGCCGCCGCACGCGCACCACCACCTCGCGCGCCACATGTACACTCTGCTGGCCAACATACTGGAGGTACGTTCCTACATACAGCTGGAGGAGCTGGCGGTGCGCGCGCAGCCCTCGCCCGCCGCGCCGCCGCACGCGCACCACCACCTCGCGCGCCACATGTACACTCTGCTGGCCAACATACTGGAGGTACGTTCCTACATACAGCTGGAGGAGCTGGCGGTGCGCGCGCAGCCCTCGCCCGCCGCGCCGCCGCACGCGCACCACCACCTCGCGCGCCACATGTACACTCTGCTGGCCAACATACTGGAGGTACGTTCCTACATACAGCTGGAGGAGCTGGCGGTGCGCGCGCAGCCCTCGCCCGCCGCGCCGCCGCACGCGCACCACCACCTCGCGCGCCACATGTACACTCTGCTGGCCAACATACTGGAGGTACGTTCCTACATATAGCTAGTTAGGGTAAGATAAGATTAGTATATTATGCAACTAGTGAATAAAAGACGGATTTAGTGCGAGGGCCGTAGATGAATCACGAGCAAGTGAAGGATTCTAACGACTGAATCACGACCGTAGGGAGTGATTCATGACGATTGAATCACGAGCGTAGCGAGTGATTCAAGTGTTAGAATCCTGAGCGACGCCAGTGGTTCATGACCCTCAATCTAAATCCGTACTTTATTCAAGAGTTGCATACTATACTTTATTTATACCATGACTACGAGGAAAAAAACCGGTTAAGTGCGAGTCGGACTCGCGTCGCGTACGATGGTTTCCGTACCACTATCACAAATTTCGGAATCCTGAAATGAACACTGGAGCGGCAACCGTGAAAATCCGTGAACGCAACGCGAACGTTAAAATTTATTTTACCACTGGCGCCAGTCTCAATGCATCACTAGATAGTAAAAAGTGCTAGGTGCTATGTCAAAATTACACTAAAGTTTTTTTATCTATTTGTTGTTATAGCGGCTAAAGAAATACATCTACTGTGAAAATTTCAACTGTCTAGCTATCACAGTTTATGTGATAAAGCCTGATGACAGACAGACGGCAAAGTATCAGTAAAAGTGTTCCGTTTTTATCATTTGGGTATGGAACCCTAAAAAGAATTTGTATGTCGAGTATTCTTAGTGCAAGGAGTTTGTATCAAGTTTTTTTTCACGCAAGGAGGTTGTATATGCATTTAGTTAGATGGACGACGAGTAAATTGTGTTCTAAATTCAAAATTCAAACAGCGTGAGTAAAAGTCCTTTTTATTCACTGTTTAGCGTGAATAAAGTAAGCTTTTAAGAGTGTGAGTAGTATAAAAGTTATTTATTAGGACTAAGTCAGTAAGTTAGGCCAGTCAGTTTAGACAGTCAGTTAGGACTATATTATGTTAGGATAGTATGTTAATGCAGTTAGTTAGGACAGTAAGTTAGGATAGTTAGTTAGATAGCACAGTAAGTTAGGACGGTATCCTACCTTACTGTCCCATCTTAGTAATCCAATGATAGTAAGATGGGTTAATAAGTTAGGATAGTAAGTAACTACCCTAACTTACTGCCCTAACTTACTTATAGTGGGTTAGGTCAGTAAGTTAAGTTAGTAACTTACTTTCGTAACTAACAGCATTGACTTACTATCATAACTTACTGTCCTAAACCTACAGTCCTATCTTAGTGTCCTAACTAACTGCATTAACTTACTATCCGAACATAATATAGTTCTGAGTATTTTCACTGACTGGCCTAACTTACTTGCCTTCATTTATTGACTAGGTCCTAATAAAGTACGATTACAGTTTTATGTTATCGATTAAGATTTTAAACGTATATTTTTGCAATTGAGTTGCGAATGAAATGTCACTGTAATCAAACCGGTTTGTAATTAGAAGATTTGACCCGCTGTAGATTCTTATTTCTAAGTCCATATTCGCGAGTCATCCTGATGATAAGAACCACTCTGAATCGCAGATCTCTAAAAAAAATGCCTTTTACTACGGCAGTAATGTCCCAAAAAGAAACCATTGAAACCGAAAACCAACCTAAGAAACCATGTCATTGTTTCAGAACGAAATGCGCGCTAAATACGACAACCTCTGGCTTCACGTGTTATTCAAGGCTCCACCTTGGTCTCTAACGGACGTCCTACAATGCTTGCTCAAGCACTGGATAGCGGTGTTCAGTGAAGTGTTCCCGAGGATAGAACAACTCATTGTGGAGATGAAGACTGCTTTAGCTGTCATAGAGAGCAAAGGTAGGTAACAAAATAACTTGTATTTTTGCTATTCATGGCGCTGCAGTCCTGGGAAATTATAAGGTGTTACAACCACACCTTATAGGCTTGTCCAATGCCCTAGGTAATCTAAACCTTTTCACCAGAGTGAACATGCCTAGAAAAACTGGTCGTTCCTCTATCTTCTTCTTTTCGTATAGTGGTATGGCTCACCTGGTGCTATAGTTTTCAGGTCGCCCTAAGGCCTGTAACCTAACCTAACGACTGCTATCAGAGATAACAACCGCGACCAATTGCTTAACGTGCCTACCGAAGCACCGAGAAGGTCGAGAAAGTGATTTTTTGCCAAACAAAGTATCGGTCACCCATTCAAGTAATTAACCCGTATGACCGTTCAAAATCTGCAGGTACAGGTCAATGCGAGCTCTCTAAGAAACAAACAATATACTTAAAATAAAACTATGGATAGCTTGCAATTGAACCGCAATCGAAACATTTTAAAGATTTCCATACATTTCTTTTGTTAAGTATTAAGTTCAGTGTTTATTGTGCTAATAAATTATTCTTACTATATTTAGACAATTATTCATAATTTCCAGCTAAAAAAACTCTAACACAATCCGAAGTAGGCAACTTCAAGGAACTTTGCCTAGAAGTGGCCAAACGTTGTCAAATCATACCTGAATACATGGAGCTAGCCAAGGCGACGATAGCTGGGCTGGAGAGTGAGAGTGCGAGCGAGACGCACGACCGGACCGAGTCGCCCGGGGCCGCGGGGGCGAGCGAGACGGAAGACACGGGAGGGGAAAGATACGTTATTGACGCTTTGGAGAAGATTTGGGTTATCTTGTCTAGTTATTGGTGAGTTTTTTTGGACTTAAAATACTAAAGAACTTAACAGCTTTGTGTAACGTTTGTCTTTTATTGTGACACTACGTCCCGCGGTTTTACCCGCATAAGTCTTGATCCCGTGAGAATATCGGGATCAAAAGTATGCACTATCTAACACTGAAAGAATTTTTCAAATCGAACCAGCCGTTCCTGAGATTAGCGCGTTCAAACAAACAAACAAACAAACTCTTCAGCTTTATAATATTAGTATAGATGAGGTTTAAAGTTAAGCATAGAGAGATACCCTAACCAGAATTAAATATTTATTTTTAAACTAAGTACTTATAAATACTCCTAGCGGGTATTATAGTTAAACTTTGTTTTTGTTTCCAGTGCGAAACTAGCGTCGTGTCTAGACATCCCCCACAGTATAGAAGACGGCATCCCGTACGGGGAGCCTATAGAGAACCTCATCGACAAGCTCAACCTGTTCGGGGGACAGATCACGGCACTCAAGGCTGCTATGGAGAGGTAGGACATTCACTATTTACACTAGCGTCGTGTCTAGACATCCCCCACAGTATAGAAGACGGCATCCCGTACGGGGAGCCTATAGAGAACCTCATCGACAAGCTCAACCTGTTCGGGGGACAGATCACGGCACTCAAGGCTGCTATGGAGAGGTAGGACATTCACTATTTACACTAGCGTCGTGTCTAGACATCCCCCACAGTATAGAAGACGGCATCCCGTACGGGGAGCCTATAGAGAACCTCATCGACAAGCTCAACCTGTTCGGGGGACAGATCACGGCACTCAAGGCTGCTATGGAGAGGTAGGACATTCACTATTTACACTAGCGTCGTGTCTAGACATCCCCCACAGTATAGAAGACGGCATCCCGTACGGGGAGCCTATAGAGAACCTCATCGACAAGCTCAACCTGTTCGGGGGACAGATCACGGCACTCAAGGCTGCTATGGAGAGGTAGGACATTCACTATTTACACTAGCGTCGTGTCTAGACATCCCCCACAGTATAGAAGACGGCATCCCGTACGGGGAGCCTATAGAGAACCTCATCGACAAGCTCAACCTGTTCGGGGGACAGATCACGGCACTCAAGGCTGCTATGGAGAGGTAGGACATTCACTATTTACACTAGCGTCGTGTCTAGACATCCCCCACAGTATAGAAGACGGCATCCCGTACGGGGAGCCTATAGAGAACCTCATCGACAAGCTCAACCTGTTCGGGGGACAGATCACGGCACTCAAGGCTGCTATGGAGAGGTAGGACATTCACTATTTACACTAGCGTCGTGTCTAGACATCCCCCACAGTATAGAAGACGGCATCCCGTACGGGGAGCCTATAGAGAACCTCATCGACAAGCTCAACCTGTTCGGGGGACAGATCACGGCACTCAAGGCTGCTATGGAGAGGTAAACATAGTGTTTTGTATTTATATATTGTTAACTCTGCTTGAACACTCAAATTGACATAATCTACGACCTCAGGCCTATACGAGACGAGAACGTAACGATAGCCCGATTTAGAGATAACAAGCTTTCGGAGTGATGCCATCAATTATCAAAAATACAATGTTAGGCGTAAACAGATATGATAACAAAAATTGACCTATATTGACCATACCTTGGCATACATCGGCACGCACCTTCCAGGATGCTACAGACAGACGAGCGCGGTGGGCCGGCGCCGGCGCCGGCGGTGTCCGCGATGGAGGCGGCCATGCAGGACAGTCTCAACACGATCGGCGTCGACACCGACACCATCAATCACACTAATTTGAGGATATTCGGCACCAAGTGCAGGTATCACACGTTTCTTTATCTTATACTAGCTTCGCCCTACGGTTTCACCCGCGTAAGTCCCGATTTCGTGGGAGTATCGGGATCAAAAATCTATGTTACTCCGGGTGAATGTAGCTTTCTAACGGTGAAAGAATTTTTGAAATCGGTCCAGTAGTTTCGGAGATTACCCCCAATTTACATACACGTTACCTGGTAACATGTAGGTATGTATGTATGTATATTGGGGGGGTTATCTCCGAAACCACTGGACCGATTTCAAAAATTCTTTCACCAATAGAAAGCTACATTACCAGGGTGTTACAGGCGTAGCAGAGTAGGCTACTTTTGATTTATACTTTATAATATTAGTTTGATGTAGATAGATTAACTGATTCATCAACGCACAGCCTAAACCGCTGGAAGTAGAGAGCTGAAATTTGGAGTGTGTTCTTTATATGATCCCTTCATGCGCGACTCCGATTGCCATTTGTCCGCTTTCTTTTTCACAACTCTATATGTTTGATATACGATCTTAAACTTACATGGTTGTTTTAACTACAAATATTATTAAGTAACGGGGTATTTTTTTTTCTTTTATTATCGATTATCTTTTATTATAAAAACTTAAATAACATTATTTTATTATACATAGCATTAAAAACCACTAAGGTTTGTAGAACGCTAATACTGTGGTCTGCGAAGATGTTACTAATTAAGAAATAAAAACATAGGTACCAAATACGGAAAATAAATAAATAAAACAAAACTAGATTATGATTGGTGAGATGCATATCTATCGCACCAATCCAAACCAAAGATGTAAGTACCTCCGGGGTACCATGTTTTTACATTTACATTTACCATGTTTTAATTTGTTTTTGGACGAGCTCGATATTTGGCAAATAATTTCAACTGGCTTGTTCACAAGACTGAAAATTGCGGGTGATGACAATTAGAGGCATCCATATCGAACTACCTCCTTCCTGATTCGCGTGCCGCGTCTTAGCACTGGTCCCCTACTATTGTCACTGAGCTCACTATGTTCTCGATCCTGTACTCGACAAACGACACTCACAGTATCGGTTCGCGAACTTTCTAGATAGATAAAAGTGTTTGCAGTAACAATTTACAAAAAACATCATTAAAAGAAAAACTTAAAGCTAATTTTGGAATAGGCACAATGGGCGACCTTATCGCTAAAAGCGATCTCTTCCAGGCAACCTTTGGATGGACAAGAATTATTGTAGGAGTTATCATATTATAGTATTCTTCCTATAGTGTGTGTGCTGTTCAGGGAATCTATTTATTTTATTTTTAACTAGCAGATTCCCGCGGTTTCACCCGCGTAAGTCTCGATCCCGTGGGAATATCGGGATCAAAAGTAGCCTATGTTACTCAGGGTGAATGTAGCTTTCTAATGGTGAAAGCATTTTTGAAATCGGTCCAGTAGTTTCGGAGATTACCCCCAATATACATACACACATACATACATGTTACCAACGTTACCTCTTTATAATATTAGTATAGATTTTAGTGTTGTGTGGTATTCTATAGTGTTCTTTTATGTTTGTTTCCAGAAACATGGTCCAGGAGGCGCATTCGAAGTTCACACATCTCGTCCAAGTTCTAGAACTGTGTAGAGACAGGTTGTCTATTCCTAGTGAATAAATGTTGCTAGTGTCAATGTCTACATCATTACATGTGTCGCAGTCGATTAGCTTACTTAGCCGTTTCATTGACAGCCTAGGTTTAATACGAGTCAAGGGAGTTCTGTTTGAGGCGCCTTGGTGAACGCGAGGTCCTAAATTTTATTTTCGTGAAACTTAGTTATTTGCGTGTAAATTGTTTAGTTTTGGTGGCAAAATAATCAATTTAGTTTCATGAAAGATAACGAGTGTAGTGAAAATAAAATAACAGTGCCGAACACGGAATTATCGCGTCACAAACAGATCAACTCCATGTGACCACATGGAGTTGCGATACAATTCGCCACCATTTTTTTTGTACATTACTAGCTGACCCGGCAAACGTTGTTTTGCCTTATAAATATTCTCAGACCTACTGAATACGTATACAAATTTTCCTGAATTATCTTTGCTATAAACCTCACGGAGCCCGAGACCTTTCCAACGAATGCAAAACCGTGGAAATCTGTTTGTGCGTTCTGGAGTTATAGCGTCAGGAAGGAAAACCCGACTTATTTTTATATAGTAGACTAGCTGACCCGGCAAACGTTGTTTTGCCTTATAAATTATAGAATTTTCTTTGCTATAAACCTCACGGAGCCCGAGACCCTTCCAACGAATGCAAAACCGTGGAAATCGGTTCGTGCGTTCTGGAGTTATAGCGTCAGGAAGGAAAACCCGACTTATTTTTATATAGTAGATTAGAATTCTAAATGTCACATATTGTTATATTCACGTGATATTGGCCCAAATTGCCCTTAAATGGTGGCAGAAAGGCCATAAATAAAGAACTGAACTGATATGTATTGATGACGACCTCTGTGGCGCGTCGTGCGAATGCTCGACTGCAATGCAGAAGGTTGCGGGTTCGATTCGCGGCGGGTCCAAATATTTATGCTTACAAATAAATATTTATTTCTGGTCTGGGTGTCATTCTATGTACAGAAAGTATGTATTTACAAAAAATATATAAAATATGTTAGTGTATCCGTTGTCTAGTACCCATGTTACAAGCCTAGTGCTTAGTTTGGAGCTAGATCGCGCTGTTTGTAACGTCTTGCAATATTTATTTATTTATATTCCGTTAAAATTTTCCATTATAAAGGTTCACTCCCGTGGTGTGGGTTAAGTGGTCGATAAAACGACTTTCAATCTGAAGGTCGGGTTTTGAAACACCGCTACGAAAGGAAGAAAAAGAAGAAGACTGAATAAAACACTCATAATTGAATAATACATATCCCATATCTCCGACCGTGGATTTTAGGGTTCCGTACCTCAAAAGGTAAGAATGAAACCTCTATAAGTTCACTTTCTTGTTTTTTGATGAATTATGTATTTTAAATTTATATATGGATGTGTTTATTTATTCAAGTTAATTGCGTGGATATTATCAATGAATTGGCTTATAAGCTAGGCCGTTAATTAAACAGCTAAGTAAGCTAGATGGCTGCGGCACACAGTAGAATATTTGTAAATGTTTTTTGTAAAAAATAGACTATTTATACACAGTGTGTGTAGGACGGTAATATCAGCCGAAATGGGGTTGTTCTAGACGTCTAGGCGAACAATTTTTGTTCTACGAAATTTTGGTCGAAAGGCCGAAAGGAGCGCCCAACTGCAATTCAGAAGGTTGCGAGTTCGATTTCAGCCGGATGCAAGTATTTATGTTTAAAAATAAATATATGTTTCTGGTTTAGATGTTTTCTATGTAAGTATGGATTTATGTATGTATTTACAAAAAAAAGTATAATATGTAGTATATCCGTTGTCTAGAACCATAGTACAAGCCTAGTGCTTAGTTTGGGGCTAGATTGCGCTGTTTATAACGTTGTGCAATATTTTTTTTTTTTTAACTCAAAATTATCAATTTCCAAAGGTCGTAGAACAAAAACTGTTTGCCTAGACGTCTAGAACTACTGAATTTCGTTTAAAATTACCGCCTTCCATAAACATTGTATAGGTTTTTAAACTAGCATTTTCACTACTTTAAACGTGTTTTTATGTAGTAGAGGAGACTGTAGTGGTAAATAATATTAATAATCAAATACTGCCTCTCAGTTTCACCCGCGTAAGTCTATGTGTTATTCCAGTTCTTCAGCTATCTATATTCCAAGTTTCAACGCAATCGGTTCAGTAGTTTTTGCGTTGAGGAGCAACAAACAAAAACTTTCGCCTTTACAATATCAGTAGGATTAATTTCTAAGCATTTCTACACCCCCTACCCTTAAACGCGGTATTTTTTTGTGATAAATGTTAGAATTGCTTGTTCCCTGACGCACCCTCGGTTTCTCGACATTGTTAACGACTGGTAGACACTTTCTTATGAAATAGTTTCAGTACTTTTTTATAGATGGCACTGTAAATTTCTATAGTATTTAAATTAACGGGTGTTTAAGTTAACGGTCGAAAAAAACTTTACCCATCGTTAACTTTATTAGTCGTTAACTAAGAAGTATACAGGGTGTCCCAGAAACGAGTGTCAAGCGAAAGTCCAGAGGTAGAGGACCTTAAGAGGTACCCGAATCACCCCCATGTATGTTTCGCGATTTTTCGTAGTTCAGAAGTTATGGCCTTTTTCTCATTTTTCTACTAAAATGCGACCACTGACACCTATTTGCTCATACTGATTGCAACAATTGAGATAATTGGCTGATTTCTTTTCAAGTGTGGAGCTGAATAATTGGGTCATGTTTCCTGTTACAAAACAAACGCGTAACACTAACCAAACTGTTACAAATTAAAAAATAATTTCATAAAGTGAGCGTTGATAAAACGTTTGTTTCTATGACACCCTGTATAGTTAAAGTTAACAGTCGATAAAAGTCTATACCGACCGTTAACTTTATCTAAAACAAATCTTATCGAATTTCACCACGCTATCCATTAAAATGTCCAGAACCAAAACTATTCCCTAAGAAAATCTAACTCACTCGTGGTTTATCGTTTAAGTTAACCTTTCTTTAAAAACCTCGAGAAACCGACTATAAATGACTGTAAATAATAATGATTAAGAGGACAGTCTACCTACTCTTTTCTCCATAGAAACTTTGCAAACGTAGTCGACTGTTTCCTCCCTGGATAAAGTTTTAGAGAAAAATATGTTGATCCTGAGTCCTATAATACCAGCCCCTATGTTTAATTTTTTTCATTTTCATATTTTTCTGAATTTTATTTCTATTCTTATTAGAAAATGAAAATACATAAAATACCGATACAATTGATTTGCCACAATTATCGACAGGCTATTGGTATGTGAACTATCGAACGGCAACACTAGTAGGTACCAAAAAATGGGTATAGAGTGCGTTTCATCTTTAAATTCCTATGCCGTCATGTTGGTAGCAAAACAAAAAAGTGCAAAATACAAAAAAAATAATGTGCTACCTTGAATTTAGGGGGATTTGTATATAAAGAATGAATGAACGATTCTTCCTGTATTCAAGGTTTAGGGTATAGCACATTCAAGATATTAAGGCAAGACTTTTTTGTTTTGCTACCAACATGACGGCATAGGTAATTAAAGATGAAACGCACTTAGTTCAAACTGGTTGTCAACTAATTTTCCATAAAGTATATCGACACGTATCGTCTGTATTGCCAGTATATTTTGTAAATAGATACATTTCTTATTTAAAATTAAATAGGTTTTACTTTTAAGATGAAATATGTAATGTCTAAAAGTATTGTTATTTTTTTATAATAATTTCTTATAAGTAGGTACACATAATAATTTCTTATACTTACGTTGTTTGTTTCTTATAGGATTTAAAGATCTTATAATGTAGGTACTGGTAAATGTGTATGAACAGATGCTGCAGTTATTTTTTGTTAGTAAAAAACAATGTTTTTTCTTCATTCATTCCTACACATTGTATGACTGATTTTTTGAAGACATGCATATCACAAATTTGCACCAGATAGGACTCGAACTGGAAACCTTAAGTTTTATTGGCTAGCGCAGTACACGGAATGTAAAGGTTGCAGGTTCAAGTCTCGTCGGGTGAACATTTTTAAAAAACATTTCAACAATATTTTTTTGTTTGCTTTTTCTCATTTTCTGAAATTAAATCAAATTATTTATAAAAAACAACAAAGTTGTATTGGATTGAAAATTAAATGCAATTAGTGTATTGCATTTAATTTTTGATCCTGGGCTGGACCGAAAGGCTGGACCGACTTTTATGATGTTTGTTATATTCATATCCGTCTGGAATATGATAAAATCCCTTTTTTCCATTATACCCGATGGCGATACGAAGTGCGCCTGGTCAGCTAGTATTTAATAAAACATCTTAATCTTGTAAACATTATTTTCATTTCATAGAAAAAGAAAATTTATTTTTATTCTTTTTTTGCTATGAAATGTAAGTAAGAATTGGACCTCGCGTGAGTTAAAAGCGTTTATAAATAAAAAGATAAGTAGGTTGTGACCAGATGTGGCCTTTTGCTGCTCGTTTTGTTAACTTTCAACATTTGGAAACAGTCAACATTTCGTAATTATCTAATAAATTGCATTTTTAGTAAAAGTCGACAGTGTTAGTAATTGTACATTTGTTTGCAAAAGTCAACAGTGTTATAGTGACCGACACGAAAGTTGAAAAGTTTCGTCGTGGAAGGGGAAAGTTCGCGCAGTACATTTTACATTCGCTTTCTATGAAAAAACTACTTTTGCGCATCCGCCATTTTGTTCAACTAATCTGCCGCCCACTATAGTAATGTAATGATAAATATTTTAGATTTTTCTTCTGTTTCCGCGATTTTGAATAGAAATTAAACTCATTTTTCGGTTTTAATCGCGTGATGTTTATTACTTATAGCATTGTTTCAATGCTCAACGTTTTGAGGCCTTTACAGGCCTCTTCTCCACATCACGCGATTAAACCGAAAAATAGGTTAAATTTCGATAAATATTTAATTACAGTTTATAGTGATACATTTTTAGTAAAATCCGACTATTTGTAATAGTAGTTTTTATTAGTAACAGTCAAAGTTGGTAATAGTAATTTTAAGTAAATGTCAATAGTTGGTAAATTAGTAAAATGGTAAATTTTGAGTAATAGTCAACATTTAAAAGCAGTTGGTAATGGTCACCTTTGATACCAATCCACATTTGGTAATGGTCAACATTAGGTTATGGTCAACATTTGTTTTTTTTTAATTAATCAAATGAAACGGTCAAATTAATAAACTCTAAATTGCCACATTCTGTAAATAGATATTATTTTTAAAATTCATGTATTTAAGTGTAAAATATTTCTTAACAAAATAATTAACTTTATATTTAAGCGAATATGTACCTTAATGTTTTAGATATAGAGATGTTCTTATTTCCTACCATTTTTTGTTATGTTTTTTTTCACTCATAGCTATAGAGAAAAAATACCTATCGTATATACGAGAGTACATCAGACAAATTAGTATTGCCTCAAACATGACTATTCAAAAACTGACATTTAAAGTTGATTGGTATAAAAAGGAGAATGCCCAGAAGTGAGATAATATGGCGTCGTGTCTAAACTTACTCTTTAACTGATAGGAACGTATTTTGAATACCAACCTTATTATTGGCTGCCATAGAGCTGCATTTAAGAGCATCTGCGAAATAATATCATGATAACCGGGTTTGTGTTCGGGCCGTCCGATGCCTTGGTAATTTTGACCAAAATACAGAGAAGCTGTTTTATAGACAGACTGACTATGACGTTTTCTTGGCCTGAGCAACCAGCCGGCCAGTTTATTAGAAAGGTATTAGGTTTATTTGTATTTGACTGTTATGTATGACCGAGTTTGGACACGGTACCTTGTTTGACTTGACACAAACATTGTATAATAATCTAAATATCATATGATATAACCAGGTTTACCATCATCGAAAACGATGAGGACTATCAAAATGATATGATAGATATATAATATATCATCACCTAAAGTCACCCAAAGAGCCTTAGTAGCCTTCAGTTCCCGGACTGCATTCGATTGTTTGTTCTGCATCTCAATTAATAAGAAAGTGGTCTTTGTCCTTTAAAAAATGCTTTGATGTCCTCTCTATATTTAAGTATAGGTATTCTAACTCTATGCTCATAGATCTTCATGAACTTATACAGATGTATAGACTTAATAGTTATTTATTAAATGCTTGTTCAAATAAACACATTCACAGTTACGGGGCGGTCAACGTGTGTTACAAATAGGGCATGCAATATCGGAAGGTTTTCAATCTCGAGATGATATCGATATTAAGAGCTCAATCCCGGGATCCCGGGATTGATACTGGGATTTTAGATAACGTTAAAAAGGCGAATTTAATACAATAAAAATGTGTAAAATCTAAAATATTTAATATATTTAAGACTCTAGTGGTTTCATTACGTAAATAAGTTACCCCAAGGGCCGTCCACCCCATCATTTTGGAAATATGGCGGGCAATTAGCCTAAACCCGAAAGTAACTAAACTTTCGCGCCAAATTCTAGGCGCACCACTAAAATGATGTTAGCAGTATAATTTAGCATGCGAGCTTGTATAAAAGATTCTTGTCTTAAAAATTGCAATGAATCACGTTACTTTTATTGTTTTAAACATTTTACCAATACGCTTCTAAATCTAAATCTCAGGGGTAGACTAATTTGGGTTTAATTTTAATAGTTCTATTCAATCTTTCCATGAGGCAAAATATAGCTAAAAACCTTAATATGAACCCAAATAGTAAATTGGTCAAATCTCGATATCGGATCACTCAATCCCGGGATTATAATATCGAACTTTTGCGTCTGAGATCCCGGGATTACGATATCCCGGGATCCCGGGATTCATGCCCTAGTTACAAAACGTTATATAACATTATTGAACACTAATATTCTATTTTTAAGTGTTTTAGCCTGCACTGGGCTTTCATAGAAATATTTTAAAGAAACAATACTTCTGCAAAAACACAACGCACGATAGACGCAAGGCTGGATTCGAACCCGCATCTTACTCAATCCGGGAGCACGACTTGACCAATTAGTCTACCAGTGTCGGTGACTTTATTATTGAACACTGTTTTCTTTAGAAATATTTATGTTTTTGATAATGTTATAGAACGATTTCTGCTGTGTGTTCAATTTGAACGTGGTACGTGTTGGTTTGAACTGAACTTGGATTTGAAAGAAGCGCATCTACAGTCTCTGACAATTTTTTATAGCATAGCAAAAATAAATACAAATTTCAATAATTTAATAGTATTTAAAACACTTATAAAATAACAAATATATACCTATATTAATTTAACGATTAAATGGCATTAAACAGACTTAACGCGAACACATTAGAATGCTCCTAACAAAATGGCCAGAGACTGTATATTATTTCAGAATATCTGTGCCTTCAGAACGTACGCTAAACCACGCTCGCGATTGTATTGAAAAGTAGTCAATAAATAATGAAATTTGTTATACGCCTACAAGTTTTTCTACCAAATGGTACCTTTACTAGTTTTATTAACAACCTTTTTGACAAAAAAAAAGATAGGATATAAAATGTACTTACCTACATAATTATTTGAACTCATATTCGTGCGCGGTTGTATGTGTGCATCGCACTTAATACAGTTAACATGGTTTAACGTACGCCTTTTGATATTCTTTATCTTGTTACCTACTGAGGAATCAATAAAACAAGTTGCTATTACTAGAAAACATGTTTTTGTCACTTAAAACGTCTCTAACCAAACAAACCAGCACTAAGGATTTATCTCGCTCTAAGTGCGAAATGTGACAAAGTATTCCTTAGTTGAGGTTTCTGTTAGAAACGCGAGTACGACCCTAAAATAATTTATATTACAATGTCTTCTACCTAGAAAATGCATTTACAGAAAAACAGGTGCTTCAAAAAACGACCCTAAGAGTGCGATTCCACTGAAGCGAAGTTGGGTGGCCACTGGCCAATCACATTACTCGATATCGATCAGTCTAGTTTGCTAGCATTGTCAGTCTTATTGAATTTTGTACTCATAGCTTCCCAAAATCTTCCTTAATCATGTCTGCAGCTTTCTCTCCAATCATGATCGTGGGTGCGTTGGTGTTCCCACTTGTAATTGAAGGCATCACGCTCGCATCGACTACACGGAGTGACTTCACACCGAGCACTCGGAGTCTCGCGTCTACCACCTTCCCCATGGCACAAGTACCCACCGGGTGGTAATGCGTCCCACCCACATTCAACACAAAACAACTCCAATATTCACGACTCCCAAACATCATTCCTTGGCATTGCTTCACGTCCAAATCTACTACTTCCGATTTACTTCTGAAAGATCTTGTGTTTGCGACACTGATGTAATCTTCCACGTATTTTGCAAAGTTCTCTAAATCTGATGGGTTTGAGAAGTACCCGGTGTGAATAAGAGGTGCTTCCTCAGGATTTGAGTGTTTTAGACTAACTCTTCCTCTTGATTTTGGATGCAGCATGGTCAATAGAGCAAATAGAGATTCTTTGTCCATTGTCTGACGAGCCATGGCTTTGCATATTTCGTCTTCTAACTGAAGCAAATCAGTGCACATTAATATATGACTGAAGCCACCCACAGGCGTGTATATTATACTACTTTGATAGTCTGGATATGTCTGGTCCTTATCCAAAGTAGCAAACCCCATCATTGAAGGTGCTGGGAACTTGTCTGTTTCCGTGAACATGTCCAAGTTGTTCAAAACAGACTTTATTCTTCCATCAAACGTTAGCACTATTGGAACCATGATGTGGTCTTGAAGATTTTTGCCAACGTTCGGTGAATCCGCTATAACGTCTATACCTAATTCTTCTAAATCATCTTTGGGTCCAACTCCAGATAGCATTAGTAAATGTGGAGAATTAATAGCACCAGCGGATAAGACAACTTCTTTACCGCTCTTAATAGTAATGACTTTACCATCTGGAAGCTTAACCTCTACTCCTATCGCTCTTTTCTTCTTAAAAATGACCCTTCTTACTGAAGTATTTTTCAAAATAAATAGATTGGGCCTATTAACTGCTTGTTTCAGAAACGTATTAGAAGTGCTTTGCCGTTTATCATTGTCAATAGTAAACATTGAATGCGTATATCCAGTCTGGTGGTATCCATTCGTGTCTCCATGTATTTTGTGGCCATTTTCCTCAAACGCTTTGAGGTATAAGTCTAATCTATCACCCCAAGTTGGTTTAGTCACTCTGATAGGTCCTGAAGAGCTGTATAAATCTGCTGATTCTTGCTCAAGGATGTCATCGCCTAGAGTCACGCTCTTTTTAAAGTAATGTGTAACGTTGTCCCAATTCCATCCATGATTGTCTTCCGCCCAGGAGTCGTAGTCAACCTTATTTCCTGTGACGTAGAACATGTAATTGTTTGTGCTAGATCCGCCGAGTGATTTGCCGAGGATGTAGCGTATGTTCTTGGTTTTGTGAGCTTGACTCGAGTAGCCATCGTCCACGGTGTTATGGGCCCAGTTCGGGAGTGCTGTTGATACGAATACGGAGATTCCTGGACTCTGAAAATTAAAACCATATGGGAGCTTAGTATTCGGCGCTTCGGGGAATCTTTTGGTTTTATTCTGTGGGAATGTGGTGGGAATTTGGGAATGTATGTAGGGACCATGAATTTGACAATAGTTCAGAAGGGGTATATTTCCCGCTGCGGCTCTGCCCAATTCTTCTGAGAACAAGCTCCCACATTCACAAGTAGGTACCTAAATTGAAATTAATGTTTATTTTGGATAAAACGGCATATTAGGGTTTGCGGAAGAAAATCCCTGTCGGATTCATCGAAAATTCCTGGCACAATGTTTTTGAATATATTTGTTTAAAGTGTTTGTATTGCAGATGACATTGTTTTCTACATTTTGGTATAGTTTCAAGACGAATAAGAACCCCCTTGATCCCGTAGAAGTATCGGTATAAAACTAACCCTAATTAGTTCAATAAGGTTTAAATTACATTAGCAATCCTCGGTGGGTCATCTCCCGCCTCAATGAGCAGTACAGTCCAGTTGGCTACCTCGGTGAGCCTGTTAGCAACCACACACCCGGCTGAACCGCCTCCAACCACAACGAAATCGAAGGTGTTGCCATCTGTAACAAAATAATTGACTAAATAGTTCCGTCCCACGGTTTCCGTAATAAAATAACCAATTCTGCGGGATCGAGATAAAAATAAATTTAATGCTCGGTTTGTAGATATTTTTAACGATGCGCGATGGTTACACTTTCTTTTATGAAATACTAGCTGCAACCCAAGTCCCGATCCCGTGAGAATATCAAGACAAAAATTAAGTCTAAATTAAGTTTTAGTCGATTTTACGTGAATGACAGGTGAGGTATTAGAAATATTCCCAGGGGTCAGAGAAATCTAATCAACCCAACTATTGAGAAACACTAAATCTGGCTGTACCTATTTGGCAATTTTTCAAAAGGCATCCTAACTACATGACCCGCCATGACAGTCATGCAATGCAGATTTATGGCTTAGGTACATCCGTGACGCCTCCGGGTTTTTATTAATCTATACCACAGAATACATGTCTATACTAATATTAGAGGAAAGATTTGTATTTTTGGGTGTATGATTGTTATGAATAAACTCAAAAACTACTGGACCTATTTTAAAAATTCTTTCACCATTCTACAGCTACATTCACCCTGGACCCTGAGTAACATAGGCTACTTTTCATCCCGATATTCCGACGGGATCGGGACTTAAGCGGGTGAAACCGCGGGACGCAGCTAGTTATTAGTATAAAACCTACATACTATAAATATTTTTTTGTTAGGTAAATGTACTCTTAGGTAAATACAAATTTGTTGTAATAAAATAATGTAAAGTTTTCGCATGAGAGGTCATGTAGAAAAATCTTTAATAACACTTTTTATACAAATATAATTTGATTCTGCCGGCGATCACACAACCTACTCGAGATTCGTCTTGTCTTGATCATATTTATGCAAAAGATTTATATCAATCAAGTGTGGGTGTCGTCTGTAAAACGTATATCACTGATCATCATGTCGCATTGTTTGGTACTAACCTCACTAAACAAAAAGCTGTCAGACCTCCTCGCTTTGTTTTGAAAAGGGATGTGAATGGTATTAAAAATGACCTTGCAAATGTAAACTGGGTGGATCTTCTAAGTGATTGCCAAGACGTTAATCAAATGACAGATATGGTTAATAAAAACCTGATGGACATTATACATAGGCACACTCGTATGGTAAAAACCCCTAGATCGAGATACACTTTAAAGCCCTTGATCACTCCAGGACTAATTAAATGTATGAGACAACGTGACAGACTACATAGACTAGCAAAAGCTAACCCAGCTAATGAGGTAGCCCAATTAACTTACACAAGATACCGAAACTTTTTTATTGAATTACTCAGGTCAGTTAAATCAGACTACGAAGCTGCTGAATTAGATGCAAATAAAAACAACCCAAAAAAAACTGTGGCAAACGATAAGAGGCATCTGTCATTTTAATCCTCAGCGGGGGGAGGCCAGTGAACTTTTGTCACTTGCAGGCAGTAACAACGACGTGGAGTCTCATAACATCTGTAATACTCACTTCACTACTACAGGGCACAAACTGGCTAATAGAATACTACAAAACAACAATAAAACGGAATTGGCAACACAAGTCAGGATTCACCAAGCTCCGGCAGAATCATTTTTCTTACACCCTACTGATTACAAAGAAATCGAAAAACTAATCATGGGTTTAGTTGACAATAAAGCTCCTGGCATCGATAAAATAAGTAATTCTTTACTGAAGGACTTAAAAGAGTTTATAATTCAGCCTTTATATTTAATCTTTAACTGTAGCTTGTTAAACGGAATTTTTCCAGATGCTTGGAAAATTGCAATTGTCTGTCCGATACATAAAGGTGGACCTAAAAATAATGTAGATAATTATCGTCCTATTTCTCTTTTGTCGGCATTCTCTAAATTACTAGAGAAACTAGTGAATATGAGACTGACGAGTTTCTTGGAAAGCCGGAACATAATTTCTGACCGCCAATTCGGTTTCCGTAGGGGAAAGTCTACAGAGGATGCTGTGTCACTACTAACATCTTTAGTGGCATCTCATTTGGACGGGAGGCAGCAGTGCATCGGGGTGTTTCTAGATTTAGCTAAAGCCTTTGACACTGTCTCCGTTCCGATTCTACTCCGGAAGCTAGAAAGCGTTGGTATTAGAGGTGATCCTTTGAATTGGTTTCGTAGTTATTTGACGGAGCGGAGACAGTGTGTAAAGGTAGGAGACACGCTTGGAGACTCTCAAGCAATTAATTTTGGAGTTCCTCAAAGAAGCATACTTGGGCCAACGTTATTCATCTTATACATCAATGACATTCATCAATTGTCAATGAGAAATGCAAGTCTCATATGCTATGCTGACGACACGGCAATTCTTTTTAATGCAAAGACATGGAATGAGACGTTGTCAGTGGCGGAGCAGGGGATGAACTTTGTACACCAATGGTTGCAAAGCAATCTCTTAACACTGAACACAAGAAAGACTATGTACTGCTGTTTTCATAAAACATTGGCCTCTGCCCCTCCAGTGTCGTTACCAGCTATGAAAATACATATTTGCAATGGGGTGGCTCTGTCTTGCAACTGTGACGAACTCACAAGAGCGAAGGTTATTAAATACCTCGGGGTTACGCTCGACGAACATTTGTCGTTTAAACAGCATATACATAATCTCTCCGGCCGAATAAGGAAAACTATAACAATAATGAAGCAGTTACGTAATTCGGCAAATTTCGTTACACTAAAATCCGTTTACTACGCTCTTTGCCAGTCATTGATCATGTACTCACTGATCATTGGGGATCTGCAGCCAAAACCAACTTAATACAAATTGAAAGGGCACAGAGATCGGTGCTTAAAGTAATGTTGAATAAGCCTCGCAGGTACCCAACAGAGGATGTGTACAGGGATACTGACGTGCTTAACATACGCCAATTATTTATACAAAAAACGTTCCTATCCATGCATAAAACCCTACTAGATTCTGACAAATTTGATTCTTTATCACAGAGAAGAGTTTACTGCCTTCCCTATGTTACTATTAAAACTAAATTTGCAAACCGTTTTGGTGAATTTAATAAAATTCACATTTACAATACAGTAGTGAGGCATTGCAAAGCTGATTTTCGGAAACTTGCAGTTCGCCAAGCGAAACCAATTGTTAGGAAATGGCTGTCTGGTATTGGTTATGATGAAACGGAGCGGATAATTACAATATTACAATGATATATATGTATACTATATCTATATATATATATAAATTTTATTTATTTATCACACAATATATATTTTATTTGTTTGTGTATGTATGTGCGTATATATTATATATAAATTATGTAATATACCCATCTTTTATTTTAAGCATTAGATACTGTCACATTATAGTTGTTTTTCTTTTTAATGGATGTACATAACTTACAATATTTTCATATTATGCTACTTATTGTTGGACGAGGGTGTAACAAAAATCATATTCTTTGTAAAGTCGTTTATTAGACCCCTACGATACAGGCGTAGCCTAGTGTGGGGATCGTTAGATATTTTTAGTTAGATATATTCTCCCTGCATAATTTGGTATTTTTTTTGTTTTGTCAACTTGAACTTATTTTGTAATACCTACATTTCTTTTTAATTTTAAGATTACTTGATTGTGCAGCAAATAAACTATTTTTCATTTTTTTTCATCTAACTAATGGGGTG
Organism: Idaea biselata; assembly: GCA_958496205.1. Lineage (NCBI taxonomy): Eukaryota > Metazoa > Arthropoda > Insecta > Lepidoptera > Geometridae > Idaea > Idaea biselata. Next base: position 1,487,980 of record OY292397.1, read on the forward strand.
GCAGTGGCACACGCAAAGCTGTAAGTAGATGGCGCTGGGATCGGTTGATCTTTTTTTTTTTTGATAATGGTCCCCCATTAATGTAAACCCCGAGTTTTTTTTTCTTTTGGTCTGAGACCGATATGGCCAATTTGGCGCCGAGAGTTGTAAAAAACACCTGTTTGACAGTTCTTAATTCAAACCTAAGATCAGTCGACTAACGCCCTCTGCCGGGATGAAAAGTTAGTGTTCCTCCTCATTAGAATATCTTATCTTCATGATCAGCATCACAATTTGTTTCCCAAGAATAGTAGTTAAATTAAGAACAAAGATATAAAAACTGTTGTTCTGTTCATGCACGTTATTAAACACAGTTTAATTACACAGTACCTACCTACACATAAGGAATAATGTGATATAAATATATATAATATTCCTTATGTGTCGTAGGATAATTTAATAAACAGATTTTTTGCGAAATCCTAAAAATATCTAAAAAACGCGGATAATTACACATGCATTGAAGAACAGTCTACCTACTCTTTCTCCATACAAACGTAGTCGACTGTTTCCTCCCTGGATAAAGACATTAGAGCAAATATGTTTATGCCATATAACCTATATCTGCCATGACCATGCCCCTAGGTTTTGATTTTTTTCATTTTCTAATAAGAATAGCAATACAAGTTTTTCGAAACCCTACCTTTTACTTCGCCGTTGTCGGGTAAAAACCTATCTAACCATACCCAAGACAAGAAAAAAAAATCCTCCCATTTTACATGTTTTTTTTATCGTATTGTTTTACGCCGAAAAATACATATTCGTTTCGGGATGTACAATATAGGTACATGTATATTCTCACGAAACTGTGTGGCGCAGCTATTAAAAAACAAACATAACAAAATTAATTAAAAGTGTGATTAAGTTATCTTAATAAAGTTAAAAGTATCACACAACTATAGGTAGGTATACCTACCTATAAATAGAGTAGGTAAACGTAGATAAATAAATAGATGTAAAATTTTATTATAAAACTAAGCAGGCTGCTATTCGGTAAGTTTACCCTACCTATGTTACTATTATAGTACATTATGATATAAGTGCGGTAAGTTGAAAATTACAGCCGAGGCGATATTGCTAGCCCGAGCCGTAGGCGAGGGCTACAAGAAAGCAGAGGCTGTAATTATCAAAGCGCACGTATGTCATACGACGTTTTATAACACATTTGCGAGGAAATAAATAAAACTCGGACTTTCTTAAACGAATAAATCTTTAATCACTTGTTAAAGCAGTTAGAAAAATTTGAACAATTTGTGAAATTGATTATTACGTTGCCAGTTGGCATTTTTAATGTTGTCAATTACTAATAAAGTAAATTAATATTTTTTTGTTTCTGTTACAGATGTAATTTACTGTCAAAATGAATTAAATTAAAGAATTAAATGTTTATTTTTTATATTTTATCTCCCAAAGTTAATTTTATTCATAAAATATTGACCACTTTTCTGACATAAAAACTTTTTGATTTGCTTTCTTTGCTTTTTTTTTCTTAAGATTTAAAAAAGTACCGTTGGTTTTAGACGGAGCATGATAAACCGTACGTGTTACCTTATTAGAAAGAAACTCGTGCGTTTTACTTTACGATTACGCACAAGTACGTAATGACATACATTACGATATTGAAATTGGTGAAATAAGAGGCCCTTTACGAGCAAATGTGTTATAAAAAACTTTTTTAACACATAAATTGCTATATTTGAAAATCATTGGTGCGTGAAGGCCGTCGCACACAACAGCTAAATTAATGTGATACTTATCCAAAATAAAAACGTTTGTATTATTATAAATTGTATTAAATACTTACTTAAGTAGGTAATAGTACTTAGGTATGTACTATCTAGGTATCATTTTAATTACTTAGCTACTGGCCGCCAGTGCGGGTAAGTAGAACGGATTTTTAACTGTAGCCTATGGCCCCCACTGGTGGCCAGTAGCACGGATTTTTTTATATGTAGCCGATGCCGATGGCCCCCACTGGCGGCCAGTAGCACGGATTTTAAAAAATTGGTTCGCTGAACTGTTGCGTTCAAGAAAGTGGAAAACGGTTATATGTCATACTGGCAGAGCCTCGCGGTTTCCCCCGCGTAAATCCCGATCCAGCAGTGCAGCATCGCGTCTCTGGGTCAGTACCCCAGCGTCTTAACGAACTGGGGAACTCGCGTGGTCTAATTCGTTAAGACGTTGAAATTTTGAAGCTACAATCTAGCTACTAAGTTACCTTGAACATGTGCATGTGGCCCGTAATTCTCCGGTGCATACATAATGGCTGCTAGACTAACTGATGCTACTTGCAGTGCCTTCAGTGCAGGAATGAAGAGTCTTAACTCCACTTCGGATAATACGTCTATCATATACCTTCAAAAAGCTCGAACTCGCGTCTCTGGGTCAGTACCCCAGCGTCTTAACGAACTAGGGAACTCACGTTGTCTAATTCGTTAAGACGTTGAAATTTTGAAGCTACAATCTAGCTACTAAGTTACCTTGCACATGTGCTTGTGGTCCGTAATTGTCCGGTGCATACATCATGGCTGCTAGAGTAACTGATGCCACTTGCAGCGCCTTCAGTACAGGAATGAAGAGCCTTATCTCCGCTTCGGATAATACGTCTATCATATACCTTGAATAAAGTTAAACCAGACACTTTTTACTTCTTAATTTTCTTACCTCGACGTTTTGACCATGTTACAACGGTGGGGACGCGGGGGAGAATACATTCTTAAGGGCCTACTCACACTTATTCACCGCTTTTCAGCTTTTGTCCATAGAAAATAACGATTTTGTATGGAGAGGTGTACGCATCCATTCAGGTTTCCGCGTCTATTCAGCTTTCGCGGCAAACCAGTATAAAATAAGAATAAATGTGTTTTATCATGCGAATGCTATAGAGGGCGATCAGCGGTGTTGCCGTACGCGGCGTACGCAGCTGACAGAAGCAGAACTGCATAAGTGTGACTAAAATCGTTCAGCGAAACGCGAATGAAGCTGAATAAGTGTGAGTAGGCCCTTATCGTGCACACCATAATATAAATGACAATACAAATATACACCTTAAAACAAGGTGGCACAATGGGCGGCCTTATCGCTGAAAGCGATCTCTTCCAGGAAACCTTTGGATGAACAACATGAAAGGTAGGGTTGGTGTTTACATAGGAAAAAAACAGAAGTTAGGTATATATCTTTTTCCTATGTAAATAAAATATAATATCTTTTTTACCATCTTATCTTTCCTCTTATCTTATCTCACTTCTTATCTTATCGTATCTTATCTTATTTCTTATCTTATCGTATCTTATCTTACTTCTTACTAATATTTTAATTTATAAATAACTCTGTAATGAAAGTAACTGTATGTCTGTCTGCTTTCACGCCTAAACCGCTTAACCGATTTTGATAAATTTTGGTATAGATATAGATAGGACCTTGGAGAAGGACATTATGCTACGTTTGATCCCGAAATTCCCGTGCGATCGGGACTTACGCGGGTGAAATTACGGAGCGCAGCTAGCGACGATGACTCGCGACCAAGACCATTGTAACATGGTTAAAAGTAATAATTACGCGATTACGACCCGGGAAAATATAAAAATATAGGTAGGACATATTGTAAAAAAGAGAGAAAAATATATTTTAAGCATAAATACTTGTTTCTGGCGGGAATCAAACCCGCGATCTTCTGCGTCGCAACCACGGATTATTTCGCCGCACTGAGGTCGTCTTTACTGAACCGACTTTGATAAATCTTCGTGGGTGGGTAAGATATTACTCGATACCCCGACACCATGTACTGTTCACTTATCTAGGCTAAAAAAGTATTATCGAATTTGGCCGAGTCTTCGAAAAATCGACAAACATCCAAAAAAAAGCCACCACAACTAAATTGAGAACTCCTTTTTAGAAGTCGGTTAAAAATTTACATAGGTAAACTTATACTTAACTAGCTCGCGGTTATACCCGCGTAAGTCCCGATCCCTTGGAAATATCGGGATCAAAATAGCATATGTTACTCAGGGTGAATGTACCTTTCTAATGGTGAGAGATTTTTTGAAATCGGCTCAGTAGTTTTGAGTTTATTCATTACAAACATTCACACACACACACACAAAATACAAATTTTTATTATTTATAATATTAGTTTAGATTATATATTATTCTACTCACCGTTTTTCAAAAAATATTCCCAAACACAACACCAAAAAGTAAGTGAATAACTGATAATATTTAGTCGCAGACATCTTTAGATTAATAGCTAGTTTACCTCCACTGAGCAAACGTGCACGTTAGACTAAATCTAAAACAAACAATAATTTATTATGTTAGAATATTAATTATTAATAGGTACCTATACTATGTTATAAAGACATTTACTTTTGTTAGTTTAATCTCTTTGAATACTAATGTTTTTTTTTCTTGTTTTAGGGTTCCGTACCCAAAGGCTAAAAACGAGACTTGGCTGTATGTCCGTCTGTCTGTCACCAGCCTGTATCTATTTCATGAACCGTAATAGTTAGATGGTTGAAAACGGTTGTACAGCTTGACGGTACTAAAATCAAAATGAAAACAAATATTTAAGGGGGGCTCCCATACAACAAACGTGATTCGTGACATAAAAACGCAACTATACCGCGATGTGTTTTTACTACTAACGCCATCTATTTTTGGAATAAAAGACTAGTGGTAAACTAAATTGCAACTTTCGCATTGCGTTCACGGATTGGTTGGTCCAGTGTTCATTTTAGGGTTCCGTACCCAATTGTGATAATGGTACGGAAGTTACGGAACCCTTAGACTCGCACTTGGCTGGTTTTTTTTTTTTTTTTATTAACTAAGCTTCAAGGTTTCAGCCGTTATGTTTTAATCCAGTGGAAAACTCAGGACTTTCTACGGGTTGCGGCGCGGTGGCTGCTCAGTCTCGAGCGACCGTTTAGTTTTTGAGTTTATTAATTACTAGCAGAGTCCCGCGGTTTCACCTGCATAAGTCCCGATCCCGTGGGAATATCGGGATGACTGACTGACTGATCAACTCACAGCCTTAACCGCTGATAGTAGAGAGCTGAAATTTGGCGAATGTGTTCTTTAGGTGATGTGATGTAGGCATCCGATAAGAAAGGATTTTTGAAAATTCCCATGGGATCTGAACATAATATACAGGTAAAACCGCGGGATTCACCTAGTTTTATAATAGAAGAGTACCTACCTGCAAAGGTAAATAAATAGGTAGGTTCTTAAAAGTTTATTAAAAAGGACAGTGGCAGATCTAGGATTCTGGTTTCTGGGCGAAATAAAGCGGCAAGATTGTTCTTTTTTAGGGTGCCGCACCCAAAAGGTAAAAACGGGATCCTTTTACTTAGTCTACTGTCCGTCTGTCTGTCTGTCACCATGTAGGTACCTCAATCTCATGATAGCCGTGACCGTGATAGTTAGACAGTTGAAATTTTCACAGATGATGTAGGTATTTCAGTTGCCGCTTTTTAGGGTTCCGTAGCCAAATGGCAAAAAACGGAACCTTTATGGATTCGTCCGTATCTCACAGCCACTTTTTTTCAGAAACTATAAGAACTAGGTATATACTGAGTTGTGTGCGTCCTGTAATATTAATTTAATTAAAAACAATATTTACCTACTGATGTCACCGATGCTAGTGGGCGAATGAACAAATTATATCGAACCAAAATTTTAAAAAAAAATCCTCCGTCATTCACTCAGCCGTTTAAATAGTCACACATTTAAATTTGAATAAATATTAAGTTATTGTTATTTAAATACTTATTATGAACATTTTCACTGTATACCATCATGCATTTTAACAAAAGACTTCGCTCAGGTTATCATAACCGATCAACTGCATAGTAATTTTATGATTATCTTATTCCTTTGAAATAGACGGAGTAAAAAAACCTACTTATTAAGAGGTTTAATATCAATACTGCAGCAGAGAAAACCGCAAACCTGCAACGGCAGCTCTGCTTAAAAACAGCTTCTCTGTTTAAAACGGCTGATTTGCTTAAAAACGGCTGCTCTGCTTAAAAACGGCTGCACGCTCTAAGGAAATAAAAACTCAAAAACCTGAATTTGCGAAAAACCTACTTATTAAGAGGTTTAATATCAATACTGCAGCAGAGAAAACCGCAAACCTGCAACGGCAGCTCTGCTTAAAAACAGCTTCTCTGTTTAAAACGGCTGATTTGCTTAAAACGGCTGCTCTGCTTAAAAACGGCTGCACGCTCTAATGAAATAAAAACTCAAAAACCTTCAGTGAAGGAGTGTTGTGTTTTCTGAAGGTTTTTGAGTTTTTATTTCCTTAGAGCGTGCAGCCGTTTTTAAGCAGAGTAGCCGTTTTTAAGCAAATCAGCCGTTTTAAACAGAGAAGCTGTTTTTAAGCAGAGCTGCCGTTGCAGGTTTGCGGTTTTTGAGGTGTTTTCACTGAAATGTTTTCTTTAGGTCTCCTTCGATAAAAATAAATAAATAAATTCTGCGAACAACACACAGCGCCATCTAGCCCCGTGGTAAGCGACTAAGCTTGTGTTACGGTGACTAGACAACGGATATAATACTTATATTTTTTTTTTTTTTGTAAATACATACATATTATACATAGAAGGACACCCAGACCAGACACAAATATTTATTTTTTAAGCATAAATACTTGCACCCGGCGGGAATCGAACCCGCAACCTCCTGCATTGCAGTCGCGCTCTCGCACGACGCGCCACAGAGGTCGTCAAAATATATCCTACTTCGTTACTGTAATATAAGTAGTACTTAAAATTGTTTAATCACGCAAAAAATACTGAACGGAATGCGATGAAAAACGACCTTCTTCTCTTCTTCTTATCCGAGCCATGTTCCCGGTTGCGTCCTTCTAGAGAGCGCGGGATTCGCTAATACCAGGGACAGTACGTGAGCTATCATTGCTATACTAAATAGATTTGGCAATATTTTTGTGTCCGGTCGTCTGCCTGACACCAACCCCCCAAGGGACCAAGCAGTTGACCCGCCGCCGCGCGGGGAGAGCTCAAGGTTTAAGTACTAGTCTCCCACAGATCCCTTAGTCGCCTTTTACCACACACAGGGGAAGAGATGGAGTAACCCTATTTCTACTTGGGTCCGTAATTTTTATGCGAAAAACATATGCTCGATTCATGGATGATCGACTGAACGATTGTTCGAATGGACTTTAGTGCGAAACAACTTTTTCCCGAAAATCGCTACATCGACTGAACAATTTATCAAAAATTTATTGATCGAGGGACTGCTTTTTCGAAAGTTAATACAAATGTTGTCATTAAGACCAAAATGTTGCCTATCTAAAACGTTCAACAACTGTGAAGCTGAAATTGTGAAATTTACATTAATAGGTAGTTTTAGGAATGTAACTAATACGTCCACAAACACTGCCATATCCTTAAAAGTGTCTCCTCCCTAAGGGTTCGTTCACACAGACCGGTTTGAAGAGGAGAGTCGATTTTTTATGCAAATACAAATACAAATACAAAATTCATTTATTCCAAGAATGTAGTATTTTAGGGTCTTAAATAATAATATGTTTCTTACATTCTACCATAACAATGGTGTGGAATATAATTATATAAATTTATTGGTCATATTCATTTAGTTATAGGTAAATTTTATATTGGAAAAAAATAATTGTCAATTTAAAATTGTTAAGTATTTCGAATAGTTAAATTAATTAATAATAATAAATCATAGATAATATAAACAAATAAAACGTCATTAACAAATGTCAATTTTAAAACCTAATAACTCAAAACCTAAATATTGCAAAATTAAATGTCAAATTGAAATAGTATTACAAAATTTGTCACCGTAATCTAAAAATTGATTTAACTTATAAAAACATTTAGCTAGTAGCCATTCAGTCAATTTTTTCTTAAATAAAGGCAGTGGTAAAGCTTTAAACATACTAGGTAATTTGTTATACACTGTTATCGCATTTACATAAGAATTTTTTTGATGAAGGCTTAATTTACATTTTGGAAATTTTAATAAATGTACGTCTCGGGAACCAGCTTTTTTACTACTAAAATCAGACAAAGACATAAAGTATTTGGGGTGTTCTTTAACAAAAATACACAATTCCCTAATATACATGCAGCACAATGGTAAAATATGGAATTTTCGAAACAGTGGTACGCAACTATCCGTTTGCCATGCACCACAGATCGCTCTTACGCATTTTTTTTGGACCATAAAAACATTCTCAATTTCTCGTGAATTTCCCCATATTACTAGCCCATATGAGAGAACCGAGGACACATATCCATGGTAGGCACTAAGCGCGGCCTCTGTAGATACCGTAAATCGCAGTCTTCTTATCGCATAGACGAATCTGTCAAGCTTACCACACACATAGTTAATATGAGCTTTCCAGTCGCAGCACCTATCTATAATTATACCTAAAAACTTTGTTTCGCTTAACTCTTCTACAGATGTTCCCTCATATTGTACATTTAACGGAATTTGTGCTCGTCTGCCTGTTTGAAACTGTATCATTTTGGTTTTCTGAATATTTATTTGTAGATTATTATTTTTTAGCCAATCAATAATATTATTTAAAGAATCATTAATGTCATTTTGATATAAGTCAATGTTTCTGCTTTTTACAACAAGGGTTGTATCGTCAGCAAAAAGAATAGTTTTGTTGTCGGTTATCTTGGGAAGATCATTTATGTATATCAAAAATAGAAAAGGTCCCAATACACTCCCTTGGGGAACTCCAAATTTATTAGGCAAAAAATTCGATCGATAAGCAGATCTCCTACCCAAATTGGTTGTGATTAAATCAACACATTGTGTACGTCCTGACAAATAGTCTCTCAGCCAATCGTTAACTGTTCCTCTTATACCATATTTTTCGAGTTTATAAAGCAATAAGTTGTGATCTACAAAGTCGAAAGCTTTACTCATATCTAAAAAGACTGCAGTAACCGGAATACTCTTGTCAACAGCTTCAGTTATCACTTTTATTAAGTCGAAGGTTGCTAGTGTGGTAGTACTGCCTTTGCGAAAACCGTATTGCTGATCTACTAAAATCTTTTCAATTGCCACGTATTGTTCTAGCCTATTAAGTATTGCCCTCTCAAATATTTTAGAAAAAATAGGGATCAGCGTTACCGGGCGATAGTTGTTCATGTTACACGAATCACCTTTTTTAAACAATGGTCTAACAATTGACGTTTTTAAAACTTCTGGGAAAATACCTTGTTCAAAGGATAGATTTATTATAAAACTAAGTGGTGTACATATGTATCTAGCACAATATTTAATCATTTCGGTTTTTATCTCATCAAAACCAACAGATTTGGTATTTTTCAGTTTCTTAATTATATTGAAGATTTCAATAGGATCAGTTGGCTTTAGAAACATTGAGTTAGTACTGGAATATCTTAGTTTTATTTTGTCAGTTTGATATTTGTAATTACTTTCATTTGTTAATTTTATAAAGTAGTTATTAAATGCATTACTAATATCTACTGCCTCCGTATATATGTTATTGTCAATTATTATTTTATCAATGTCTGAATTTAAATTTATGTCATTTACGGTTCTGTTTATAATTTCCCAAACAGCTTTACACTTATTACTATTCTTGTCAATATATTTTTTGTTTTGTAACTGTCGCGATTTAAGCATGCATTTTTTTAAGAGCGTCTTATACTGAGTATACCTACGAAAAGAATTATTTTTTTCATGTCCGGTTAGTTTATGTTTTAAATATAAATACCTTTTTCTCACACATGACTTTCTAATGCCTCTCGTTAGCCATAAGTTATTGTTTTTTATATTGGACTTTTTTATTATTATAAATGGAAAACACAAATTATAGAAAAGGCAGAACAAATTGTGAAATTCCTGAAATGCATCATTTGCACCATGCTTTTCATAGATTTCCGAAAAACTAATGGAGGAGATGCATTGACGAAATTTTTCTTTATTATCTTCGTGAAAGTCCCGAATTCTCTCAGTCCAGCTTACTTGCCTAATCAGTTTCTTTGTTTCGAAGGATATTGTTTGACCAGTGTGATCTGAGAGGCCCAAATGGTGTATCTCAGTCTTAACCTTCCTAATGTTACTAGCTATTTGGTCTAAACACGTATTTAATCTTGTAGGCAACGTCATATGTAAGTCTATATTGAAGTTTTTAAGAATGCTTTTTAAACAGAGTTTTGAACTATTGTAATAATGTTTATTTTTACATGTCACTTCTTTTATTATTGAGATTGCTTGAGAGCAAACCCTTACAATAATACAAAACTCTGTTTTAAATGTCATAAAAATCTGCCCTCCTCTCCGAGCCGGTCTGTGTGAACGGACCATAACTCGCCTACGGCGTTAAGTTATTATACATCGCAATAACGAACGCAATAGACGAGTAATCTGTGTAATTCTGGTAAAATATTAAACAAGATAAATATCCCGTTATTAAATACTATTTGCAGTTATTTGTATTAAATACTTTTTTTAATTTATTTTTAACTGGATTTTTTTTTATAGATTTTAGACAACATAAATAAATAGGTGTACATGTTTGTAACTTGTTATTAATTATTTTAAATATGGATGAGGTCAATGGTTTCCGATACATCGAGATTTAAGACTTCACAGTTGTTGAACGTTTTAGATAGGAAACATTTTGGTCTTAATGACAACATTTGTATCAACTTTCGAAAAAGCAGTCCCTCGATCAATAAATTTTCGATAAATTGTTCATTCGATGTAGCGATTTTCGGGAAAAAGTTGTTTCGCACTAAAGTCCATTCGAACAATCGTTCAGTCGATCATCCATGAATCGAGCATATGTTTTTCGCATAAAAATTACGGACCCTTTCTACTTAGGTATTTCACGATTTACGGTCGCTCACTATCAATTATTGGCAGTTTTTTCTGTTCAATATTGAATGACTAAATATCTTTAAACGTGGTTATAATTGAATACATTGTCTAGTCTACTCATACAGCTGTATGTACCTATGTATGTAATGACTTGCTTCCTTTCTACAAGGTGATGATTTCACTAACAGCGAATGTAGTCCACAAGCGTTGCATTTAATTGGCAGACTGTATATCACAGCGTATGAAGAAACTAGTTGCGTCGCGCGGTTTCATCCTCGTAAGTCCTGATCCCGCGGAATTTTACAAAAGCCCTTTCTTAGTGGCTGAGGTACACATCACAAAGAACACACCCTTTTTTCATATCTCTAGAACCAGCGGTTTGGGCTCTGCGTTGATATATAGATCAGTCAGGAATTTGAATTTTATATATAAATAAATAAATAAATAATTTCTCCGAACAACACACAGCGCCATCTAGCCCCGTGGTAAGCGACTAGACAACGGATATAATACTTATATTTATTTTTCTTTTGTAAATACATACATATTATACATAGAGGGACACCCAGACCAGGAAAGCTACCGCGGATCTTCCGATGACAGCAATTCGATTCCGACGCGATAGTTTGACATATTTGACAGCGAGGTTTTCAATTTTGACACCGCGCAAGCGTGTTTGACATCCATTTGACAGCCGTCACAATACCGAATGAACATGAATGAATGGAATAAGAGCGTCGGAATCCGGTCCGATTTACGCAACAAACATTACAATGTTAAACATTACGGGGAAAAAAAGTTGTTATAATTTATTACAATTTGTATATTAAAAGATCTAAACAAGATAAAAGTTAATATAGTTTTCTTAAAAAATGTAAATTACCTACATTTGAACGTAAATATAATTATTTCATTATATTCATAAATAATGCGTGTGTAGGTAACGGAACGTAATCCTTCGGCGTTCGATATTCACTTTTTTATGGCCGCTCGCCCACGGCGACTTTTTGTAGCGATACTAACGCGATTCTGCATCGATACAGTCGCGAAGCGGTCGCTAGCTGTGTGCCCTCGCCCACGGGGCGCTCAGATTTAGAAGCGATGCAAACGCGATACTATCGCACTTCAGTCGCGAAGCAAGTGCAATTCAGTCGCCTCCCTCCGTTTTCTTCCCGATGTCGTCCGACACGGTCGCGCGTTTGCATTCGATTCAGTAGCGATGCTGTAGCGCATTGCAAACGCGACTACCACGCGTTAGTAGCAATGCAGTCGCGCGTATGCTAAACGCGCGACGCATCGCTTCAAAAAGTCGCCGTGGGCGAGCGGCCTAAACGCGCGAAAACAATAACCCTTGTTTTTATTTGACAGTTACTCGTCGACTTCGAATCGATGACAGTCAACTGTCGATTTTAAGATTTTCTGTCAAAAACCCCATTTTCATTCACTCAATTTGTCGTCGGAATCATATGAGTAATCGACGCGTCGATTATTAATTTTCGCGGTGCAAAATTCGGCTGTCAACTGTCAAATGAATCCGATTCCGATGCCGACGGAAGAACCGCGGTACGGTTCCAGACACAAATATTTATTTTTTAAGCATAAATACTTGCACACAAAATTATATACCTACCTATAGAAGATAATAATTACCTTAATGTATATTTAATGGTTTGGACGATATACCTAATATGAGGAACAGAAAATGACAAAGATAGAAAGAGAAAACATAACTCTTTCTTTGTAGTCGGGTTAAAAAGTGAAGTTCATTTATTATTTTCGTGCATTTAGTAACTTATGTACGTCAGCATTAAAAGTCTTTCCATTAAAGGTTTTCAAAATCACTACCTACCTACTAATTCATAATTTTATTGTATTGTGTCAAAACAGGACATCCATTCTGAAAATAAAAGAGAAGATAGAGAGTTATTTTCAGAATTTCTGTCCTGTTTCGACCTTTAACGTGAACTGTAGTAGGATACTTACCAAAATTCACTACCCAAGTGGGGCTGGGGTTTGCACCCACGACTGCCGACCACCAACTACGCTTTCAACCTTGGGGCGGGCGGTGGGCGGGCGGCGTAGCGCTACATGTCCCGGCGAATTGATAATCGATATTCCTTCATAATTTCTAGTCTAAGTACCTTTCTGTACCTACCTACCCACAACGTACCTAGGTACTTGTACTTACACTAAAAAATATTTGCGTAGGCCTCATGGGCGTAGCGAGGTACAGGCAGGGGGGGGGGGGGCAGCTGCCCCCCCCTAGAAGAGCGGTCGGTCGGTCTAGGGCATAATAAACCACGCGGTCTGCAGCACACGATCTCTACCGAGTTTAAAAGATTGGATCCTAAAGAGTTGCAAAGGTCAATCAACTAAGCTAGTATTAGTTATGTTATGAAACAGTTTAATTTGCGCAGATTATAAAATAAAGTTATATTCAGTTTTGTAAGTTACATATTTTTTCATAAACTGAAAAAATTAAAAACTACTTCCGGGTATAGTGTCCCCACGAGAAATGAGGTTGGCGCATTTTTAGAGGACTTGCTTTAGAGAAAAGTTTGGAAAAGACAGATTCGAATTTTGAAAAGTCTTTGCACGTTAGCGCGCAAAATGTAATTTTGCAGTTCTTTTTCACCGCACAACCTCGGAAAGGATCTGTTTTGCGCGCAGATTTCTTTTTTCGAAAATTTGAGGTTGTATCACTGAAAAAAAAAGCTGTTTTTGTAAATAAAGACAATTAATGTTAAGATTGTAGTGATCCAAGCTAAATGAAAGGGCAAATTAAGGCCAATGACCTCAAACTCTAAAAAACAGATGATTTTCATGCAAACTTTAAACTCAACATTTTCGAAAACTACTGCATATTTCAAAAAGTTGTAAAACAAAAGTTGTTCGCCTAGACGTCTAGAACAAACCCCTTTCGGCTTAATACCCCCATCTCGGAACATCGTGTATAGCGAACAAAAATATAACTACCCACTTTACGAAAGAAAATAATAGTATAGGTTGAGGAGAGGGGTAAAATATATACCTCATTTTTTGAATAATTGCACTGATCAGCCGCGACGAAGATATATTAATTTAACAACTGCAGAGTTAGTGGAAGTGGTACATAATGCCGAATTGAGTTTTCTACCGGAAAAATGCACCTAGCGTTTTCCTCGCTGTAGTGAGGTGCAAAATTGTGTGTTTCACTCGACACCAAATTTTTTTGCATTTTGTACCTTTGAAATCCTTACAACGCTCAGCACTCTCGCTGCGCCGTGGTTCAATCCTAGAATGCTTCGCTAGCTCAGGTTTTAATACAAGTACTCGCTGCAAAAACCAACTTTGCAGCCTTGCATAACAAACGTACACCGGAAAATTGTCCAAAAAAAAATTGTAAGAGAAGTTTTAAATTGATTTTTCATCCCTTCTATTCAAAAAGTGTCGCTTTGGTCCTCTATAAGTTGGATCAAAGTAGCTCTTTTCTGTTAAAATAAACAGCCGGGAGCAAAGTAAATTTCAATTTGGAACATATGTATCATTCATAGAAATCAAACGTAAATTATATGAATTACTGGCTGATATGATTCAAAGATTCAAAGATTTATTTGCTTAAAGTATGGTACATTAGTTCTTAGATAGTAATTTAGTTAGTTTCACATACTTTGCCAATATTCGGCATGCAAAATACAGTTTTCAATTTTGGATTTATGTGTTGAGTCACCGTAACACAAGCTTAGTCGCTTATCACGGGGCTAGATGGCGCTGTGTGTTGTTCACAGAATTTATTTATTTGATTAGTTTCATTAGTGTCATTAGTTTTATTTGTTTCATTTGTTTCATTTGTTTTATTAGTTTCATTAGTTTCATTAGTTTCGTTAGTTTCGTTAGTTTCGTTAGATTCGTTAGTTTCGTTAGGTTCGTTAGTTTCATTAGTTTCGTTAGTTTCGTTAGTTTCAGTAGTTTCATTAGGTTCATTGTTTTATTTATTTTGCTTATTTTTTTTTGTATTTATATGAAATTTTCACAGATGATGTATTTCTGTAGCCGCTATAACAACCAACAAATATTTATAGAGGGCTTCTGTATAATAAACGTGATATTAACATTTTATACCCAACATTTTTGTTTAAGTAAATAGGTATATTCACGAATTACGTAACACCATATCTTATTTATTTTCTCATAGAAAGGGGATGAAAAGTAGAATTTATGACTCGAGAGCAAATTATTTTTGCCTCGGGCGATGTATACTTTGAATGCCTCGCAGCGCTCAGAATTCTACGTTAGAATCCCTCGCTACGCTCGAGATTCTATTCTAGAATTCTTCGCTTTGCTCGTGATTCAAAGTAACGCCCTCGCCGTAAAAATACTATTTTGCTCCCTTGTTATACAATCTACTATTGTGAAGAACCGCGCAGATTACTAGTCAAGTAATAAAGGTATTTTTATTTTTACTTTTCTCCACTATCAATCTCCTCTACTCATATGTAAAAAACCGCGATTAAAACAAAATAGTCTTAGATTTTCTTTTCTGTTATTGTTGTTGACTTTTCCGCGCCAAAACACAATTTCTTTCATTGTTTTCTTTTCTACTCGCTCTTTTTTTATGACCCTCAGGATTACCCAGTGTCAAATTTTCTAAATAATATTTTACCAAAATCAAAGCGATAAAATAAAATAAATAAAATAAAATAGAGAGGAAATAAAGAAATTGAATCTATATCTTGCCATAACTCAGCAGTTTTAAGCAACGGAAGAGTCTATGTTCATTGATTTACATTCAATCAAAAAATCGGGGAAGAAATAAACTTTACTGGAACTACGTCTCAAATATGAAATATATGATCACACTAGCTGACCCGGCAAACGTTGTTTTGTCTTATAAATTATAGATAGTAGCCGATTCTCAGACCTACTGAATACGTATACAATTTTCCCTGAATTTTCTTTGCTATAAACCTCACGGAGCCCGAGACCTTTCCAACGAATGCAAAATCGTGGAAATCGGTTCGTGCGTTCTGGAGTTATAGCGTCAGGAAGGAAAACCCGACTTATTTATATATAGTAGAATTTCGTTAACGCATTCCCAAAACTTTGGAAGATTCATCTTCAAGCCAGTTCAAGATGTAATGCGATGCGATGCCCTTGCTTCAATAAAAAAAAACAAAAATATCTATGGTTGTCATTGTACATTCAAAAAAAAAAAAAACATAATTCATTATCTATGGTTGTCATGGGCCTTTGTCGATTGCGTTGTTTTTATTTACAATTTTCCAAAATTATTTCTAAAATGTTTAATTAGGATTATTTTCATATGGCTTTCTTTTAAATTCTTAATAAGAACGTCGAGAGAGTGCCTTATTGTGAAATGTCGTCCAGTTCAGTAGAGGACATCCCTGATCAATGTCGTGTAAGTTTCACATTAGAATCACTGCTCTTTGCTTTGTTTGATACTAAATTGTGTGCAATCTTGTGACCTTTGAACAATACTAATATTAATCTACCGAACTTTACCTTACAACCTGTAGTTTCTGTACCAATTAAGTTTGTTTTGGTGTTTTTTTTTTGCGTGTTTTGTTGCGTCATTGAGTCATCATGAATTACAAGGTACTCAGTGTACCTACATTGTTCTAGCGATTGATTGAGCTTACGATGAAGGTAGATCTTATTTTACGGTGTAAGTTAATTAGCTAGATTATCGCATATAATGTCCAGTAAAAATCGTTTTCTATTCGTTAAATTACCCTTTTGAATATGATTGCAAGTGTGCTATTTCAAATAAGTGTAAGTGCACTAAGTGTATTTGGTTGAGGAAAAATACCTTTTTCCTCAACCAATTTTTTGCCACTTCGGTTGAAAAATATAAGTAGCAATCAATATTTCTTCATAAACTGTAATAGTTTGAAGGCTTTTGCATTTTTTTTAGTCATTTTAAGGGTTCTGTAACCATAAAAGGTTAAAAAAGAAACCCTAATAATATCACCCAATATCTGTGTATCACTACCGAGTCTTTATGAAAATACCTAGATTATTAACACTATATCTTCATTGTTCCAGGACCTATTCACCCAGGATGGAGTGCTTCTCAAAGCATGCATCGGTCGACCACTCACAGACCTCAATTCCATCGGGATGCTCTGCATCGTCCAGAACCCTGACCAAACAAAGTGCATTGAGTGGAGGCCTAATGACTTGATCACCATTGACTCTGATACACAGGACCAGGAGTGGGCAGTTGTTAATACTATTGGTGAGGGTAGTTTTAAATTTAAAAAACTGTTGGGTTTTTAAAGTTTTCTTTTAACTTTGCAACTGAAAAGAAACTTAAAATTATATCGACGGCCACTGTGGCGCGTCAATGCAGAAGGTTGCGGGTTCGATTCCCGCCGGGTGCTGGTATTTATGTTTAAAAATAAATATTTCTCTGGTCTGGGTGTTTCCTATGTATCACATTCATATGTTTGTATTTACAAAAGTAAAGTGTAGTCTGTAGTATATCCATTGTCTAGCACTACATTATCGAGGAGTACATAGGTTACTTTTCATCCCAATATTCACACGGGATCAGCACTTACGCGGGTGTAACCACGGGAAGCAGTTAGTCTAATATTAATCTTATCAGAATGTTCCTATGTATTCGCTAGATGCACCACAGAGGCCGTCCTCCAAATGTACAATGTTAATTTATTATGACAATCTACAGGTCGTCGTCAACGCACACTAAGCGGCAACATAACATCAGACTATGCAACAGCGAGAGCCCGTGTCATAAAGATACCTCTGGCCGAGCTCAAAACATTCAGGATAACAAGGAACAGCCAACAGATGCAGTTCTCGACCAAGCCTGGTGTGTGGCAGACCACGTTTTACTTCCAACATGGTAACGCGGAGATTTTCGTCTCTCAGCTGAAGAATAATGTTAAAACTGCTAAGACGAGGCATGATAGAAACACTTATGTTGTTGTTGAACCAAATATTGAGAGTCAGGTAAGATCATTGAGATTATTATGTACTATAGTAGGTATAGGTATGTTTTATAATTTCAGACTTTAATCTGACGTATATACGTACGACTCTGTCTGTATACATAACGTTTCCCGGACGTGACGTGTCAATTTCTACATACAAAAATCTCGTCGGGGCGACTAGTCACGGGTTTTTTGTATGTAGAAATTGACATGTCCCGTCCGGGAAACGTTACGTATGCAGAGACCCTAAGGGTTGGACCTCATCTGGCAGCACGGTATCGCCTTTTTCCGTCGCCCTTTCTCTTTTTGTCGCTTAGAACTGCCATTTGCTAGACCGAGACAGAAAGCATAATGCGATAGCCTCGAGGATTCCGCCGCGTGCTATCGCATTATGCTTTCTGTCTCGGTCTAGCAAATGGCAGTTCTAAGCGACAAAAAGAGAAAGGGCGACGGAAAAAGGCGATTCCGTGCTGCCAGATGAGGTCCAACCCTATTTCGTATGCAGCCCGCGTGCTTTCATAGCACCTATTTAAAAAGATGGGATTGTACGTACGTCTCCGTACGTTAGCGCACGAATGATTTCTGACGAAAACATATCTAAAGTGCCACGGCCTTATTCACTTTCTTCGAAACTAAAATTTTGCATGTTTGAAACAATCATGCACTCAGGACTTCGAATTTTATATGTAGGTACAGATTAATTGTATATTTTCAGGTCCTGAACAAATCTTTTGCCGAGTTGGATATATTCACAGAGAATACAACTGATGTTGTTTGGAATTTGGTGTCAAACTTCAAACAGAGGCCGTACGAAACTACCATGGAAGCTTTTTCCAAACTCACTGACATTGGTAAGTGCTTGGGGCTTACAAAGGTTATTTTAGCGGATTCTTTACAAACGGGAAATAAATAAAAATACTAAAAATGCGTAGAGGCTAATATACTGGACTTTGGGGCTTAAAGAGGTTATATAGCAGTTTCTTTACATACACAAGTATCAAAGGAAAGGGCTAAAAATACGTAGAGTAGAATATACTTCAAATGGCGCCTGCAAGACTGATACAGCAATATTTAACTAAAATATGACCTAGCTATGTCCATTTGAATGCAAATTTTATATCAACTTGACTAGGAGTCAGGCAAAGCAGTATACTTACGCGGATAGAGATAGAAGACTTATACTTCGTCTTGCTCCCTCCTAGTCATTAAACAATCAACCCATCCTACTCTATTAATTAAGAGCCTATCTAAACGCTAGTAGTTTACTAGGATCTATGTGAAAATAGAATCATTATCTATGTATTATTGTCAGCGCCTCGCGATTTCACCCGTGTAAGTCCCGGTCCCGCGGGAATTTCGGGATCAACAGTAACCTATGTATCAATCCAGATCTCTAGCTATCAGCATACCAAGTTTCCTCGCAATTAGTTCAGTAGTTTTTGCGTGATTAAAACACCAACAAACATCTAAACTTTCGCATTTATTATATTAGTGGAATAATGAGGAGGAACACTAACTTTTTATCCCGGCAGAGGGCGCGAGTCGATTAATCTTAGGTTTGAATTAAGAACTGTCAAACATGTGTTTTTTACAACTCTCGGCGCCAAATTGGCCATATCGGTCTGAGACCGAAAGAATAAAAAAAAACTCGGCGTTTCCATTGGTGGAGGACCATCATCGATAAAAAAAAAAGATCATCCGATGCCAGCGCCTCTGCAAACAGCTTTGCGCGTGGCACCCCATTGGGATGAGTTGGCGTGGAAAATCTGATTGGTTATCTTTTCTAGGGGTTTTACCACCACGAGGCCATTTCAGTGGACATAGGTTGTCGCCTCGACGACAAAGGCAATTAGGTACCTTTGACACTATATATTATAGCTATTCGGGACCTTATTTTGCTGTGTTTGTTGTTTTAAGTTGCTTGGGTTTACTTGCAAAGTTTATAAAACGAGGGGATCATTCTTGTAATAGAATTGTGCAAAATTCATTTCAACATCGTTGCAATCGCTTGATCCTGGGCGGGCCAAGCAATACATTTGATTACACCAAATTACGCTCATTATTTAGTACCTATTTGGTACCTTTGATCATATATTTAGTACCTACGTGATTTCGAAAATATTAACAATACAAGGCTAGTTTAAAAAAAAAAGTATATTCCCTAGTTTTTTAGTTTAGTTTCGCCGGGCTTTTCCGTACTTAGCCTCATGATTGGGCCATTGCACGTGAGTTTTGATTCCCCCAAAACTTCACTCCAACCATCCCAGATATACCCTAGTTTTCAATAGTCCCTCAATTTTAAACTAAAATAGCTATTACGGTTCATGAGATACAGCCTGGTGACAGACGGACGGACAGACGGACAGACAGACAGCGAAGTCTCAGTAATAGGGTCCCGTTTTTACCCTTTCGGTAAAATAGGCGTTTTTACGCTGTTCCCTCCTCGATCCTATGAAACATTTTGTTTCGTGACCGGATTACCATACTAAAAATTCACGGTCACATAAGAGCGGAACAAAAGATAATTTTGACAAGTTTTTGGGATGAAACTTGGTATATATTTTATTAAACCGCCCACAAAGTGGTCGGCCATTCTGACGTCAGGTTTGCCGGGCCACCTTCGATTTCTCGCCTTCCACCGTCACATGCTCACATAGTATATGCCAATATTTTGTAACTATTTGGTACCTACGAATATATTTTTCTCGCTTCATTCTATTTTTTATTCGCAAGTATTGAACTTACGCGGTAGGTCTGCAGGGTCTTTAGTAGAGATGTGGCGACTAGTCGGCAGTTTAACCGACTAGTTGTCAACTAACAATTATGCAATAAAACCGATATTTATTGAATTAGTAGTAGGTACAGTTAGAAGGTGGGTAGTGAGAAAAACGTAAACCAAACCCGTTATAGGGTACATATATCATCTAAACATCACACATCTAAATGTCATAACTATGCCTCAGCTCCATTCAATTTATTTTCCAACCTTTATTTTTATTTTACCATTGTTTGGAAGTTTCGCTACAGCTTTCGAACTGCAAATTTATCCAAAAGTACCAACAATCGTCGAGTGATCTTGATTAACCGAAATATCTCGGAATTATCATGATCTGCATTGCCGACTAGTCGGTCATTTTGGAACCGATTAGTCGGCAGAACCCCTAGTCGGCCTATCTCTAGTCTTCAGATGTATTTACTATCCCCAGTGTACTACGGCAACGAAGGTATGAACGGCAAGCGCGATGTCTCGGAAGAGGTAGCGGATCTGCTCAGCAAGAGCATGAGCGCTTTGGACGACGCCACCACGACCACCACTTCCAGGAACGAGGAGTACGAAGTGATCAGTGTCAAGCCGACCTTACCGCCCAGACCTACTATACCTAGGTGAGTATTCTTTACCTATTGATTTTCGTTCTGTTTTCGCCATTTTGGATTGATGTGGTGTTTATTACTTCGAGACCTGTATAAAGCATAATTAATAAAAACATAAAAAAAAAAAAAAAAATTCTAAAATAAAATAATAAAAAATCCCACGGAAATAAAGATCCCGGGATCAAAATATCGGGATCAAAAGTAGCCTATGTAACTCTCTGATTATGTAGCTTTTTATTGGTAAAAGTTTTTTTGCCATTGTCGGTCTGGTGGTTACCTCTTTATAATATTAGTAAATATAGATGACGTTTTTTTTAATTGATTTTATTGTTTAATTTTAGAGGTACGCCACTTTCAGTAGAGAAGTGGGAAGGCTTACAGGATCCCGACGGCAGAGTCATCGAGGTGGAAGGTGTTAAACAACTCATCTTTAGAGGGGTATGTTCTTGGAAACATCTTGTAAACTAATTGAGATATTATTTACTATTACTAGAGGTGATGTTGCCGTGTCGCCCCGGCATAGGATAGGATAACCCTATATATTTGCGAAATAAATAATATGATTATGATTATATCTTCCCGTGGGTGTCTTAAAAGGCGACTAAGAGATCTGAGGGAGACTAGCAAATCTTAAGTTCTCCTTAAGTGTCACGCAGGCGGCCGGCCTGACTGGTAAAAATAATGCTAAATCTATTTGCAGTAACCCTTTACAATCTGATGCCTAAATCATATAAAACACTCCAAACAGCTCTCTACATCAGCGGTTTAGGCTGTGCGTTCATCTATCAGTCAGTCAGTCGTTTACAAGCTTGGTAAAAATATTGCCAAATCTATTTGCAGTAACCCTTTATGATGAGATGTCTACATCATATAAAGAACACACTTCAAACAGCTCTCTACAGCAGCGGTTAAGGCTGTGCATTGATCAATCAGTCAGTCAGTCGTTTACAAAGTTAAGCAACGTCCGTCAAAGTCATAACTTGGATGGGTGAATATTCTGTTCCCAGGGAGTAGCGCACTCGATCCGGCCTGTCGTCTGGAAGTACCTCCTGGACTACCATCCGTGGGACATGACTCACGCGGAGGTCAAGGCTCATCAGAGGAAGAAAACTGAGGACTATTTCTCTATGAAGCTTCAGTGGAGGTCCATGACGGACGGGCAGGAAGCCAGGTACTTTTTATATGTATATTACAGGCGGCACTTCGCGGTTTCTCCTACGTAAGTCCTAATGCCGTGGGAAACCGCGTAAACACTATTCGAATATTCGAAAAGTGTGCTAGTCTAGACGTAAAAGGCGACCAAAATTGGTTAATAAGTCTTAATTGCTGTGTTTAAGCAGATCCCGGGCTCCAAAAGGCGTTTTTATTGTCATGCGTGTTTGCGGCCGCGTGCTGGTCAGGCCCGTGTTGTTTTTACTGTAGCGCGGTTCGCACGCAGTACTTTGTTCACATTCATTTTAACACGAGTTCTCTCTCCTAGCGTCACGCACAATACTGCGGCGTGGTGAAAAAACGAGTTAGGTGGCGAATGGGCCCCTTCAAAACTGGGACCGGGGCCCAGTCGTCCTAAGTAAACGTGGGCCCAGTCGACGCCACCAAAAATTTTGCAGTGGCGACTGGGCCCACATCTAAAGTAAATAAATAAATCAAAAGACGATCGAAACGAAAAACAATAGACAATCGAAATGGAAACAAAAGACGATCGAAATGGAAACTGATGACGATCGAAATAGGCACAAAATATGACAGCCAGACAGCCTGTCAAACCGGAACTGATAATATCTCGGAAACTATTGACCCTAGACCACTACTTCCTTAGGATAAGTGATCTAGATCTTCATTTTAGATGACAGCTGTCAAATTTAAAACGTTAATATGTCGAAAACTATTGACCCTAGACCACTACTTTGTTAGTATAAGTGATAGAGCTCTTCAAGCTCTTCGTTTTGGATGACAGCTGTCAAACTTAAAACGTCAATATCTCGGAAACTATTGACCCTAGACCACTACTTCCTTAGGATAAGTGATAGTGCTCTTCAAGATCTTCATTTTAGATGACAGCTGTCAAACTTAAAACGTTAATATCACGGAAACTATTGACCCTAGACCACTACTTTCTTAGGATAAGTGATAGAGCTCTTCAAGATCTTCATTTTAGATGACAGTTGTCAAACTTAAAACGTCAATATCTCGGAAACTATTGACCCTAGACCATTACTACCTTAGCATAAGTGATATGGCGGTAGTTTCCAAGATACTGACGTTTTAAGTTTGACAGCTGTCATCCAAAATGAAGATCTTGAATAGCTCTATCTTGGAAACTACCGCCATATCACTTATGCTAAGGTAGTAGTGGTCTAGGTTCAATGGTTTCCGAGATATTGACGTTTTAAGTTTGACAGCTGTCATCTAAAATGAAGATCTTGAAGAGCACTATCACTTATCCTAAGGAAGTAGTGGTCTAGCGTCAATGGTTTCCGAGAAATTGACGTTTTAAGTTTGACAGCTGTCATCCAAAACGAAGAGCTTGAAGAGCTCTATCACTTATACTAACAAAGTAGTGGTCTAGGGTCAATAGTTTCCGAGATATTAACGTTTTAAGTTTGACAGCTGTCATCTGAAATGAAGATCTTGAATAGCTCTATCACTTATGCTAAGGAAGTAGTGGTCTAGGGTCAATAGTTTTCGAGATATTGACGTATTAAGTTTGACAGCTGTCATCCAAAATGAAGTTATCCTAAGGAAGTAGTGGTCTAGCGTCAATGGTTTCCGAGAAATTGACGTTTTAAGTTTGACAGCTGTCATCTAAAATGAAGATCTTGAAGAGCTCTATCACTTATCCTAATGAAGTAGTGGTCAATAGTTTCTATTATCAGTTCCGGTTTGACAGGCTGTCTGGCTGTCATATTTTGTGCCTATTTCGATCGTCTTTTGTTTCCATTTCGATCGTCTTTTGTTTCCATTTCGATCGTCTATTGTTTCAATTTCGATCGTCTTTTGTTTCCAATTCGATTGTCTTTTGTTTCTATTCCGATCGTCTTTTGTTTTCGTAACGATCGTCTTTTGTTTCCATTTCGATCCTCTTTTGTTTCCGTAACGATCGTCTTTTGTTTTTCGTTTCGATCGTCTTTTGATTTATTTATTTACTTTAGATGTGGGCCCAGTCGACGCCACCAAAATTTTGGAGTGGCGAATGGGCCCCGGTCCCAGTTTTGAAGGGGCCCATTCGCCACCTAACTCGAAAAAACCTGCTCTGCGTGCGACCCGCAGCACGCATGCGGGCCTGGCCAGCACGTCCTGGCCTGTGATAAAACGGGCCATGAGAACAAATGTGAAACGCCCTAAATGTGGGCTCTCACGGCCCGTTTTATCACAGGCCAGGCCAGACCGCACCACACCTGTTAAGGCCAGTGCGACTTTTTCTCGTGCCGAACCGTTCCCACGGTCTGTGCCGGCCTGTGGCTACAGGCAGTCCGCCAATGTACGCGCATGCGCCGCCGAAGGTGAAATGAATGAGACTCAACGGAAGCAGACTCGCCGTCACAGGCGTCGTCGCGCCTCGCCTCTGAGCTTATCGACTCTCGATTGATCGGATGGGCGAAGACTGGTTTAATCACACTCGACGGTTCCCACGGCCTGTCTGTCTGGTCTGGTGCGGTCTTTGAACTGGCCCGTGTTTTATCAAACCAGACAGGCCATGGGAACCGTAGCGTCCGATGAAGCCTGTCGTCGCACACGACGCAATCTTTCACACAAGCCTTGACAGGCGTGGACAGGTCCGGCCTGGCCTGAGATATAACGGGCCGTGGGACCCCAGCTTAAGAGGGACTATCACTAGCAACATTTACCTATCTCTAAATGACTACATTTCCCTCCAGATTCTCCGAGTACCGCGACCGCAAGAGCCTGGTAGAGAAGGACGTGAACCGCACGGACCGCACGCACCCGTTCTACGCCGGCGACAACAACCCCAACCTGGCGGTCCTCCAGGACATCCTGATGACCTACGTCATGTACAACTTCGACCTCGGCTACGTGCAGGGCATGAGCGACATTCTGGCGCCTTTACTGCTGTTGTTGGGGAATGAAGTGGATAGCTTCTGGTGTTTCGTCGGGTTTATGGATAAGATTGTAAGTTTATAACTGTAGTTCGTTTTTTAATTGTCGGCTTATGATTTGGCACATTTTTCTGGAAAAAAAATGTCAAATACAAAGAACAAAAACGTCAGATCGTAGTCTGAAATTTCAAAACGAAGTATAGATGGTCTGTATGTAGTATGGATTTATTTATATGGTGTTTTGTTGAGTTACATGCAGCTTTCAGATGGTGTAATTTCGTAGAAATCGTCAATAAATTGATCTTGCTTGACATTGTTTCAATGTCAATAAATTGACTTTGTTTGACATTGTCCGAATGTCAATCAATTTAATTCTCGAAAGTACTCAACATATGTAGTTTCGATAGTCATCGAATCATAGCAATCAATAAAATCTACATAATAATATCCTGACATTGTTGCAATGTCAATAAATTGATATTGTCACTGTTGCAATATTAATTGTAAGATTCTCACATTGTCGCAATGTCAATAAATTAATCCTGACATTGTTGCAATGACAACAAATGGGTATAATAAATGGGACATAGATTCAATATCAATAATAAGATTTAGAATTTATAACCAACTAGCTGACCCGACAGACGTTGTCCTGTCGTTTAGTATAAAAAAAATAAAATTCATCAAAATCGGTTTAGCATTTTTTTCTTTCATAAGAACCTTCTCCTGACAATAGCAAACACAACAAAAAAAGAATTATCGAAATATATGTGTAAAAGTTTAAGTCTGATGCCGTGACCAAGGGAAATAGGGATTGATTTTTATATAATAGATAGATATCAATTAATTGACACTACAACAATATGAATGTGTTTATCCTCCCAGGCGTCAAACTTCGACATGGACCAAGCCGGCATGAAGAACCAGCTGGTGATGCTGCAGCAGCTGATAACGTTCGCCAGTCCGGACCTCGCCAAGCATCTCGCATCCAAGGACTCGGGGAACATGTACTTTTGTTTCCGGTGGCTTCTAGTGTGGTTCAAACGGGAATTCTCACATAGGGATATTATGAGGTGAGTTATTGTATATTTTTTTTAAATAAGTTGCCTTTTTTAGATGCCAAGACAATCATTTTAGGGTTTCGTAGACAACCTCGTAGTAATAAGAAGCTGTAACTTTGTATGAGTATACATATTGATCACACCAAAAAAGTGCCCGAAAAGACTCGGTTTATGTCAATAATTTGATCTTGACATTATCTAATATATAAAATTTCCATGTCACAGTGTTAGTTACCGTACTCCTCCGAATCGGCTTGACCGATTTTTATGAGATTTTGTATACGTATTCAGTAGGTCTGAGAATCGGCTACTATCTATAATTTATAAGGCAAAACAACGTTTGCCGGGTCAGCTAGTTTTAATCTAATTTTTGTAGGCAAAATTAAATAAATAACTTTGCTATAACAATACTCGCACTGGATTTCAATTTTTTCGTTTCTCCGCGATCAAAAAAGAATAATACCGGTTAGTGTCTACTTTGCGTTGTGTATTTGGATATGTTATTGTAGATCTATATTCTAGAAATATTTTAAAGGTGTATTTTTCTAGTCATATTTTATTGATTGTTTCAGGCTATGGGAAGTGTTATGGACAGGGTTACCGTGCAGTAACTTCCACTTGTTGATATGTGTTGCCATCCTCGACGCTGAAAAAGATGTTTTAATATCAAGAGATTATGGTTTCACTGAGATATTAAAAGTAAGTATTTTGTCTATTGGCCTGTGCAGTTGCAAAAAAAAACAATTCGTTGGAACTGATTTCACTGTAGTCCTACCTTTACTCGGAACCTTGGAAAACGTGACCCAGCTTAGACCGCATTGTCACATACTATCTGATATGGTATTGGTCTAGTCTTTCTTTGATCAAGTACTCAGAATTTCGAACTTGTTGAATTTCGATACGAAGTACAGTAATACCACAATCTTCCATTAAATCAGAGCTCTAGTGTAATCCAAATTTCAATCGGTTCAGTAGTTTTTAAATGCATAAAAACAGAACAGATAGACATGTTTTGTTTATAAATTCTTGCCTAGACTTATTTGTTTTAACTAACTGTGTAACGCGGTGGTACCTATGTACATCATCTAAAGAAAACACTCCAAATTTCAGCTCTCTGCTATTAGTGGTTTAGGCTGTTCGTTGATAGATATATCAGTCAGTCAGTCACTCAGGACAAAGCATTTTATAAATAAAGATTTGCGTCCAAGTACAGACTTTGTCCTCTCTTCTTTTATTACAAGCCTACATAATATATAGGCAGCTAACAAAACATCTTCTATTCCAGCACGTAAACGACCTATCCCTCTGCCTAGACGTGGACAGAATACTGAGCACAGCGGAAGGAATCTACCACCAAGTGGTGTCCGCTCCACACCTCACCGACACCATCCGGATAGTCCTCGGCCTCACCCCTCTCAACATCATCAGCTCGACTTCCACCGTCTCCACGGACAACGAGCAAGCCCCTCCGGAGTCGATGGAACATGTCCAACCGGTGGAACAGAATGGTACGGAAGACTCGAGGACCAGCCAAGACGTGGATGAAGTTATGTATCAAATAGGGCTTGATATGAATTTTTAAGGCACTCGGTGAATAATTTTTCTGGACCCCGGTGTGTTTTTTTAAGATTAGACGCTTTTTTAGTTGTTTAGGCTTGAGTTTTTGAAAGAATTAGAAAAAGAAGTCGCGAAAAAAAAGAAGCGAGTATTGGCATGAATTTTTGCCAGCATACCTACAAATCTAGCAATTTGTTTAGTCTGCTCGGGACTGACTAATACTGCTTCAGATTTTCTCTTGATATTTATTTAATCTTAATACTTACTCGTAGGTATTTCAATAGAAGTATTGATACAAATCAATGTCCATAAATAGGCTTTGACATTGTTTCAATGTCAAAATACTAATCATAAAGTCAATGTGTCTGTCTACTGCATTTAATAGTAGGTTTGTTTCATATCATACTTTGACATTAAAATCGACTCGAGTTCTTTGAATTTCTACTATGACCCGCTATTATATTTTGGACCAATAACTTTGAATTAAGTAGTCGATCCATAGAGTACATCGACAAATTACTTTAATTAACAAAATAAGTTAAAAAAAAGTTTTATCTATGTCTATGATCTATATTCTATATCTATCTAGTATCTACATGGTCATTGGGAACGAATTATAAAAGCGGATCAGGGCCACCTCCTAACATCCCAAGAGACAACTTTGGTTCTACGACTTTAGAAATTTCGAATATTTTTTTGCATTTCTGTAATTATTGCAAAAATCACTGTTATCCGGGCGCAGAGGTCAATGACCCTAAGATTTATTTATTTAGGTTTATTAGGGAAACATACAGAACAACTGAAAACAACTTATGAATAAGATTTTAATACTATTCTTCAGAAACTAGAACACAACCCACCCGCCTTCGGCAGTCTGGTAATAAAACATAACTTCAATTCTTTCATAAATTCAAGTTTAGTTAGACTTACATTAGATAGCCACGAAAATCATAAATTTTAGCATATTGACATTAGAATTATTTATCATTTTAGATATTTAATATGCATTTTCGTTTTTATTATTGTGCCTTTTCCCCCCACATGTTTTGTTTAAAATTCTGTTTGATGCACTTCACCTAACGGCTTGGTTTTAATACTTTTAATTTTTTTATTCATTATTTTGCACTTTTCATCCTAGCACGGTAATTCTGTACAACTTTAACAACCAATGACATGGTTAGAGGTTGTCAATCACGGTGCAGATGGGCAATTCATGTGTTGAAATTGTAATTCAATATCATAGCAGTCGATCAACAATTTCATTTTACGATACAATTTTATTTGGAGAATAAATACGGTTTTCTTTATATTTTTTATTTATTCTTGATATTTTTTCAATCTAAAAACTTATATTATAAATAAGTCACGAATGTCAACAAATTGGCCTTGACATTGTGTCAATGTCAAAATTCTGATCATAATCACACGATTATTTTCGAGTCAATCGTTTGTAGTTCAGTTGCAAAATTGTAATGATGTTGAAATGAAATTTTGATCAATTTTAATCCAGGAATGGCCCAGAGTGACTTAGTTATATGCACTTTCACTTAGTAAGTAATTTAATAATGCATAAAGTAGCGTTAAAAAAAAAGAGATTTAAAATACTAAAAGTCAAGTTAATGTATGGTTGTTATTAAATGTTTTCATACGGTAAGTTTCTTCATCAAGGTTACAGCTAAAACTGACGTCGCAAAGTTCTTGAAGATGTTACTTTAGCTGTTCGACTTTTACTATCGGTTGAAGGAACTCGCTGTTTTCATAATGACTTCTTGCAATATTTTTGATGTGATAAAATTAAGTACAGTTTTTCTTAACTTTTTTTTCTTTTTTTGATTAAGTTATTGAGAAAAAGATTAACTAAGCCAGTGAATATTTTTTTTAATTACTCACCCCCTTACTTATATATAATCGTTGAATAAAAGCTGCAAAGCAAAATTTGAAAGACAGAGACAAACGTTACATAACTTAGTCATGTGTTATTCATCGTTTATTAATTATGAGTAAGGGGGTAAGTAATTAAAAAATATATACACAGGCTTAGTTAATATTTATCTCAATAACGTATTTATAACAAAGTAATCAAGAAAAATATTAACTAAGTTAGTGAATATATTTATCAATGACATCTATATTTTTTTTCCAAATACTAAATAATTATTTTTTAAATATTAATATTTTGTCTTAGCGACTTAGCTAATATTTTTTTCTCAGTGACTTAGTTAATGTATTTTCTCAATGACTTAGTTAATATTAAAACGAACATTTTCTTTCTATTTCCAGGATACACTCGAATATAACGGCATACAAATGTGTGTTGTAACAAAATCGGTCTGGGCCCTGCTTGCCTGATTTCATATATAGGAAACGTTGAATGGGTGCCGTAGGAATATTACTCAATATCATTTGATGATTAATAGATTTAATATTGTCAAATTCTTCTCATGATTTATCATTTTGTTTGATAAAACGACATTTTTAAGCGAAAACAGTAGTTTTTAAATAATTTCTATGATTAAAAATATGCAAGTGATAATTTATAAAACTAACCTGGAGGGTCATTACTGTAATAGGATTTCACAATAATTGATTTCAACATCGTTACAATTGCAAACAATATACTCAAAATGAAAATATAACTTGCAACTAGATTGCAATAGAAACGTTATTTACTGGAATTCTCCACAGATTTCTTAACGAATAATGCCAAATGTTATTTTGACAAACGTCAAATTTGTAATTGAAGATTGCTATGATACTGAAATGAAATTTTGGATATTATATTACGAGAATAGGCCATCTGTACATTAACCTTTGACATTACATTGGTATTATATGAAAAACTTGCCTAAAAACGCATACCTATGTCTATGTACTAACCTATTAAAAATAATAAATAAATATTGCAAGACATTGCACACAGCGGTATCTAAGCCCCAGACTAAGCAACTAGGCTTGTACTATGGGTACTAGACAATGGTCAAACTACATTGTAATGCTTCCTCAAATACATGTATTTAATTTTTCCTTTGTACAAATTATATACAAAATATTCCTACGACATTACAGTGATAAATATCTAACTATACTATTAAATGAGCCTAAATCGAAACCAATAGACAAGGGATAAATACATATTCTAAATTTCGCCGCGCGAGGAGGGAACTCGTGTGGTCTAGTTGGTAAAGACGTTGAGGTACAGACCCAAAGACGTAAGTTCAATCCTTGCCGCCAGTGAATTTTTGAAGATGCATTTAGCCTTTAAAGTATTTCTAATATTAATATTTAAATATTAATAATATAATAATTATGCCAAGGGCTGTATAATATAATGTGATAAATTTTATATTTTTATAAAATACATAGGTACTCCGCTTCACTTCTATTGTGTTTTACACTACTATAATAAAATCCGATGATAATATGTAAAGAACAAGCTTTATTCAAGAACGCGTCATTCCAACTGACTTAACATTTGTTTTTTATAGAGAACCTATTACAAGCCTCCTTACTACCTCCATAGTCCAAACATAACAACTTCCATTTCAAAAAACTTTTGCAACTTTTAAATATAATTGAGCAAGAGCCCGTGAACACCAGACCTTCGTAATTTTATAAAAGGTGAAAATTTGTCAGGGCATGCTCCTATACACACGTAAGAACGCTGGACTATTATGAAGTTTGGCTTGCAGTGACTTTGGCAGATAAACGGTACTAAAGATGTGCAATATACCGATCTAAGTTGATCAAATAAAGTGTGATTTTTAGCTTATTACCTTCAGAATATTATTAAAAATCAGCTCGTTCATTTGCCAGACAAATTTGATAATATAACGAAGGTCTGGCGTTCACGGGCTCTTAGGCTATAACTAATATAAATAAAAATGAATTGCCAATATGTGCGAACGCGCATAATTTCCGAACGACTGCACCAAATTGGATGAATACTTTTTTAGTGCTCTTATTTCAGGGCAGAACCTTGCCCTGAAATAAGAGCACTAAAAAAGTAAAAAAAAAATTAAAAATAAAATAAAATTAAAAAAAAAACGAACTGAAAATATTCTCGAACAAAAAATAGCTGTATATAGCTGTTTACAACCTTTTAAAAAAAATTAAAATTCTGCGGTGAATATACACTTCTACAGCCTGACTACACAAGCCTTGCTTAAATCTCTCACAATGGACAAGGAATTGCCTTATTAGAGTATTTTATTTCAATTTTTGAAATTGAACTATAAGAACATCAAAAATTAAATAAATAATTAAAGCTAAACCTTTGCAGTTAAAATTCGAAACCCACCGATTTGCAAATAATAAACTGTAAAGCTCAAAATACACGATGACACTTACACTTTACCTAAAACAGACCACACCTACAGCACACATGTACGAATTTCTTCATGTGTGTGCTGTTTAAAGTAAAGTGTCAGTGTAAGTCGCACCTGAACCAAAATCTGATGGCAAATAGGGTAATTTTTTTTATACATCATCGTTCGCTTGGGTAATCGGATTCTAGATCAAGATTCTTCATCTTGATCATCATCATGCTCGCGATGTTCCCGGTTGCATCCCTCTCTCAGCCCGGGGTCCGCTTTCCTACTTTTACGTCTCCACTTCGCACGATCTTCGGCATCCCGTGTGGTGAGGCCATTTGCACGCATATCCGATCTGACGACGTCAAGCCAGCACTTCTTGGGATTCTACAATCTTGATACTATAATATACCTATTTGTAAACAATGTATGAAAACCGTATCAAAATTAGATAAGCGTATTAATGACATGATCATGCACGACAGATGCAGATCTTTTTATTTTCGTATTATGATGGGGTTAACCTCGTATTAAGAGTTTTCATCGGCCTTAGGCCTCTAACTTGACCTAACAACTGCTATCAGAGATAAAAACCGGTACCAACTGCTTAACGTGACATCCGAAGCATGGAGGAGCTCGGGAAAATGATGTAGATGCCATTGCCATATACAAATCACAAATTCTTTTTGTTTTTTTTGCCATTTGATTCTGGTAGACCTTTGGGTACTTTAATATGTTATCGATCTAGATTTCAAAATACTCAAAGATCTTTAGAACTACTTGTCTTTTGTCCTCTCGACTTCTGCGTGATTTGAAAATTTAATACGAACCAACTCATCTCTGAGCTAAGCCACGGACATACAGACAGACGGTCGGACATGATGAAACAAAATTTATAAAATAAAATGGAAGTGAAAGTATCAATAAAATTGTCAATTTTACGTTATATACTAGTACTTAGAATTATAATAATAATGCTTTGGTTGTTTTAAAAATATTATTCTTCATTGTTATTTGTTATTGCGTAATATTTTCGTGTACTCAATTATAATCAGACAATGTCTTTTTAGTTTATTAAATTAAATTGTACAAATAAATTATCTTTTCAATGTTATAATTTTCGTCAACCACTAATAGATAAATATTATACTAGTTGGTAACTGACTTTGATAGGCACTACCTCGGAGTCTTCAAGTGAAAAGGTTCCCTCTAGGCAAGCATGTTACATACACCGTCAATCTCATTGTCGCTTCCCATCAACTGAGATGTGGTCAAAAGAAGCCTATCATGTAAAAATAACTGCTATTTTGACGTAATGTGGGAATCGCCAGTGATTTTCTCTCAGCAGTAATGTACTGCCATAGTGCCTATCAAACTGAGTTAATAACTAGTTACGATACGGGTGCTGCTGGTGACAGTATGGTCTTAGGCAAGTGGCAGACAGCCCGCGAGTGAGACCGCGATTTGGTTATTTTCACACAACAGAAAACTTGCTCATAGTTGCTTGCTAACAAATTTCTAGCTATGTTCGCCGCTCGACGTTCAACAAGCATTTGATCGTGTCTGGCACAAAGGCCTGCTGTATAAAATCAAGGAAAAACTCCCACATTCCTTCTTTCCCATATTGGCATCCTACCTCAGTGACAGATTATTCCAAGTCAAACAAGGTTCTACTAGATCGACGTTTCATAACATCCTTGCAGGAGTCCCACAAGGGTCTGTGCTGGGCCCAGTGCTATATAACATTTTCACAAGCGATCTACCAACCACACAGGAAACAATAGTGGCAACATTATGCTGATATAGCTTACCTTGCAACCGACAAAGAACGCGGTAAAGCTAGCGAGAAACTACAAAAGGTTCTCAATGAGACCGGCCGTTGGCTAAATAAATGGCGTATCCGAGCAAGTACCCAAAAGTCAGTACACATCACCTTTGCACTAAAAAGAGAGGAATGTCCTGCTGTAGAACTCAACGGAGAAACATTACCCCACACTGATTGCGTCAAGTACTTGGGCTTCCACCTTGATAAGACGCTTGACTTGGAAAGCGCACATTAAGAACAAGCGAGACCAGATGATTACAAAATTCCGGAGTATGCTCTGGCTGATGAGGCGAAACTCAGCACTATCAGTGGACAATAAGTTGCTACTGTACAACGCCATTCTTAAGCCGATTTGGACATATGGAGTCCAATTGTGGGGAATTGCCAGTAGAAGTAACATCATGTGCCTACAGAGGGCACAAAATGGCATTTTACGCTGCATAATATCCGCTCCTTGGTTCACCAAAATAAGCGAAATCCATGACTACCTTGAAAATCCTACTGTCGAGGAGGAGATTGTCACTCACAGGAAACGCTATGTTGACCGCCTGACCGCTCACTCTAACCTGTTAGCCATTAACCTAATAGACACTTCGACCGACATCCAAATTCTCTAAGACGACTTACACTAAGAGGAAGCAGCTGCGATGGAAGAATTGTTCTTTCTGCTTAAGTACATTTCAACATTCAGTCATACTAGACCGTAAACTGGCACGTTTACGGTCTACTATGACTGAATGTTGAAATGTACATATTCCAGAAAGAACAATTATTAAAAAGTACTCATAATGTCTGAATTCCGAAAAGACTGTTTGTTGTAATGTCTGCATTTCAAAATGACTTATGAATTTGGTACAGTCATCATCAGAAATTTTACAAAATACCGATCCCTGAAATCTTTACTTAGCAAAAAAATGAAATGTCTAATCTACATAACAGACTAGCTGCGTCTCGCGGTTTCAACCGCGTAAGTCTCGGGACTTAAGTGGATCGTATCGGATCGGATATCCTCACGGGATCGGTCCCGTGAGGATATCGGGATCAAAAGTAGCCTATGACACTCAGCAATAATGTGGCTTTCTATTGGTGAAAGAATTTTTAAAATCGGTTCAGTAGATCCCGAGATTACCCCTTACAATTTAACAAATATACAAACACACAAACTGTACTTTTTTATAATATTAGTATAGAAGTATAGATAACAAGATATCAACCATTATGGCGAGATGTGTTAAGAATATGCGAACTCTTTAGTGTACCTATGGTTATAACGGCCACTTATGATATTAATGACACTTGAAAAACAATCCTTGTCATTTATGCCATCGCTAGGATCGCTATCGATAATTATTATTTTTTGATATTATTAATTATTATTATTATATTATTTTTATTCGTTACTCCGAAAAACATAATTGGAATTCTGATATTTTGGATATGGCCACCATCTGCGTTTTGTAGCTTGTGTCAATTGGCTTAGCTTCTTTCTTTAGTTTGTATACAGGGTGTCCGGAGACCAGTGGATGTCCCTGCACGGGCGGCTGGCGGGGAAGGGTTGGCCGCCCAGAATTTGTTTTTTTTTATTTATCTCAAACGGTTCGAGCTGTACGTCACGTTTTAGTAACAATTGAAAAAGTCTATTTTTTTGCACATTTCGGGGCCTCACGTCCACAGATTAAGCGATAGCATTGTTTTTTTTTTCGCCATGTGTTCACTAATATTGATGTTTGAAAATCACCTTATTTTTTTTAATACTATAGTTAGTAACTTCGCATTACAGTATAAATCGCATTACGGTTGGGTTGGCTTGTGCGGCATAGGTACGTGTAGTGACCCTTACCAACTGTATTATTAGTGCGATGTTTATAATTACCGCAGTTAGGTAATTTATTTTAAGATTTTTTTTTTTTGTGTTCACATTCTGATGTTCTGATGGTTAACATTCCAAAATATAGTGAACTGTATAATATTACTTTGTTTTAATAAACGATTTTTAATCAATTTTGTGTGTGATTGTTCCTTGATAGTCACTCGTTATTTTCAGTCATGACAACAAACAGTCTTTTCGGATTTCAGACATTTTGGGAATAGTACTTTTTAAGAATTGTTCTTTCTGCATTAAGTACATTTCAACATTCAGTCATACTAGACCGTAAACGATGGCACCTGCACCTCAAGCGCCACTTCTAACTGAACTCAGCTGATAATAGTCTACGAAAACGACTGATGGCAGCTCAACTCGGAAAGAAAAAAAAAAAAATTGTTCGCCGCTCGCTCCTCGCGTTCTGTCAGACACCTGCCTAACATGCCCATAAAATAACTGAAAAAGAAAGCAGTCTTCTTCTTCGTCGCGTCAATGGCACGTGTAGCTATCCCGAATTCAAATTTTTGAGGACCAAAAATCAGCGACATCCACCGCACTATCAGTGGCCACCATAAGTTCGCTCCTAGTGCAGGTAGCAGGGCTCAGTGAGCAAGACAGTAAGTGGAGCATATCCTGCACAGGACACCACGTAATGGTGGTGTACAAGTCCATTTTTGGTTTAAACCATGATTTAGGCATAGTAAATCATGGTTTAGACCAGGTCTGGCACTTCATGAACTTCCATATTCCAAATTTTACTGTGCATTTGCTATCGATTTTAGGATGAAGTTTTGGAGTCTCGTGTGTTTGTTAATGTTGCTTTTGGATGCAGAAATCAAGATTTGTATCCCTTATGTTCATATTGGTTGGGTGATGGCTTTGGATGCCAAGATTTTGTTTTCTAGGGATAATTTAGAACCCATAACATTTAACAGTTCTGTGCACAAGAGAGTTTTATTATGTAGGTATACCAATTATTGATTCACTCATAGTTATTTGGGAATGTGATTTCAAATGAACATTCAACCCATATCTAGTCTGATAAGACTTGTCGCATAAATGACAATGAAAATTCTTTACACCAGTATGAGTTAGAGAATGTCTCTGCAACTCGGATTTAGAGAAAAATCTCTTTCCGCAACTATCGCATGAATACTTCTTCTCTTTCAAGTGATTTTTCCTTATATGAGAACTTCGAGCACTCGATGAAATGAATGTTGCATTACAGATTTCACATTTGTGGTTTCTCGTCCTTTTATGGTTCCATAAGATATGAGAATGGAGACCTCCAAGAACTTTGAATTTTTTAGGGCAGTATTTGCAAGTGTATGGTCGATCTGTGCTATGTATCTTCATATGGACTCCAATATAACTAGATGGGTAGGACTTTCCACATTGATCACATTGCCTGAATACTTTCTCTCTGTTGTTGCCTTTAAAAATATCTGGTGGACAGGCATGAGCAGTGAATTCAGCCTCCGATTTAAACCCTGCCCAGCAAATCTCACAGACATATGGATTAAAATGTAACTTTCTATGTAGTACTAGAGATTGGAAAGTTTCAAATTTTTCGGAACAATATGGGCAGTCTCGGCCAATGGAACATTTCACAGGATGGTTATTGTTGTAATGTGCTTTTAAATGTTTTATCGAGTCAAATTGAGTTTTACACTCAACGCAAAGGATTGAAAATGTTACATCCAGCACTTCTTTTTTTATTGGCCGTCTTCTAATTGACTTGGATAATAGATGTGATTTTACATTTTTATTTTTTTTCTGTTGCTTACTTTGGGGTGTTGATAGAGCTTGAGACTTATGTCTTACTTTGTGTATTAAGGCTTGATCATCAGAATCTTGGTGGCTGTCGTAGTTGTCACTGATAGATTCAATATTGTCCGTGAATGCTTGTGTTAGAGTTTTGTAGTTAGCTTGTATCAACTGTTTGAATGAGTAGGTCAGTGTAAGGTGGTGAACGCAGTTGATACAAATACTATCTGGGTACGAGTCTTCTTTTGTGATCTGTAAAAATATGTTAACTTATTAGAATGAGCTCTGCATATAAAAGAACTTCGGCAAACTTAAAACATCTATTAAAATGGTAAGGAGGATGTAACTGAACTCTTGGACTAAAGTAACACCAGCACAGATCCTGCCTGACCCAATAGAAGTATTTGTATACAAAGTAGTGTATGTATTATTCCAAGTCTCCAGCTATCTACCTTTCGAGTTTTATCGCAATCGGTTCAGCGGTTTTCGCGTAAAGGAGCATCAGAAATGAACTTTTTACGATAGGACATTTTTATAGGATATTTGTATAAAATCGGAAAAATCTCGTAGTGCAACGCTAGGTAATTTTAGCTGGATACTCATATTGTACGAATTATCTGCTACTTTACCTTATAGCTATAAAAATTAATTAATATATCTGATAAAAAAATGTCTTCTCCAGATATAACTACAGTGGAGTTTATTTCTCGCATTTCTTTTTCAGTGCCAAGACACGTACGGCAAGCATTTCGGTAATTCATTTTAGATTTGTTTTCAATAAATATGCGTTTTCTAATCACTTCACTTCTTTTTCGTGTTCAAAAATCAATCGAATACAAACAAGACATTGAAAAACAACAAATAATTGGTAAATAAAATATGACAACTTCATTTTGTTGTCAATGTCAACATAGCCATGACGTGCACTGTTTTTTTTTCTTGCACAAAAGTATAGGCAAAATGTTTTATGAAGTCAGACACATGATTAAGTATCGTGAATTTGGTCCGATTCCGATTCCGGATTCAGGATTCCGGAATTCCAGACGGAATATTCTGACCGGTGTTTAGTAAATTATATCGGTTCGTTCGTTCTAAGATCCGAAGAATGCAAATCGGATGGCGCAGTCGCAGTAACGTGCAACAAGGCGCGTCGGCGTCGGTCGCCGCGCGCCGCCGCCCGGCCCGTCCGTCCGCTCAGATATTGATTTCTTTAGCTGGGTAAAAAAAGACATTTGCCTGCCCTTTGTTGAGGGCACGTTGAGGGAAACGTAGTTCTTCTTATTGGTCTGTGGAGGAAAAAAAATGTGAGAAAAAAATCATTCTGTAATAAAATGTTTTTTCAATTACCCGAAAAAGAATCAAAAAACACAAAATCAAAATCACATAATAAACAAAAGAACAAAGCAGCCCGTCGCAACAAAAAAAGAAGACTGGCATTAAAAACCAAGAGACTGGCACAAGAATTCGTGAAGACAAAACAAAACCAACAAAGTGTACCGAGCCTTCAAAACATTCAACTAGGCATGGGTTCGTGGGCAGAAAATTTTACAAACGCTGCAACTTGGCAGATAAAACACCAGTTAGCACAAGCGAAAGCCAAAATAAAGGCTTTGGAATACGAAAACAAAGTTCTTCGGGACGCATTATGGAATATGTACACTGGAGATGGTAGCAAGATGAAAGAAATGGTCGAAAACGGCCAATCAAGTGAAAACGAGAGTACGGAGATCGAAGAGAGCGAGGAAGCTTCACAAACAACAGCACTTTCATCAAATGCAGAAAAAATATACCGAGGTAATCAAGAGGATAGTGATGATGATGAGAGTGTTAGATCTGAAGACATTTCCATAGACGAGGACTACATCCAACATGCTCTGGAGTCGCATGCAAGTCGGCAGGAAGAAGCTCGATTAGCTAAAGAAGCTGAGAAAAGAAGGGAACCATCACCCGAACCGGAGAACAACTTTGAAGTGCTGAAAGAACTGTATGGCAGTCGATGGCAGAGAATTGCAGCGTTGGAGGGTGCAATGATGGCTAATTTTATATCAGAATGTGATAAAGAGAAGCCTGCATATTGGCCTAATGTGCCTTTGAATTGTTAGACTGAATAACTTAAGTTTATAACTCTTTGGTGTCTTTTTTTCCTGGCATGCGTATACCTACTGCACATGAGGCTATTTGTTCATTCGGCAGCCAAAGTGTTAAAGGCGTTAGGCTGCATTCCCACTTAAAATGTAAATAAATAGAAAGATAAGGATATGTTTAGAACTAATATAATCACTCTAATATAGTCTAATAGCCCCTATGGCACATTGGGTGAACCCCTAATTGATATTATGCAGATTGCTGGCTAATAATGTTGATTCCAAGACAAGTATTTATGCTGACCTCGTGACTATAAATGTTTGTATCTGATTATAGGAGTTTTATTTAAGTTCTTATAAAATATAATAAACCTTACTATTTACCTACTGTTTTGACAAGACCTCGTTCACTGCCTTTTATATCCTATATCCTACCTACTTAGATTACCTAGATGGTAGGTATTCTAACAACGACGTCCGAATGATTTGATTCATCTTATTTTAAAGGTGTTTGAGTAATTTCCCGAACAGTTTGACTTTGGAACTGGTGAAGCTTGTCCGTCGAGAGACGAGTTTGAAATGGATCAGGCGACCTTCCTTTAATAATAAAGACCAGTCCAGTTCTATGCCTACCTACTTATTTTCTATTTCACCGCCCTACTGAATTAGAGGTACGACACCTTTTTTTCCACGGGATAGCGACTTACGCGGGTGAAACCGCGAAGTGTATTAAAGTAAACAGATAAGTACGTAAAGTACGAAACAGTAAAGATAGAATATGTCTACTTAGCAAACACCCGCAGTGCGAGTTTAACGCAAACTATCACTTTTGCTGAAACGCGAAACTTTTTTGTAGAAAGTTGAAGCTTTACATTACGTCCGCTAGGGGCGCTCATAAATTTTCCATACAAGGACAATTTTAGGCGTTTACGCAAACGTGATAAATACATGATAAGTAGATAATAACTTTTTTAATACGAAATAAGTCACACTTATAGGCCCTCAGTACCCGTATTGTGAGTTTACGCAAACTGTCACTTATGCGTAAACGTGAAACTTGTTTGTAGGAAGTTGCAGCTTTGCATCTCGTCTGCTAGGAGAGCTTTTCAAATCACAATTTTGGCGTTAACGCAAACGTGTTTGTTGCCTAATAGGTAGTAGGTACTATTGAGATAGATAGATAGATTTTTTTTTGCACAACAAACAAATACAATTAGTATGTATGCATCAAAAGTAATAGTCCAAGAACCCAAAAGTGGCAGACATCACGTATTTTCTGACAAACGAAATGTGGTCGATTGAGTAGTGTTAGTAATGTACTAAGAACGCATGCCTACTTGCTAGCCTGCTGCGACGGCTAATTCTGAGATATCAGGTCATCAAGATACATAAAAAAATTACTTACCTCACGTTAATTCTCCAAGCTGATTTTCACGTATATTTTAGGTAGGTAATACTTATACCAATACCAATACTCGCCAATACTGGGAGTACACTTTCCGTCGGCCGTATTGCTTTGCAGTCGCTTTAAAGCTCCTAAAATAATTACTCGACTTTACGTATGTTCTGATGCTCCATTTTTATACAGGATGCTCCGAGGAGGGGGTATTAAGCCGTAAGGGGGTTGTTCTAGAGGTCTAGGCGAACAACTTTTGTTCTACAAGTTTTGGATATTCGAAGCAGTTTTCGAAAATATTAAGTTTAAAGTTTGCATGAAAATCAGCTGTTTTCTAGAGTTTGAGGTCATTGGCCTTAAGGTGCCCTTTTATTTAGTTTGGACCACTACAATCTTAACATTAATTGCCCTTTTTTTTAACAAAAACAGCTGTTTTTTTTGTGACAAAACTTTAAAATTTTCGAAAAAAAAAGTTCGAATTTCCAAAAGTCGTAGAATAAAAGTTGTTCGCCTAGACCTCTAGAACAACTCCCTTTCGGCTTAATACCTCCTCGTCGAAACATCCTGTATAATATATAAAAATGGCTTTTACGATTAGACAGACCGATCCAAGGGGCCAATCTATCTTCCTCTTTCTCATCCGAGCGATGTTCCCGGTTACATCCCTCTCGGGAGCCCGCGGTCAGCTAAACCCCAAATATTTGGGGTTGGCGCAGTAGGTAAGTCATCATTGACCATACCTTCTGCTAATAGATTTGGCAATATTTTTACGGCCGGCCGCCTGCCCAACACCAACCCTTCTAGGGACCGAGCAGTTTATCCGCCACCGCGCTGGGAAAAAAAACTTTTTGTTAGTCCACCCTCAATCCCTTAGTCGCCATTTACGCATTTTGAATAGAATATGGTACAATTGTCTTCCTTCTGATGTCGTATAATTTACTAAAAAAGGTCGCAATATATTACCTACCTTTAGTTAGATAATACTTATAATAGTAGGAACATAGGTACACTTAAGTAGGTGCTTAGCCTACCTACCTAAGAAAATAAATAAATATTGTACGACGTTGCACACAGCGCAATCTAGCCCCAAACTAAGCACTAGGCTTGTACTATGGATACCAGACAACGGATATACTACATATACTTTTTATTGTAAATACACACATACGATACATGGAAAACACCTGGACCAGAAACAAATATTATTTTTTAAGCATAAATGATTTAAAGGAAATCTAGTAGGTACCTACGTGAGTTATAGGAAATACCTAGAAGTCGTAAAAGCAATCATTTTTCATAGATCAGCTAGGCTAGCTTGACAGCACGAGATACATTTTGTCGAATAGACATAAATTTCTCTGTCATTTTCGTTTGAGAGAAAGAAACGGAACCTTTATGTCGACTCGACATAATGTTTCTCGATTTCGTTATAAGTATTCTGGGTATAACCAAAACGTCTCAACATAACATTTACAAATTTTGAAAGCTTTTGAATTTGTTTCAAAACTATCAACAATTGCTGAACCATTTTGCTGAACCAAGCTATGTACTGTTATGACGATTTAGTTATAGAATCGGTGTCCATGCAGATACGGCATACCTATCG
The DNA here is from genome assembly GCA_958496205.1 of Idaea biselata. NCBI lineage: Eukaryota > Metazoa > Arthropoda > Insecta > Lepidoptera > Geometridae > Idaea > Idaea biselata. The sequence continues at coordinate 1,530,726 of OY292397.1, forward strand.
ACTAGTGCATATAATCACAATCGACCAGTACAGGCGGATATCTGCCGGCAAATTATGATTATTGTGTGCACAACTACCCCTCCCTCTTTACAGACATTGCAGTTGTTTTCATACTTATTTCGCTTTTAAATTAAGGTTCAATACAATAATTATAAAATAACTATCAAGTACCTACTTATTAGCCGCGCTTGCTGGCTGTTTCCCAAGATAAATCGTTAGGTAGGGTCAGAAGACCAGCCCTTGGGATGGACGGCGGTCTCGGTGTTCAATATGAGGCCATATTGCCTCGAATAGTACACGGGTTTCAAAAAGCTCATGCCTTGAGGATTCTCTACGCTATTTCGAAACACTATCCATCTAAAGATGGCGACATCTGTAGCGCGTCGGTGGAAGGCCCGACCGCAATTCAGAAGGTTGCGGGTTCGATTCCCGCCGGGTGCAAGTATTTTTGCTTAAAAATAAATTAATGTTTTGATATTATAAATATAATGGTTTGGATGTTTTGTATGTAAGGATCAGGATATGTATGTATGTTGGTCAAATGTTGGTAGGTATTTACAAATAAAGTAGGATAATTATATAGTTTAGGTATCCTCTGTCTATGTACCCATATCATAAGCCTAGTTTTCTTTTTCTTTTTTAACTGACTATAAAATGAGAGGTTTCTCAATTCAACCTTTGTGAATCGATTTTCATGATTTTTTTTTGTTGGAAAGGAGATATCCCAAGGGTGGTTTCATATAAATTGGGAAAGAAAAACCAACCGTAAGGATAAGAAAACAGGGAATGATTAACAAAATTGTGCTCTTACTGATTGTCGTCTGATGAATGAAATAGATAAGTTTTGTTTTTCCTTTTCAGTTTTCGGAGTCCGTTTAGATTTATTTAAATGAACTTATATTGTAGGGTTACGAAAATGGACCAAAAATGATCTACAAAAGTGGAAAAATAATTATACTCTCACAACTAGTTACCATACAGCGAAAAAAAAATCTTGTCTTGTAACTGGTTACGAGATTGCAGTTACGAATATGGATGAGATAAGGGCGTTAAAACTTTAAAAACCTTAATCTTATGCCTGCAATAATTATAGCACACGGCGGTTTGCAAAACGTCATGCCTTGTATTACACTCGGATTTGGGTAGACAATTTGGGTCACAAACCCATGCACATTTCGAGGCAGTATTACCTCCTATTGAACACGGAAATGGAGACACGCTGCCAGGATTCATTGCTGATTACATCCCGTGAGAGGAGCTCTTATAGCCGAGCCGGCGTATCTTGTATTAGTCGTGCGGGTTAAGCTACGCCTGGTGCGGTCATTCTTTGGATGGGTGACCAATAATGTGTGTTTTTTACACACGATAGATGAGCGTTTGACCACTATCTCACCTGGTGGTAAGTTATGATATGGTCTAAGATGTAACACGCTCATCTAGAAGAAGGAAGGCGGCACTGGAACAAGATCCGATCCGCCTTCCTTGGTGGCTGCACCGGCCACACGTATGAGTAAGCTATGACTTAGACCGGTGAGTGGTAGATTCAAGTTAGAATCCTGAGCGACGGCAGTGATTTATGGCCCTCAATGTTAATCCGTACTTTATTCAAGAGTTGCATACTTTATACCATGACTACGAGAAAAAAAACCGGTCAAGTGCGAGTCGGACTCGCGTCGCGTACGAAGGTTTCCGTACCACTATCACAATTATTATTGGGTACGGAACCCTAAAATGAACACTGGACCGGCAACCAATCCGTGAACGCAACGCGAACGTTAAAATTTATTTTACCACTGGCGCCAGTCTCAATTCATCACTAGATGGTAAAAAGTGCTAGTGGTAAAAATACATCGCGGTATCGTTGCGTTATTATGTCAAAATCACGTTTGTTGAATGGTCCTTAAATGTTTTTTTTTCATCTATTTGTTGTTATAGCAGCTAAATAAATATATCTACTGTGAAAATTTCAACTGTCTAGCTATCACAGTTTATGAGATACAGCCTGGTGAAATACGGGCAGACAGACAGCGAAGTCTCGGTAAAAGTGTTCCGTTTTTGACCTTTGGGTACGGAACCCTAAAAAGAATTTGTATGTCGAGTATTCTTAGCGCAAGGAGTTTGTATCAAGTTTAGTATTCTAAATTCAAAAACCAAACAGCGTGAGTAAAAGGCCTTTTTAATCACTGTTTTGCGTGAATAAAATAATCTTTTAAGAGTGGGCATGGTATAATAGTATATTATGCAACTAGTGAATAAAAGACGGATTTAGTGCGAGGGCCATAGCTGAATCACGAGCAAGTGAAGGATTCTTACGACTGAATCACGACCGTAGGGAGTGATTCATGACGATTGAATCACGAGCGTAGCGGGTGATTCAACTGTTAGAATTCTGAACGACGCCAGTGGTTCATGGCCCTCAATGTAAATCCGTACTTTATTCAAGAGTTGCATACTATACTTTATACCGTGACTACGAGAAAAAAAACCGGTCAAGTGTGAGTCGGACTCGCGTCGCGTACGAAGGTTTCCGTATCACTATCACAATTATTATTGGGTGCGGTATCCTCAAATGAACACTGGACCGGAAACCAATCAGTGAACGCAACGCGAACGTTAAAATTTATTTTACCACTGGCGCCAGTTTCAATTCATCACTAGATGGTAAAAAGTGAGAGTGGTAAAAATACATCGCGGTATCGTAGCGTTTTATGTCAAAATCACGTTTGTTGAATGATCCTTAAATGTTTTTTTTTTCATCTATTTGTTGTTATAGCGGCTAAAGAAATATATCTACTGTGAAAATTTCAACTGTCTAGCTATCACAGTTTATGAGATACAGACTAGCGAAAGACGGACAGACAGACAGCGAAGTCTCAGTAATATTGTGCCGTTTTTCCCTTTGGGTACGGAACCCTAAAAAGAATTTGTATGTCGAGTTTTCTTAGCGCAAGGAGTTTGTATCAAGTTTTTTTTCGCGCAAGGAGGTTGAATAAGCATTTAGATCAGGGGTTCCCTAACTTATTTGAGGCGCGCCCCCCTTTCGACCATAAAAAAAATCCGCGCCCGTCCAGATTATCAGGCCAGAATAAAAAGTGTTCGAAATAAGAATTTTTATTGCTCATTATAGTTTTTAAAGTCATACAAAAGGTATTTGGCAAGTTGTACCTTTGATAGCGCCTGTGAGGAGGAGGTAGTGGCTGATAAGTTCTTAACATGATTAAGATAACATTTGTTTACTTCACAGGTGACCCGCGCCCCCCTGTAAATGCCTCTGCGCCCCCATGGGGGGCGCCCCCCCCAGTTTGGGAACCCCTGATTTAGATGGACGAGACGAGTAAATTGTGTTCTAAATTCAAACACCAAACAGCGTGAGTAAAAGGCCTTTTTATTCACTGTTTTGCGTTTTAAGAGTGTAAATGGTATAAACTATATTTTCACAGAACCTTTATAGGTACCTACAAGTTTCATCTAAATCGGTTGAAAAGTGCGAGCTGTAGAGGAAAAGGAACTATCATACATACAAACATACTGAAAGCAAATTTTGCCAGGGTTGAAACACATACGCTTCGCTCGGTTGTAGTTTTTATTAGCTAGTATCTATTCTACTTTGAATTATTTATTTTTAAATATAATTTTTCCATGAAAACAAAACAAAATATTCAACCTCTATGTATAAAATTCAATGTCCTGACTGACTTACCTATACTAATATTATAAAGAGGTAACGTTGGCAACATGTATGTATGGTATGTAATTAGTCCACATGATTTTAAGACAAGTTGCCGCATACGACGACTTGCGTTTTAGACCGTCTGATACTAACCCGTATATTGGGGGTAATCTCCGAAACTACTAGACCGATTTCAAAAATTCTTTCACCATTAGAAAGCTACATTCACCCCGAGTAACATAGCCCTTACTTTTGATCCCGATATTCCCACGGGATCGGGACATACGCGGGTGAAACCGCGGGAATCTGCTAGTACTATATCAACGCAGAGTCCAAACCGCTCTGATCCAAGAAACATGAAATTTGAAGAATGTGTTCTTTGTGGTATGTACTTATAGATCCACTAAGAAAGGGGTTTTGGAAAATCCCGCGGGATCGGAACTTACGCGGTAAAACTGCGGGACTCTCCTAGTTTGTGTTTATATATGGTTTATATACGGTACCTACTTGTTTTTATGTTGTTTGTTCCATAAAAGGCAAACTGCATTGCCTCATTGTTATTTGATATTTTCATAACATAATCCACTTTATTACAAGTGTAAACCGTAGTGTATCGTCAGGTTTTAAACATTTACTTACGAAAGGTTTATAGAACGAATATAGTTGGTGTCTACTGAAAGACAACAACTATATTAAAATGTGGTAGATAAGGCGTCTGGAGCTCATTGGCCTAGCCGCACCTACCGATCTTAAATGGTCGAGCAGGTAAAGCAACGCTTGGCGCGGTCATTATTTGGACGGGTGACCGATACTTTCTCAAACTCCTCCGTGCTTCGGAAGGCACGATAAGCAGCTGGTCCCGGTTGTTATCTGTGATAGCAGTCGTCACTGATTTCTAATGTATTTCGGGAAATCTACATCTATCAAGCTACACTAACTACATCTACATCTAAACTAACTACATCTACATCGACACTAATATTATAAAGAGTATAGATTTGTAGTTTTGTGTGTATGTGTTTGTGTATGTGTGTTTGTGTGTATGTGTATCTGTATGTTTGTAATGAATAAACTCAAAAAATACTGGACCGATTTCAAAACTTCTTTCACCATAAGAAAGCTACATTCACCCTGAGTGACATAGGCTACTTTTGATCCAGATATTCCCACGGGATCGGGCCTTACCTGGGTGAAACCGCGGCACGCAGCTAGTGTTTAATAAGTTTCATATTAGTAAATAAATATTGTATTGTTGTTAGGTCAAGTTAGAGGCCTTAGGCCTTAGGACCTGAAAACTCTTACACTAGGTGAGACACACCCACTACACGAAAAGAAGATGAAGAATAAGTTGTCTGACCATTATAATTATATTTGTTGTTTAAGGGAAGCGTAACCTGACCTTAAACTAGGTTTACGCTCCATAGCCTTATTAATAAACCTGGAGTAAGGTCGGAGTAATTTTACCACTTTTTGTTACTGTCTGTCAACTTTGAAAGTTCTTGTCAAGGAAAAAGACAAAGGATGTTCACTTCTCCACGTTTATTAATAAGGCTATTAGACTTTGCTTCTAGGCTTTCGGAGACAAAAGGTTTAAATGGGACCCTTTTTACCATTTACTAAGACTCCACTGATCGTCTGTCTGTCTATCTGTGTTTACCAGGTAGGTGTATCTCATCTCATACACCGTGATAGCTAGACAGTTGAAATTTTTACACTTGATGTATCTGTTGCCTCTATAACAACCAAACCTATTTAAAAAAGAAAAATAAATATTGAAATGGGATCCTACACAACAAACGTGATTTTTCGTAATAATGGTACGGAACCCTTCGTGTGTGAGTCCGATTCGCACTTGGCCGGTTTTTAAAACCACCCCAACGATGATTGCTATTATCAAAGACTCTGCATTAGAAATTGTAAGTCCGGTATCGCGCGTTGATGTCTTTTGTATGGGAAGACATGATTTAAACTTATATTCATTCGATTTTGCTTGTCTGCTTAATTCAACTAGGTTTTTCTACTTTTTAAAAGAGTTGCAGTTTCTTAAGCAACAAATACTTTAACTCTACCGGCGTATTTGATTTTGGAAGAGTACGTACATAAAGGATAGAGTTTAAAGGAACAAATTGTATTTACCGCTGCCATAAGCTACTTCGAAAAACACGTGTTTAGTTTACGTTACGACAACTCCCGTACAACAATACGGCGTCATTAACTCATATTTATCTTATTATTACACTTCAATCGCGTATCAATCGTCGAAAGGTACCGGCGGCGCGGGCGCAGCGTCCCTCTGGAGGTAGAATTGGCTTTCCAACGGTATGCGAGCCAACTCAGCCAACCTGTTCGTATTCGAGACGGGGGCAGCTCCCCTCTGCCATGGCAGTGCCTTCACAGCCTCCGCATCGGCTGCGCGCGCGCGTTTGTTTCACCAAAAACCACACTAACACGTTTAAGTGAACAAAATCTTTAATAAAACAGTGCATTCCGGATTGCAGTGAAGTGTTATCGAATATTGTGGTCAAACAGTGCTTCTCACTCGGCCCTTGCCGATGTAACGTGAATCGAATTATGTTTGTGAAAGATATATAGCTGTGTTCATAGGCTTTTGGAGGTTGGTTCACGTTTTTTTACGCGTACTTTTGAGTTCTGGCCAAGGTTTTTTGGGTGTTTGTAATTTTAAATGAGGGTTTTGGGCCTGGAAAGTTGGTGGTATGAAGCGCGGCGCTGGTACAAGGAATCGGTAGATACATACACAGGTTGTGAGCGGTCAATCGCTAGGGTAGGTAGACCTGAGTCTCATTTTCATGCGTTCTTCGCATAGGTAATTCCTAGATACTAGTTCAAAGGCCCGACAGCACCTAGACTTTACATCTTTGCTCTTCTTAATTACTTTTTGAAACGCCGATGGTTATTAAAAAGCGTGGAACAGGTTGCTGTCTTAAACCGGCCGTTTCTAAACAGTCGGTGACTATCACCATTCGTATATAGCTCTAGGCTCTTTTATTTAATTCTTTCGTATTTCGAAATATACAGATCGTTAGAACAAATTTCATTTTAAATTCTATTTTTCGTTTGTTTGAAGTTTAATTAGAATTTATGGATAACATTTATTAAGTGATGCTGATGTTATTGTGATTGAAAATGTTAGTGACCCGCCTACCATAAATATGTCATTGGAATTGTATTAAAATATGATAAACTTGATATTTTCGATTAAATTACTATTCTTTTATTATTTACACAACTAATTAATCAAATAAATGTATAAAATTACTTATTATTGATTGCTATCCATGCTCCTGGTAGAGTTTGACCACCACTCTTCGTATCCTTCGAGATACAACCCTAGGGTTGTTACGTTGCTAGACACGATTTTGACATAGTAAAAATGCTTCGAAAAATTATGCACCCGGCAGGACTTGAACCTGCAATCCTTTAATCCGTTGTAGAGTGTCTTACCACTTGCGCCACAGGTGCCCATTTCATCGGGATGAACTTTCAAGGGCTGCATCGATTAGTGTTTTCGACTGAAGCATGTAGCATGTACAATTTTGCAAAGTATTGGGATTTACAAGAAAAATCTTGACATTAAAAATGTTATTAAGAGGAGTATATACGCCAACGACCTTGAAACTGAAAATCCCTGACAAAAAATGTCTGATTTGGCTAAAATGTCGATAGGCTTCAATACGTTTAGACATATTTGTATGGAAACTGCACTAAAATATCGGAAACAATGTCGCCTACAATCTGTACACAAAAAAAAGTTCTACGACATTCCGTTATGAAATAATCAACAATTTTCGATGCGCCCGACATGGATTTTCAGTTTTTCAGAATAGGGCCCTTAATGTATGAACTCAGTGTAAGCAAACCCTAAAGTTACACTTTTAACCTAGCCCGCCGCAAACCGGCCTCAGTTTATTAAGACTTAAATTAGGTAATCTTTTAATGCCTTTTAAAATGCTTTATTACTTTTTTTTGCATAAAAATATTGCTATAATTAATTGAAAGCTTTTAAGTTTAACATAAAAAGCTTCTAATTCTAAACGAAAGCTTGTAAAATGTAAAAAGATACATTTTACAAAACTACATGCAAATAAAAATACCGGATCTATAAAATTCATATCGCGATTGATGTAAGTCTAGGATAACAAATTACGGTATTTAGGTCTCATTTTTTGTAATCGCGTCTCGTATTTCGAGTCTAAAAACTCAATTTAGAATTTGTTTACATTAATCATTATTTCAAATTAAATAAATTATGTCGAGAACGGTTCCAAATGAGTTATTTTTTTTGTAAAATTAATATTTATAAATTCATAAAACCCGTTGCTCAATCAGTGGGTTTGATGGATTATTAAAATAAGTGTAGTTAAGTCATCGTTTTTTTTTCTCTAATTATGGCTTCTCACGGATTGTGCTTAAAGCCAGTGTCATGTTGTATTTGCTCAAAGATTATCTAAATCAAGTTTAAAGTGTTTGTCGTCAAAACCATTTTAATAAAGACTGACAATTCCTCTAAGATAGGTATTTGTAGTGTATCAGAAAAGTTTATGGTAGATGCTGATTTTTTTTCTTTAAACTTTGTGCACTTTCACGGGACCAAATTGAATACTTAATTGTAACCAAAATCACAAAAGTAAAAATAAAACTGCATTAGGTAGGATGGCATGATGTTGAGTGGAACTAGTCGATAATTATTTAATTATGTCGTGCGTTTTCAGTAGTCATCAAATTGGTACAAAACTACAATAATTTATCTCTGCCATTTTATAAAATTAGCAGATACCTTTTATAATTCCTTGTAGCTTGTAGTCAACATTGGGCTTGGCTTCAACCAAATATAGTTAACTGAAAATGCATTTCTTTTACATTTAAACGAAAATAAATCATATTTTACGTAGCATGTATAAATATTTAGATAAATACCTATCTATATAGTATTTTAACTTGCAACTTAGATGTGCAAATAGGTTAATTCCAGTTTCTCTTTAAATTCTAAATTTTAATTATTGATGTATTAAATCTAAAAACATACCTAATAATAAAAAAAATCCTATAATCCTACCTAAAAACATGCTTTCTTGTAAAAATGACTGTACCTACCGATTTTCATGAAACTCAATAATATCTATTTGATGACGCATGATAATGATAACTGTCGAATGCAGTAAATGTATTTAAACGATGTAATTTAAATTCCTAATAACAATTTTCTTCATATTTCACTTATTTCGCCTAATTGTAGTCGAATAAACATAAAATATAACCTTTATACAAACTCGAGTACGCCTGCCAAGTCGTGTTGATACACAGGCAAGCCGATAACACATTGAATGCAAAACAGTCGAGTAAATCTCATTGTTTCGTTTTGACGAACAGAACAACGTTTAGTCTTGTTTTATATGAGTATAGGTATGTATGTATTGAGGTATTGTTCCTCGATAATATTGAAAATATAGGAATTATTTCATACTTAATTGACATTTTGGTTTTTGATTCTCTAACTTTTTAATACATGGCAATGGCGAATCAAAATCTCAGTCAATCCTGAAGAAAAGACCTGTAAAGGTCTCGAAACGTTTTTAAAAGTAATAAACACCAAGCGATTTAAACCGAAAAATGAGTTTATTTCTAAATATCTGTTATAATTTACTGACAGACAGTCAGGACGAAACTATACAAGGGTTTCTTGTTGACTATGAAACCCTAAAACCCTTTTTTGAAATTAAAAACATTTTTCGGCTTAAATCGCGTGGTGTTTATTACTTTCTGCATTGTTTCAAAGCTCAACGTTTTGAGACCTTTACAGGTCCCTTCTTTAGAATTGACACCCCTTTTTGTCAATAGGGTGGCACACGCAAAGCTGTGAGCAGATGGCGCTGGCATCGGATGATCTTTTTTTTTTTTGATGGTTGAATGAATGAAAACGCCGAGTTTTTTTTTTCTTTATGGCCAATTTGGCGCCGAGAGTTGTAAAAAACACCTGTTTGACAGTTCTTAATTCAAACCTAAGATCATTCGACTAACGCCCTCCGCCGGGATAAAAGTTAGTGTTCCTCCTCATTGTCACTAGGGCATGAATCCCGGGATCCCGCGATATCGTAATCCCGGGATCTCGGACGCAAAAGTTCGATATTATAATCCCGGGATTGAGTGATCCGATATCGAGATTTGAGCAATTTACTATTTGGGTATAAATTAAGGTTATTAGCTATATTTTTCCTCATGGAATGATTGAATGGAATTATTAAAATTAAACCCAAATTAGTCTACCCCTGAGGAAGAGATCTGTAAAGATTTAGAAGCGTAGGGAATTGGTAAAATGTTTAAAACAATAAAAGTAACATGATTCATTGCAATTTTTAAGACAAGTATTTTTTACACAAGCTCGCATGCAAAAACTTTCTGCTAACATCATTTTAGTGGTGCGCCCGACACTTTCGGGTTTAGGCTATTTGTCCGCCATATTTCCAAAATGATGGGGTGGACGGCCCTCGGGGTAACTTATTTACGTAATGAAACCACTAGAATCTTAAATATATTAAATATTTTATATTTAACACATTTTTATTGTATTAAATTCGCTTTTTTAACGATATCTAAAATCCCAGTATCAATCCCGGGATCCCGGGATTGAGCTCTTAATATCGATATCGCCCCGAGATTGAAAACCTTCCGATATTGCATGCCCTAATTGTCACAGTATAGTTATATTCATTGCGTCCTATCGAATCGAATTCATTGAAACTAAAAAAAAACAAAACATCTAATAAAATTATAAATCAAACTTAAAACTGAATTAAATCTGCTAAAAGTAAATAATTAAAAATAATAATTGTCGCATATCTATATACATACCGCCAAGTGGCTTATGGCAGCATATATTACGCGGTCTGTATGGACCCGTGGCTTACGGCAGTATATATGACGTGGTCAGTATAGACCCCTAAAACAACAAGGTAGATAGCTATATGCATTTGAAAATAAATTATTCCGCTCAGTATCGCAGGTACAGTGTTGAATTCGGAATACCTACCGTATTCCGGAATGCCACCAGCATTTTAGATTACACTTTGTAGTTTTTATTATTCTTGATTATGGTACTACAGCTGCTTATAGATGCTGGTTAATAGGTACCTACATAAATAACTATTGGAATTCTAAACAAGACGGAAATACCAAGTAATATAGTAGGTACTTTGCCCTTTATTTATAGTACTCTAGCTGCGCCTCGTTGTTTAACCCCCATAAGTCCTGCTCCCCCCAGGAATATCGGAATAACCTATATGTTAATTCTGATCTCCAGTTATCTACATACCAAGTTTAATCGCAATCGGTTTAGTAGTTTTTGCGTGAAAGGGTAACAAAGTTACATACACACATAAAATAATATACTTGCAAATGTTGGTGTCAAAATAGGTAGAATTTAGGTAATAATGAAAATCTTGAAAATGTGTTTTTTTTTCTTACCTTTTTTTGTTGTTTTTATTTTATTTTAATGTTGTATTTAATTGAATAAATGACTTTATTTTTAAATGTAGAACCTTCTATGGTAGTAAATAGTAATTTGCAACATTTTTTCAAAATTACAACAGTAATATAAATTAATAACAGAATATTTACCATGTTTAAATTTGTTATTAACGGAGCTCGATATTTCGCCAATTTTAACTGGCTTGTTCACGACCTTCGTTATTTAATAATAATATTTGTAGTGAACAACCATGTACCTAAGTTTAATAAAATCGTCTATACAACAGTAATTTACAAAAGTTCATAGAGACAGTACAACAGACTTTAATAACTCTAAATGTTTAACGCAAAATTATTCATGATAACTTCGCATAAGTTCCTTTAAATTTTGGTTTTATCTACCTGGGTCTCCGCTCTGCACACGGATGGAAGGCGTTACCCGGGTTTACCTGAGATAAAATCATTAAAGAGACCACTCTGTCTTACGTATGAAAGAAGTTGTTATTTCTACTAAAATATATTTGTTTTGAGGGGAAGGCAAAAGCAAAAGTGTGCTTTTATGCCTCCTTCCTTGTTGTTTTAATTTATAGGCTGTTTGAATTTTGTTAAATATTTATATGCTTATATCGTTTTTTAAATTGATATTTTTCAATGGGTCTGAGGTGTCTAGAAATTATTTTGATTTCTGGACCCTTTCCATTTTTATAATCGTTATTTGGAAGTTATAACGGACATATGCTCTAGTGTATGTATATGATTTCGTATAAACATACGTACCTTTTCCCTTTCAGCTAAAATATAAAATGTTGTTCAAACTCAGATTACCTTAGGTAACCTTTGTTTGGAGAACAATTTACAATTTGTATGAGATAGTAGGAGAAAAAAATGCATTTCACCCGCGTAAATCTCGCCTGCTTCCGTTAAAAATATCTCAACATTTTATTTCTCAATCTATAATCCAAGAAAAAAATAAAAATAATATTTGTAAAATACTTTGGCGGACTGAGGACTGATACTGTGAGGACGTCGAATTTTTCTCACTTCAAAAGTGTCTTTCAATAACGTAAATTGCCTAGACCAGAAAAAACTAAATGAATTAAAAAATGCTAAGTTGGTATCTTTAGGTAGGTACTAAAGGAAGCTTAAAGGTAATGAACCTACTTGCAGCATTTCTCAAAATTGATACCTTTGCACCGGCACTCTTTTATGTACGAGTCAAAAAAGGTTCCGAGGCCTTCGAAACGCAAAATGCTATAGACTTGCTAAAATTCACACCTCTCGGCTAATTAGCTTCTGATTTGTCAATAATAAATACCTAACATTTTACACATTATTGCGACTAAGTGGTAGGTATATGTATAATATAACCTACATATATAGGTGTATAGGTGTATATAGGTGTATATCTATAATATATTATTAAGCCCATCGTTCACGGCCAACTAGGTTATTTTAGTTAAGAGGAGTATATACGCCAACGACCTTGAAACTGAAAATCCCTGTCGGGCTCATCGAAAATTGTTGATTATTTCTTGAAGGAATGTCGTAGAACATTTTTTTGTGCACAGATTGTAGGTGACATTGTTTCCTACATTTTGGTGTAGTTTTAAGACAAGAACCTCTTATTGGTGCAAAGCCTATCCAAATTTTAGACAAAAAATGTCTGATTTGGCTAGAATGTCGATAGGCTTCAATACGTTTCGACATATTTGTATGGAAACTGCACTAAAATATCGGAAACAATGTCGCCTACAATCTGTACACAAAAAAAGGTTCTACGACATTCCGTCATGAAATAATCAACAATTTTCGATGCGCCCGACATGGATTTTCAGTTTTTTTCAAAGGGCCCTTAAAGCTTGGTACGCCATTAGTTTATACAACTGAGCTTATCTGGCATAATTTACAGTGGACCCAAATGTATGAGAAACTAGCTCAACTAGGGAAGCTAAGCTAACTTAGTTTAGTTTGCTGTGGACGATTTTCTTTAGCCGCGTTTCTTGATTTCACCCGCTTACCTAAATCTCTTATATTTCCGTTAAAAATATCTCAAAAATCCATATTGATAAAATACTTTGTACCAGAAATTAAATTTATTTCCTGGTTTTAATTGCGTGGACATCTCAGTAAATCCTGTAAAGAAAAATAGCTGTAAAGGTCTCGAATCGTTGAGCAATGAAAAAACCGCGATTAAACCCGAAAAATAAGTTAAATTTCTACTATCCAACATCGCGAAAACAGAAGAAAAATCTGTACTTTGTCAGGCAATGACTGCATGACTGATTAATGCTCGTACAGTTTAACCGCTGATAGTACGAGTAGACAGCTTAAACTTTAATAGTGTGTTCTTTATATGATATAGGCATCCAATAAAAAGGATTTTAAAAAAAATCCCACGGGAACGGGACTTACGCGACTTGTTTTTCATAACATGCTAGGTAAATACTCGCACCACTTATGTGCTAGGTAGTAACTAATCACTATTTATATGAAAACATAACACGTTTATTAACTACCACAACCTACTATATATCTTCTATACTGTAGTTTCACATTAACCACACTTGTAAAAAAAATGTAATTGAAAACCTGACAGGTAATATTTTCTAATCCAGTCACAGTGATTGAGTGGTCGCCCTATATTTTCTAGTTCTTAGTTCATTTACAGGATATCTTGAGTGGTGCTAATGATAGAGCCTGGGGCGGTACATGTTTTGCTCTAAGTTCACTTTCTAAACACTTTTTTGTACGCTTCGAATTCAAGAGTCAAGCCTATCGTCAACCCGACTAAGTACGCTAGTTTAGTTTAGCTTTGTACCTAAAGTCAAGTCGATAGAAAATAATGCCAGCTATGCTCTCTTGTTAATAAAAGTGGTGAGCTAAGCTAAAATTATTTAAAGTTATGGCGGTGGGCGGCTAGCGTAAATGTTAAAACTTCATTCTATTATTAATCAAGTTTAAGTACCTACTTTTTCTCCTTCTATAAAAAATAGTTTTGTAGACATACTTACCTAATACATTTTAAAATTGTTAAGGTATATCTAAGCTACTACCTATCCTAAAGTTCATCTGCAACTACAAGACAGATTTCAAAAATTCTTCCACCAATAGAAAGCTACATTATCGAGGAATAACAAAGGCTACTTTTGCTCCAGATATTCCCACAGGATCGGGACTTATGCGGGTGAAACCGCGGGGCACAGCTTGTAGTTAATAAAATATTAGGTACAACTCATTTTAGAAAGGTTGTTAACATCAGCTTACATATTTGATTCCACTGCTTTTCACTACAAGTAGATAGTTAAGTACAAGGCCTTCGTGTTTTTACTTGTCTATTTAAATATGCATTGACATACGGCTTTTTATGCTCACCTTTTGTTGTAGAGACTTAAAACTTGTAACATTGTTGGCTAAAACGGCCATGTTTAAGTTTAGTGAATAATATTACAGAGTTTCTACGTAGAGGACTATTGTTGCTTCGTTCGTTAACTTTACGTTTTAGTTACCTATTCTTAGTTGATAGGTTTGACTCTAGAGTGGTTAGTAATCTCTCAGTAGTAGTATTTTAGTAGATAGTAAGCGAGAATGTGGTCTAAGATATAGCAAGTTACCTAAGCTATAGTCAAAGTGTGATCCGTGGAGCCCTGGGCCCCGCAAAGCCTACGAGATAAAATGATCAAAAGAAAAAAAAACGCTGAATTACTCTCCTTTTCGTCGCTCAGTCTGGTAATATATGGTTTAACTTGATTTTTGTATTTACAGATTGTATAGGGATAGTTTTTTTTGCGATTTGTGAAGTTACTGATACTACATTTTAGGGCTCCGTCAAGTACTTGACTTTTCTATAGGGTTCCGTCATTCCGAAAAAGTTACCTTTAGAACCGCTGACCTAATACATACATTTTTGCTTGTAAACTGTTTGATCACGAATAAAATATTGAAATTAAAATAGTTCCTTAGTGGCTGCACCGGCCACGTATCGGATACAGATGAAACCGTTTCGTGACACAATTTACATCAGACCATTTCGTCGCCTTCGGACTGTATCCATCTATTAGACCCGAGATCGAATAATTGTTATGTAAAAGCATATTTTCAGTTCTGTAATTTTCTGTTACAGGTGATATAGTGAGAATGTGGTTGCGGTGATGCGTGGTGTCGCGATGTGGCGCGTCGTGTTCGCGCTGCTGTTGACGGCGACGTCAGCGGAGCACGTGCGAGAGTTCACGGTCCGAGAGAACGCACGCGCAGACACCCTCGTCGGCCATCTTGGCGACGAGCTCCCTGACGCCTCACCCCCTTACACCATCGTGCCCGTACCAGGCAGCGCAGTAAACACCGACCTCAGAATCGACCCCCACACCGGCGAAATACGAACCCGTACCCCTCTCGATAGGGAAACTAGAGACAGTTATGCGCTGGTCGCTATTCCTGCTAGCGGCGACAATATCCGAGTCGTCATCCGAGTCACAGATGAGAACGACAACGCTCCCACCTTCCCTACTTCGATAATGAATGTAGAGTTTTCAGAGAACACTCCTAGAGATGTCAAACGGAAACTCAATCCGGCCAAAGATCAGGATCTTGGTATATTTAATACGCAGAGGTATAACATAGTGTCAGGAAACACGGATAACGCGTTTAGACTCTCCTCGCACAGGGAAAGAGATGGAGTGTTGTACCTCGATTTGCAGATAAACGGATTTCTGGATCGGGAAACCACGGATCATTACGAGTTGGTCATAGAAGCGTTGGACGGCGGAACACCGCCTTTGAGGGGGACGATGACAGTGAATATTACTATTCTAGATGTCAATGATAACCCACCAGTATTCGCCGAGAGTGTATACTCAGCCACAATCCCAGAAAACGCGACAGTCGGCACTTCTGTTCTCAAAGTATTTGCTACCGACTCAGACGCGGGAGAAAACGGCCTTATCGAATACTCGATAAATCGACGACAGAGCGATAAAGAAAACATGTTCAGGATAGACCCTGATACGGGAGAAATAACTGTGAATAAAGCTTTAGATTTCGAGACTAAAGAGTTGCATGAACTAGTTGTAGTCGCGAGGGATAAAGGGGCCCAGCCCCTCGAGACGACCGCGTTCGTCTCGATACGCGTCACTGACGTCAACGACAACCAACCGACTATAGACGTGATCTTCCTGAGCGATGACGCTACACCGAAAATTTCTGAATCAGCACAATTAGATGAATTCGTAGCTAGGATTTCAGTTCACGATCCAGATTCTAAAACAGAATACTCGAATGTGAACGTGACGTTGAGCGGTGGAGATGGCCACTTCGATTTGCGAACTCACGATAACATCATTTATTTAGTAGTAGTGGCGTTACCATTAGATAGGGAGTCGCGATCTTCCTACACCTTAAACGTGGTGGCCACCGACAAAGGCTCACCTCCTTTGCACGCGTCTCGCATTATCAGCCTCAAAGTAACCGATGTAAATGACAATGCGCCAACGTTCTCGGAAACTGAATACAAGGCGAGCGTGCCCGAAGCGTCACCCCCAGGAACCCCAGTGGTACAAGTGTCTGCAACCGATGCAGATGAAGGGGAGAATTCAGAGATTAGGTACTCTTTGCTTCCGACTCCTCAGTCGGATTGGTTCGCGATTGATGAGCGATCAGGGTTGGTAACGACAAAGTCTCGGGTAGATTGTGAAACGAATCCCATGCCAGTGTTGACTGTGGTAGCCAGTGATAGGGGCAGCCCTGCGCTGTCGTCTACGGCTAGTTTAGTTGTGACAGTGTTGGATGTGAATGACAACGAGCCGATCTTCGACCAGTCCTTCTACAATGTGACCGTCTCCGAGAGCGAGGCTGTTGGCAGCTGCATATTAAAGGTTAGTTCAAATATCTTTACTTTAATAATACCTATCAATTATATTTACAATGTATTTTAATTGTCATGATATCGACACATTTATCAATTGTTCAAAATCAAAATGTCTACCTTTTTAATATATTTTAGCATATTTTTTTAGGTACTTTGGTTTGAAATTTAATTTCCCTAAATAAAAACTTGACAATAATGTAACTTATCTTCATCATCATAAGATAGGTAGATACATAGATATCTATATTTACACAAAATAAACAGAGTAAACACAAAAAACACATTTACAAAAGTAAATAATAAATTAAGCTTAAAATTAAGTTGCATAAATGAGCGACCTTATCGCTGAAAGAGATTTCTTCCAGGCAACCTTTGGATGGAGTAGAACTGTAACAGCTTGAGCTTAAGCTTGAGGTAATGTTTTGTATTGTAAGTATCGAATTGTGAATGTTCGGAACTACTTTGAGAACTACATCAATATAAATAAAATAATTCACACTTATTTCACTAAAACGGTGTTTGATGCGATGATCCATAATATTTAAGTAAGCGAAGACAAATAAAATCGCAAAGTCACCGATTTGGAATAATCCGTACAATAAAATTCATTTTATCGTCTGATTATAATATGTGATGTTGTAAATTATGAAAACGAAAATCTTATTGAAAGCATCGCTATGTATGTAAATTAGAATTTGAATCTTTACATCGTAAACTAAGCGATTAGTTTCGTATATCGTGTAATTACTGAATAAAACTTGCATTTTATAGGGCGGTTTAGGCTATACGTGCACTGGGAAGTAGTGACGGAAGCGTCGTCGTAGCGTCGCTAATTCCTTTGTGACTATCGCTTATTCTGTGGTTAGGTCAAATGAATTCGCTACGTGAGACAGCTCGCCTCCACTATAACTAATTAATAAGTGCAGGTATAGTGTTAAAAAGATAGGATAGCTACTTGTTCTCCATACAAACTTAATCGACTGTTTCTTCCCTGGACATTTAGGAGCAAATAATATGTGTATGCTATAAACTACCTATATCTGCCATGATAATTGACCACGCTCTCACATTTTGGTTTATTTCATGTTCGAATTAGAATAGATAAAATTTTAGACAAATTTCAATATAAAAAAATAAATCATAGACTGGACCTCACATGATCTGGACCATGCCGGTCCAGGACATGTCTTATATAGGTTTTATGGTTATGTTTCTCCAGTATCTTTACTCAGGGAGGAAACAGTTGACTATGTTTGTATGGTGAACAGTGTAGGTACCCTTTAAAGTTTCAACTAATATTTTTAAAGTGAAAGTAGAGGTAAGAACAATGAACATAATATGGCTAGATATTACGAATTCGCTTCAGTTTCCAATTTGCAGGCATATTTAAAAACTTGGACTTTTGAAACTAGATTTATGTTGGTAATTAATTTAATTATTCATTAATTTCATTATTATACGCGAAGGTGGTGATCTTGTATTGGATACGGTTGGTGCAACTCAGCCGAAGTACCTAATTAACTATAAAAATCTTAATAAATAAAAATATGTAGTACCTACGTCGCACACAATGACACAACGCAATCTAGCCCCAATATAAGCAACTAGGCAACACTTATTCGTTTACCAAAATAGCAGCCAGCTCTTTGGTCACCAGAAGCTAAAACTAACAATTTCGAAATTACTGAATAATTGAATATTTTTGATTTAACAAATCATTAATTTATTTTCGATTTGATTTGAACTTGTCGATTCGATTTTGGGACATAACACACATGATCACTATCCTACCTAAAAATATTTGAAATCAAGTTCAGCCAACAAACTGCAATTCTCTCCTTAAGTTCGCCATTTTAGCTGCCCAGTTCAGAATCGCCAATTATAGTAAACTGCTTGTATTCGTACTGGCAAATGTCAGGATGTGAACACAACGCACCGACTGACGAGTCTATTCTTGCGTTTTGTATCTCTTTATAAGGAGATGTCGGCCAATTGCACGATCGGTGTATTATTTCCTTTGGGAATGTACACTTTTACAATGTAGGGATGGTAAAAGAACCTTTTACGGTAGGTGGAAAATGAGAAATGAAGTAGGTGATGTTGTTTTTTTTACAATTTAACTTTACTAAAACAGATAATAGGTTTGAGAGCAAAATTGGTACTCAAAGAGGGCCTCTACATGTTGGATTCGGCTCAACGCAAACATTCCAAAGGTGTTTGCTCCATAGCCCCGTAATAATGGACGTATAATAAACAAAAAATAATACCCACCACCCTAAATTAAGCAACTAGGCTTGTACTATGGGAAGTAGACAACTGATATATGGACAACGAACTAGGTATATAATAAATAATAATACTAAGTCTTTTAGTTTTAAGTGTTGGAAACACTATAAAAAAAAACAAAAAAGGTTTTTTTTTGTAAATACACATATAGAAAACCAAAAACAAACATTTACGGTCAGCATCAATACTTGTCCCCGTTGGGAATCGAGCCCGCGACCTTTAACGCAGCAGTCAGGGGTTCGCCCGACGCGCCACAGAGGCCGTCCTCTAGTGAAAAATCTCCCGAATCAACCGATCTAAAATCTTAAGTCTAGCTTCCTCACGTAAATGTTTCGTATCAGGTTTTATTAGATTTCTGGTTTTGGTTTAATGAGGCTAATACGGACAGTTAGTATGGAAATCGACTCGAGTATAATGTTACAAAGTTACTGTAGATTTTAGTTCAATACCGTTTATGTAATGTAGATGATTGATTTGATGTAGGTACTTACCTATTTAATCTGTTTAGTTTCATTTATATGACGATTAGGTACTTGACATGTAGTTTAATTATTTAAACTTTTAAATTTCACACGATTTGTTAACATAGTTGCATTTTTTCCCGGGTTTTAATCGCGTACTATTATCTATTTTCGACATTATTTATATTATATTTATATTTATGCGACAATGTGAATGACATGATTATATTTGTAAAAAAAACCCAATGAGTTTCTTGTGTCTTCTTCTCATTGGAGGTCGCGTTCTGAAGATACACTAGGATTACTGACGATTTAAAATGATCTGTGAATTAAATTATATCTTACTGAATAAACATATATTGAGTTTGTGCCCGTTACTAAGGCCGTAATAACCATGTTTTTTTACTCTTACTACAAAACTTGATCTCACTAGTTCTTCCTAAGGACGTATTTAACAATAACCGTGTTTAAGTCATTAAAAAAACTTCTTCTTTTCGTGTAGTGGTGTGGCTCACCTAGAGTTTTCAGTTCGCCCTAGGGCCTCTTACTTGACCTAACGACTGCTATCCGAAATAACAACCGGGATCAACTGCTTTTTAACGTGCCTTCCGAAGTACGGAGGAGTTCGAGAAAATGATTTTTTGGCACACAAATTATCGGTCACCCATCCAAGTAATGACCACGCCAAGCGTAGCTTAACCCGCACGACCGTTCAAGATCGGCAGGTATGAGCTTCTTGTAAAAAAAACTAAGCAACAATGATATCAAAGAAAAATCGTTTAAAATCTGTAAAAGTTCAATAAACACGTAACCAATAATTAACGGAGGACGTTTCAATCAGCCTTATCGTTAAATTAACGAATTTGTTAAAAACTTAACCGAAATTTTCATTAACTCTTATCTTGTTCTCTCTTAAGGAAGATAATTTACTGTAATGTATTCTGTAACTCGCGTAGTTATTAGCAGGGTTGCCAGTTTTTAATATTTATTTAATTCAGATATTCATTTGTATCAAATTGTATGAGAAAAAATGATTTCTGGATTTTACAAAATGTATTTAAATACGAAAATAGGTTTTTCCTAAAAAATCAGAATTAAAAAACAAGCCAAGTGCGAGTTGGACTGTCGCACGAAGGGTTCCGTGCCAAATTACCAATATCACACCAAAAACACTTCAGTTGTATAGGAGCCCCCATAAATGTTTATTTTATTCTGTTTTAGTATTTGTTATCATACCAGCAACAGAAAACTATGAAATCTATGTGACACAATGGGCGGCCTTATCCCTTAAAGCGATCCCTTCTAAACTTTTTTGTTTTTTTTTCAATTGTATAATTTGCTGTCTTCCTGATACTTTAACTAAAAATAAAAAAAAGTACGCACCGAAGAGTGATTTCATTAAAGAACGGAAATTACCTCAAAAATTCGGGTAGAACAGACATCTGGCAACCCTCTTTAAAAGACAGCACATAAATCTATCCCGGCAAGTGATGCCAGTTTGGGCGTGTGGCGAGGCGCATCGGAAATTGCGATCTAAATTGAAAATTAAACAGTGTATACGCGCCTGCGCATTGCCTCCGGACTATGTGTAGTGTAACTCAGTACTTTTACACTAGGTATAAAAAACAACCGGCCAAGTGCGAGTCGGACTCGCGCACGAAGGGTTCGGTAGTCATTATCTCAAAAAAAAAATACCTTTGTTTTAAGGAAGCCAAAGAGGTATTAATTTTATTCTGTTATTAGTATCTGTTGTTATAGCGGCAACAGAAACATATAATCTTTTAAAATTTAAACTGTCTAACTATCACCGTTCATGAAATATAGCCTGATCAGACAGACAGTGTCTCAGCAAACACACGTAAATCAGATGATAGAAACCCAACAAAACTTAGGCCAATTGAAAAAAAGATGGGATTTTTTTTTAAAACTTCACAGTCCAATATCTCAAAATGGGAAAATTTGGGATATAGTGTTTCATAGTGAAAATAGTCAGAAATTATGGTACCTTAAACCTCCTAAAGGATCTAGGTGGACTTAACCTGTAACCCTGTATAATATTTTCAAGCCGCCCTAAGTGGCTGCATTCTTCAATCAGAAATACCTTTCAACCGTCCAAGTGGCAATTGCAAACGGCAGTAGTTTTCACCAGCAGCATGTAACATGACAATAGTCTCTCAAATCGTGAGGCGGTGCACGAATCGAGGCAATCGAGGCACAGGTGACGAAAACTAGATTCGATTGTTAAAGGACATTGGATCACGATCGATTCGATTAAAGGTCTGATTCGATTTTGCTATCGATTTTAATGATGGCTCTGTTAGTTTACTCCTTTATTGCAGTGGCAGATGTTTAAGATACATTTTTTTAAACAAAAGCTATGTATGTAAATTTATTAAGTAAATACCGAGCAAGCAAACAATTTAGGGATAATTTTAAAATATCTTTAGAAAGTCTCATTGCAATCGGGATCGGGTCAGTAGTTTTTGCGTGAAGGAGTAACAAAGTAACATACATATCCATACATACTTAAAAATATTCGCTTTTTTAATTTTAGGTACTTAATAGGAAATAGGATCAGGATAAGAATAGGATAGGAATTGAAAAATGAACCCTAACATGGCTCATGTCTTCATTCTTTAATTGTAGACTATGATTTCAAAAAATGTCAAATACAAAAAACCAAAACGTCAGATATAGTCTGAAATTAAAAACCGTTACTATCTTTGATATACTCGTATAAAACCCTGAATTGTACATAATAATATGATTAAAACGTTTTAGTGTAACATAGTGTAATAATCGATTATGGATTTTAACCTATCGATTAATTTACATCATCATTTAGAATTCTTGGAATCACTACTTCAGTGGGGCGATTTCGCGGGCTTTCATTAGCCAGATAACGTGGCGGCCATGTTGGATTCCGTTACCATGGTTACAGCATCATGAGACGTACGTAGGCGGGCGCACCGACATTTTTGTCGAAACTCACCTAAAATTGCGTTTGAATAAATAATAATAAATAATAATAATAAATAAATATTGCACGACGTTCCACACAGCGCAATCTAGCCCCAAACTAAGCACTAGGCGTGTACTATGGGTACTAGACAACGGATATACTACATATTATACTTTTTTTTTGTAAATACATACATATAACGAATTTGACTCTGGTATGTAAAAGCACGATTTAATGGTTACTAGCTGAGGCTTGTCCAGTTTTTGCCAGTTCACAAAATCTGCTAAACTACCATTTTAAGAAGGTCGATGGTTAGTAACGAAGTGTTCTAAGATGTGACACTTTTCCTAGAGTCTTAAAATAGGGATAAAACATAGCCTATGTTTTAACCCAGATCTCCAGCTATCTGCATACCAAGTTTCATTGCAATCGGTTAAGCAGTTTTTCCCTGAAATAGAAAAAAACAAACTTTCACATTTATAATCATATTAGTAGAGTAATATTATCCTATAGGATGCAAGTATAAGTTAAAATTTGCATTAAGTAGCACGCATGTTTTAATAAATGTTAAGTTAAAACCAAGTTTACAAAGTGGATGATTGGAATTCAATTAAATAGTGTAAGAAGCTGAGTGAAGATTATTGTTTTGCAGAACGAGCGTAAACGCTATTTCATAGGTTTTGTGCGCAGTCGGCGCGAGTAATCTTATGATTTTATATTCTATATTAGCTTCCGATGAAACTTTAAGGAGACATGATACTGGTTTATTAATGATTTCGTATTACCATAGACTAAATTAAGTATAGTATGGATCTTAATCTATGGTATTGCGATAATCAAGAGCTGTGTTTGTATGAATTCTATACAGCTGCGAATGATTTACATTCATTATTATTTTTTCTATTGGCACACATGTCAACATAGACATTTTTGCCAGACTTGAAGCAGTGATTCTTGTATGTATGTAAACAATGTATAAAAAAGTATCTAAAGTAGTTAAGTGTACTAATGATATGATCAAGACAGATGTACCTAGATGACATTGCCATTAAAAAAATCGCGATAGGTAAATATCTTTTTAGGGTTCCGTACCCAAAGGGTAAAAACGGGACCCTATTACTGAGACTTCGCTGTCTGTCTGTCCGTCTGTCCGTCCGTCCGTCTGTCACCAGGCTGTATCTCATGAACCGTAATAGCTAGACGGTTGAAATTTTCACAGAAGATGTATTTCGGTTGCCGCTACAACAACAAATACTAAAAACAAATTAAAACAAATATAAGGGGGGCTCCCATACAACAAACGTGTTTCAAAAACATCGAATCGAGTAGGTCATGAAATTCAAAATGGCTGCCCTATCTGTCAAATATACCAGTCTGCCTTCACTTACCAAAGAGTTTCTTAATTATAAGTTTCAGATTGTCGTTGTGAGAGAGTTTTTTTTTCTTTTTTTTTAGTGTTGTGGTTGTATGATGGAAGTAAGAATCGAAGCTAAATATGTCACATTATCCTATCAAATTTTAAAATTGGTAAACGATTTTAGGGTTCGGTACCCAATTGTGATAGTGGTACGGAACCCTTCGTGCGCGAATTTCGCACTTGCCGGGTTTTTTTTTCTATGCCATGAGATTCTGGAAGACCTAACATTTTTTAAAGTTCTATTTTTGTAATGTATTGTTAATGTTGTCCAAATAATGTTTTTTTCTATCTATCTATCTATCTGAATATGCGCCAAAAAACGATGCAGCTGCAGTTTATTTTTTAATTGTTGATTAGGATTTGACACATCACAAAAAAAAGACAAATAAAGCGCCGAACGTGAGATTATAGAAATTATAATTTTAACAGGTTATTTCTTCGCCTAAGCACGCATTTAACTGTTTGTTTATTAGCTTAATATAGTTTACAGTTTCTGTACGTGAATGCCATACAAAAGCCTCGGGGTGTTTCTGTTTAATGGCGGCCCGATAAATAAATCAGAACAAGTAAATCCGCAAGGTAAATGTAGACAAATCATTCAGTGAAACATGACAATAACTTTAATATTAGAGACTTCACATAGATACATCGTTGATAGCTCCGTTTGGGGCCTATTCCGTGCAATACGGTTCGTAATCGTTATTTAATGCAGATGGAGACAGACCATTTATTTGAAACTATAACAGCCACCTGTTTCACACGCGTAGCTTCTGTTCTGCGGAAATACAGGGATAAAAAGTTTTCGAATTTCATCGCAATCGGTTCAGCGGTATTTGCGCAAAGGAGCAAATATTTTTTTATAGCTAATTTTGATTAAAGAAAAGCGCAAGTCTGAACTTACAAGTCAATGCACAAATAATAAAAACTCCATTTTATCGAATGGTTTTTACGATCTCATTGCACCCACGTGAATTCCGATACCGAAGTAGGGGTAAAAATCAATGTATTACTAAAAATAGGTAGGTTAAGTTACAACAGGTGTATGAAGCAGGTTTTTTTTTACTACATTATCAAAATCTGTTCAGTAGCAGAACAGACATTTGGGTAAGCTCATGTAATACAAACCAATTTGGTGAAATTTTGATTATGTTCGAATGGCCCGGGGTCGATTATATTTCGGCCATTCAGACTAAGTACCGATAAAATAAATAAACAATAGAGTTCTTCGATAACAAAAAGAACTTAAAAAAAATTGTACCTACCTACCTACGTAATGAATTAAAATAATTAGAACGAACGAGAGAAACGGGACTAAAAAGTTTTACACCCAGCAGGATTTTTTTACTAGAAATTTTTTAAAATGAGAAATTCATCTTTGAAAATCCCTGTGATTGGATTCGAACCTGTGCCCCTCGCTTGCCGGGCGAGTCCTGTCAAGGGAGAATTTTTGATGATACATTTCTTCTTGTAAAATATTTTTAGATAAACATTTAAAAAACCTTAGTATTTCGACTTAGGAACTGTCTTCAAGGAATAAGTCCCAGGAGACAAGTTCTCTTATGGGATGAAGTCACGCAATATAGCTAATTATGTAACAGAATGAATTTATGGCTTGTAACATAAAATTAATGCTTTCGGTAGTTATGTGCGAGGCTTGTGATTGGACGAATAACGGGATATTATATTATAGTGATAATAATAATATTATGATAATATGATTGTAAACCCTATTTGGCGAACTAGTTTTATTGTTTGCGTGATCTAGATTGTTATATGTTGTCTCACCTTACAACTACAGTTTTAATAGTATGCTAGTTGGCGTCTCGGCGCCGGTTATTACAATTTGTCTTCTTCTCATCCCAGCGATGTTACGAGCTGTATCCCTCTCTCGAAAACCCGGGGTTTGCTACATTTTGCCCTTTGCTGGCAGATCCTCATTGGTACAGCACATACGGCTTCTTATTTTTTGTTAATTTTATCGGTTTTCCTGTACATAATATGTTGTTTAGTTTCTTTTATGTATTTTATTTTTTTATATTTTGTGCCATCTGTTTTTTGTATTCTATTCTTAATGTTTCACCGAAATCATTATTAGTCGATGTTTGGTTTTATGAATAGACTCTTTGCCGAAATAATGTTTCATCGAAATTACTCTAAATAGGCGGTTACATTTATTAGATAATCCTTTGCCGATAGGCGTTGCATGAAAAGAATACTTTTAAAATGATTGACGCTATGAAAAAAAAACATTTACCGAATTAAAATCACACCTTAATTTTTGTAACCAATAATAAAAAATAATAAATAATATTTACTAAAAAAAACTTTACAGCTTTACCTTAGTTTTGGTCCCCGCACAAGGAAAATCCTGAATCGCGGGAGACCTAAATACAATTTTGATTTTATATATTTATATGAAATGAATTTTTGAAACTAAAGTAACGAGCAGACCCCAATTGAAATAAAACCGAACAAGAAATAACAACATAAAAAGGCATTCGCATACTAAACGTAACATTGAATCATCTTGATTCATGTAATGATGATTTAGAAAGAGAAATTTTACGCAGAAATAGAAAATTCATTATCACATCCTTCTAGCGTTGGGTAATAATTATCTATTTACGTGTGTCGATGCAAATGTGGCTTGTTACGGTTGATAAATTTGTATAGGTATCTACTACATTAAATAAGGGGTGGTTTGGCCACGGTTAGGCTTGTAAAATTCAAAAATATTTTTTGTTTAGTGATGAGTTGATGACATAGAGGTCTTAAATTAAAATATAATTGAATACAATCATTTATCCACTACAGGCATACAATATTTTAAGTTACGTACTTAATCGTCGTCTTAGTTACGTTTTAAGAGGATAGTCTCCATTTTCTTTCTCCATACAATCGTAGTTTACATTTTCCTCCCTGGATAAAGACATTATAGCAAATATGTTTATGCGATAAAACCTATATATGTCATGACAATGACCTTTTTTTATTAATTTTCTAATTAAAATAATAATAAAAAATAAAAAAATAATAAAATGAAAAAAAAATAAAAAGGTAGATGCATAGTCATGCATAACAGATATAAGTTTTATGGCATAAACATATTTGCTGTAATGTCTTTATCCAGGAAGGAAAATGTAAACTACGTTTGTATGGAGAAAGAGAATGGAGACTATCCTCTTAAGCTACTAATAATAACACATTTCTCATTTTATAAAATATGTAAGTTAGTCTAAAAGGTATGTATTTATGGGCCTTAGTATCCTGATATATATAGTTTTTTTTAGTAATATTCTTTAAGTGAATAAAAGCTATTTGCTATAAGTTAAGCGACGACTAACGACATGACAGGTGACCTAATATTTTCTAAGAATAAGTTTTTATGCGTTAATTTACAATGGACCAGAAAAACGGAGAAAGGAGTCTGTGCCATGTCGGATATATGTAATTTGAGAAATGTCTACTAAATTCATTGAAATAAATATTTTTTTTATTGGTTTTTATAGAGTTGTAACTGTTCTGAAACCACACATCATAATTAGATGTGTGGTTTCAGATCAGTTAGAAAGATATTATCTATCTAGTAGGTAAATTTTCGGAATTCAAAATTTTGAGATTATACATGTTTTCGAAATTCAACATTTTGGGAAATTCAACATTCTGGAAAGTTCAAGTCAACAAACGTCAACATTTTGGCACTAAAAGTTTCAAAATGATCATTGTTTCCAAATTCAAGTACGGAAAAACGTATATATGACTAAACTTTATGATAAACGGCTACACAGCTGTAGCGAATAACCAGTACTATCCATCTAGTTGATAACTGACTTTGATAGGCACTTTGAAGTACATTGCTGTCTTGACGGTAGTGATAATCAGTGATTCCCTCAAAGCAGCAATGTACCTACTGCATAGTGGCTATAAAACTGAGTTACCAACTAGATAGACAATACGGGTGCAGATCTGAATAAGCCTGAATGTACTTACTAGTCTAATATAAGAATCAAACGTTAAATTCCCATATTCTAGGCATCACGATCGTTGTATTTAATTTAATCCGGATCTGAAGCTGTCCGTGCAGATGACAACGATGCGTTTGCGCACTCAGCCGGTACAAGTTGCATTTCAACTGCGTCGGTTTATACTTGTAGCAAAAATATCGCATTACTGGCGCATACCCATTTCCCACAGTAGATAGTACAGTGAGATGCGAAAGTGACTATTTAATTTTTCTATTTGTGCTTATCACAGAGTGCTTACCCATATATTTTTTTAATATATCAAAGGAAGTCGGTCTGAAAAAAATGAGATCGGAAGAAATTAGGTTAATAACTTATCTGTAAACAGTTTGATTCTCAGGCTGATTTTTTTTATTTAAGTATTTATTGATGTACAGGCATCAAAATAGATGTCGAATAAATTCGAACACAATTAAATTGATTTCTTTTAAAATGTTGTAACGGATTTTTTTGGTGGTCGTCATCGGTCAAAAAGTCATAAATCATAATAAAAAAACCCAGTAAAACAAAAAAAAAAGTTATTTTATTTGAATTATTCTTCCACTTTTGTTACCAATTGTACCCGCGTACATTTTTTGCGCAAAGCCGCGCGATATTATGAGAGTTCATTTAATTGATTCAGTATGTTGTAAATGGTTAATAGGTTAGCATGGAGTCTTATTGGTTTCTTTTTGTTGTTTTACATTGATTTACTTGTTTTTACATCTCTCGTGAAATACGTAAACATATTAGATAGGTAGGTACGTATGTCCAGTATATTTATACAGTGTTTCATCGAAATCGGTTCAGTAGTTTTCGCGTTAAGAGTAACAATTTAATTAAGTATATTACCAACTGCTTGATTTTTATCCGACTGCCAACGAAGTGTTAGCTATGTTTTTAAATTTGGTTTTTAGTTCTGGGTAAAAAAAATGTATGAAATTGTGGTTAAAAGTGGTGTAAACTTATCTTTTTGTGTATTTTATTCTAAAAAAAATCTGTACAAAAATACGAACAGGCATTTTTTTTATATTTTGCTTTTTTTTAGAATAGGTAGGTACCTACTAGTCTAATTTCTATGGATGAAGTTACAAGCTCAACTTACCAACAAGAAAAAGTTGCTAAATTACAAGAGATTTTATTAATAAATGGCTGTGCTTTCTTTGAAAAATAATTACAATTTTATTTCAATTACAATTCTTATTTATTAAAATCAATTTCATTTCCTATTATTTTATTACCTACCTAGTTCTAATAAATCGATTGTAACAATAGTTTTATCGACTTCGATGCTTCTGTCGATTAACAGTTATAACTACTGATTAAAATAATATTTTAATCGAATAAAATAATAATAAAACGTTTATGGCCCGTGGTCCGATAGCGGAGTTCTATTGGTAGATCCATGGGCATTTCTTTGCCATTTTTTTTAAACCGAATACATTGTATTCTAAAAGTCTGTTGTAAGCATTGACACTGTACCTGGTGTGACATAACCAAGGACAAGTCGCTCTTGATGTATACTTTGACCGTTCCCAAAAACAATTTTCCGTAGTCCACTAATAACTAAACGAATTTCAACGGAAAACCAAAAAAAAACGAGGACTTCACCCTTAATATTCCCGCCGCGGTTACGAGCGGAAACTGCAGTTTTTTTTAATTAAAAAAATAATTGTCATCGATATAATAATATGTTTTGAAAAAAATCGATTTATATGAAATATAGGTAGTAAATAATTTTATGTGAATCTGATCTGCGGGATGCCTTTTATTCGAGATTCTTGGCTCTGTTTGTAACAAAGTAGAAATACTGTGAGAGGCGAAGCGAGTTATGTAAGTCGATAGAGTTAAAGAAGATTGACCATTGGGTAGGGAAGATTGGATTGGAAAATAGAACTTCATAGACGAAATTAAACGTATTCTAATAAATGTGTTAGTATCATGTACCTACCTAGATAAAGTTCCACGGTAACGAGCATGTACCAGGGAGGCAGGCAGGCAGGCGGGTAGGCAGGCAGGAATTCTGGTAGGCAGGTAATTTCATTTTGAATTAAGAAATGTTTTATATATTACATTTTAAATGTAAGATTAAACAGAACAAAATAAATGAGAATGTAACAATGAAAATGTTTTGTCATTTTATTTGCTCGAAATATGGTTACGGAGATTTCACATAAATATTATTCCATCATATTTCACCAGCATTTAATTTTTAATTAAATATGGATTTTTGTTTTTTTTTATTGCTTTATGATTAGGTAAAATGCTTTATGACCTTTAATCTTAGCAGAAGCAGAAAGGTAAAATTAAACTCGTAAGATAAAGTTGTGTTTCATTGATTAAAAATTGTAACAAATTGGCACTAGTTCATAGTTGATAATGGAGTTGAAAAGTAGTAAAAAAACGTTTACTTTGGCGTTCCTAATTCAGTCAATTGTTATTTATAAGATGCGTGTACAGTGTACATTATGATTACAAAATCGCTGTCGCTCCTCTTATGAAACTAAAAGAACTGGTTACAGCCTACTCGATTCTTGTAAGTATATGTAAACGATTGGAAACCACTTCACTACACGATGGCTACCTTTAATAACTGACTTTTTATCCACCGCTAACTTTAACCGCATTAAAATAATTTGCGCATACGATTCTACTTTACATAAGGTTTTTATTCGAAACTCGAATTATCGAAATGTTGTTTACTAAATTGACTTATATTGCGATGTGATTGGGTGTTGTCGGTAAAGGTGTACGCTCACTGTCTCGTACAAGAGAGCCCTGTTGGTTTCATTTCGCGCCGTCATTCCCTAGAAATAGAATCCAGCCTGCCTGTCGCCTGGCTGCTACAATTGGAAACCAGCTGAACAACTAACGCGATTTATGAACGTCCTAATTTGCTAAAAAAGAGGTAGAGGTACTGCGTTATCCCTAACCATCTCCATCTCTTTTTTAGGCATAGGGATATGATGTGGGAGAAAAGGTAATAAGCGAGACATTGACAGACTCCACGTATAGTAGTGATATCACTTCTACTTAGGACTTCTTGCTGCCACAATATTGTGGCAGGAAAAGTGGGTTTGCACTGGATTAAACTGGTTTAATCGTAAAAACAGCGTGCTTATGTTATTCTATATTACGATACATACAAAATTAAGAATAAATTAATAAAAACCAAAGTTCAATTTAATACAACTCTTGGAACAAACCGCATTTATTACTGAACGCACATTAAGCCACCGACTGCAAAATGCAAGCGTTTTTCGTCGAAACTCATTTAATTTCGACGTCTTCTTTTAATAAAACGTAAACGCGCGTGTGTGAGAGAGAGGGGAGATATTAAATTATAGGGCTGTGGCACATGCCCGTAATGATGGATCGTCGAGTGCGTTTCGCCGCATCTCGATTATGAAGGGCACAACCCTATCTCTATTTTAATTATTACAGATATTGTATACGCGTTGGAATTCAATTTTGATTTATTTTCTTGTTTTTGTGTAACAAGACAGTGTCAAGTAAGTGAATAACCTATCTGGATAATAAATTCCCATCGAGATTAGCCTAATGTTTTTACTCCCGTTGTAAAAAATCTTTACTTCAAAACTTTGGCTAAATAAACGTTGTCCTTTTAAAAACTCAAAATTATTTTGCTTAATTTACACAAAATTTTTGACACATTAAAGTTAAGCTTGAACACATTTTTACAGCGCCCGACGACGTTTCGAGGTCTTTCCAGACCTCCTAATCACGGGTAGACTGAAAAAAATACTTTAATTTTATATTACAATTTCGAAAACCGATAAAAATTCACATTTATGTTGTCGTCAAATGATATTTTTTTTAACCTACATACCTACTTCAAAAAAAGGTAGAAATAAGTAGTAAATTGAATTCTGAAAATGTTTATTATCAATTTATATTATTTCTTTCTTTTTTTTCCTTTATTTGTTCAAAGAATTTATTTATTCCTATTTGCAGACTTCCAAATACAAAATTTAAACCAAAACAATTTACAGAGCTAGTGATGCCCGCTCTCATATCGACACTCGCGATTTATCGAGTTCCAGAGCATTAGCTCAGTCGATATTCAGTATCAAGTCGATATTGTTTCGCTAAGTT
The DNA here is from genome assembly GCA_958496205.1 of Idaea biselata. Classification (NCBI taxonomy): domain Eukaryota; kingdom Metazoa; phylum Arthropoda; class Insecta; order Lepidoptera; family Geometridae; genus Idaea; species Idaea biselata. The sequence continues at coordinate 1,562,981 of OY292397.1, forward strand.
TTATCGCCGGGAATAGAACCCGGGACTCGTTAGTTATGTACCGTCGGTATCGTGTTACGATAATGTCTGCGCGTTCTGCGCTTACTCACGATGTGATAGTGCATTTTGGCGCTACATGCGAGTATTTATTAGTTCTCTATTAAAATGTTAGAACTTATAATATCGGGGACGGTAATATAAATAGAAAGGCGTCTGTTCTAGACATCTAGACGAACATATTTTGTTCTACGACTTTTGGAACTACGAACTTTGAGTGAAAATTTTGAGGTTAAGTTTCACTGAAAAAACAGCTGTTTTTGAAAGTAAAACCAATTATTGTTTAGAAAATAAAAATTTAAGTTTAATGACCTCTAACTCTAAGAAACAGGTGATTAGCAACTGTTTGTTTCAACATTTTTTTTTGAAAAAACCAAAGAGTTCTAATTTCCAAAAGTTGTTCTCCTATACGTCTAGAACAGAAAAATTACCAATAGGCAATAATGGGTACAGTAGTACCCAAAACACAATGCAGATTGCATCGATGGGGCTAACTAACTAGGAATAGAGCTTTACTCAAAATCGAGTAAAGGTTTTCGCGCAATAAATCTATACTAATATTATAAAGCGGAAGAGTTTGTTTGTTTTTTTGTTTGTGTGTTTGAACGCGCTAATCTCAGGAACCACTGGTCCGATTTGAAAAATTCTTTCGGTGTTGGATAGTCCATTTATTGAGGAAGGCTATAGGCTACTTTTGATCTCTATATTCCCACGGGATCGGGACTTATGCGGGTGAAACCGCGGGGAGCTGCTAGTGTTTGATAAAACGACATTAGGTTTCATTGTAAAACAATAATTATGATTGAACTTGTTACCTAACCGTGTATACTTTATTAGGTGCTAATTTAGTTAGATAATTATCAGTTTTACTATCTAGCCTACCTTTGTCGGTAATACCTCAACTTAGGTACTAGAAGTTCAAATGAAACTCGTACTTTTATTAAACTGCACGACCTCTATGGGGCTTTGGGTGAATATTCAGCTGCGATGCAGATGATTGCAGCTTCGATACCTGTCGGGTTTGTTTTAATTTTATGGTTAAAAGATTTCTTTTCGGTTATGTGTATTTTCGAATGAACGTGGTGTTATAGAATGGATGGATGTGCGTAATTTATGAATTTTAAAAAGTAAGTAACTAAAATTAGGTAAGTAGGTATTTATGCAATGAATTTGCTTCCTCTGCTTGAAAGCTGACTGTTTCTAATATTTTAGTGATATATGTTACATGAAATGAAATAATGAAATATATTATTATTAAATATAAGTTATATTAGGAAAAATACTTAATTTTAAAGACTTAAAAGACATTCGGTTTTAATCGCGTGTTGTTTATTACTCTTAGCATTGTTTCAACGTTTCGAGACCTTTACAGGTACCTACCTTCTTCAGGATTGACTGAAACCGAAAAAAAAGTCTTTCGCGATGTTCTATTGAAGTTAAACTTCAATAGAACATCGCGAAAATAGAAGAAAATTCTAGAAAAATACTTAATCAAAAATCCTAAGGGTAGAGTAGAGCACACGCCAGGCACCGGTTCGAACCCTGCTGTGGGAGGATTTTCGATAATGCATTTTTCCTTAATATTATTCCTAGTAGAAACTATAGTCAATTAAAATAAGAAATATCTTTAAAAATGGTTATTTCACTGCGGGTATCGGATCTGCAATCATCTGCATCACAACTGAACTTTCGCACAAAGCACCATAGAAGTGAATTGTGGATTTTAATAGATATACGATGTTGTTCATTTGAACTTCAAGTAAGTGGAGGTAAACCAAGATAGGCAGGTAGTAAGTCTGGGAATTATCAAACTGAATTAGCACCCAATAAAGTATACGGGCTTAGTTAGATTGGGTTTAGGTAAGCGCACATTTGCCTACATTGTTGTGCGTTTGCGCAACTTTGTACCAAAATTTAGTACGATTACCATTGATCTCAACCTTAACAGTAGATATGGCATCAGAAGGAAGACAGTTGAAACAAGCCACAGAAGTAACGCTATCTCAAATTCAATGATGCTTTTGACGTTTTCAGCGTCATTCATCGACTTCATCTTAGCACCCACTGCAATAGACGTAACAATATTGTCAGCGCTTCAGCGGCTTTTTATATATTTTTGCGTAAAAGGAACATGGAAAATGTTTGAGACATCGCCTCTAGTACTAGTACATAATATCCATATGGCGATTAAAGACTAGATTTATTATTTCTTTTGTTTATTCAGGCTTCTTGTTCGTGCTTACACAATTCTCCCATGACCGTACACGATATCTTATTCTAATTTGTCTACACGCTTCACTAGCATCAAATATATCAGTATCACACGCTAACATACACATGTATATGTATACTGTATAGGTATCAAGTGCATTGAACTCGTAAAAACTCGCAACTGGCAATTAAATCATAAATTTCGCATCGATTCGACGCAACCAACAATCACACACCAGATAATGAAACAAAACGAATCCGTAATAAAAAGAAAAACTGAAAAAAATCGAGTCAATTGAGTATACGTACGTCAATGTTTCATGCAATCGATTTCGTTGCAGACCGAGAAATTAGTATGTTGTTCTTTTTTCGAACCATTACAAAAAAATAGTGATGTACGCACAGTATGTATGACGCAACAAAGTATCGAGATAAAGCTCTCTTTACAAATCGACGTAACTCTCCGAAGGTCGTAAACTTCAAATATACAATATGGTAGGCGTATAATTTAGAGAAAACCGTTAACTTGAAATCTGAGCACCTATAACGTATCGCGTTTGAAATTAATAAAAACATAAATAAAATATAATTACTGCCGCGCAAGAAACATGCTATCCATTGCAATTATTGTTAAAAACAGAACATGCGGACAGTCGATGCAAGTCGGCAGTGCAATTTTTTTCGTGCTTTGATAAAAATCTATCCCTGCCGAGATATGCTTGCTTTAGCATTTCATCGGCAAATATTTCACTGGATTGTTGCCCTACCTCTTAGATTATACAATTGATAATATGTAAATGAAACACCCGACGATTTAAAAATAAAAGGATTAATATTGGGAGCGTTGGCCTTTAAAGTGACCCAAATAAGATAATTCCGACCGACTGGAGGACGCTGTCAATAAGAATTAAGGATAATGTTGCTAGCTTAAAAATGTATTTTAAACTTTTGTTAGCAAAAAAAAAGTTTTTTTTCTTTTTTCTGTGTGCACGGATTAGGCCTGTTTTCGGGACAGGTTTTGCTAATTCTTATGAATGGTATTTTTAATTCTGTTAAAGATCCCGCCTACGGATGTTTAATCTTTTTTATTGTGGCAAAATTAATCTGTTTGTAAGTGATAAGCGTTGGCCCGAAGGCTCTTGATTTGACTTTTAATTTGATTTTTAATTTATTGCGAACATTCACGAGTTGAGAGAGAACGTACCTTCTGTTAATGCATTTATTTATATTTCTTGCGTTTGTAATTTATTTATTATTTATTTATTTATCAAAAGCTTAAAACTATTATTTATTACAGGCAACAATACCTAATGCGATAGTGAAGCACTTTTAATTTATATTATACTAGCTGCGCCCTGAAGTTCCACCCGCGTACGTCCCGTTCTTGCTAAAATATCAGGATAAAAAGTAGCCTATGTGTTATTCCAGGTTTCCAGCTGTATCTATGCAATTGTCATTACAATCGGTTCAGTAGATTTTACGTGAAGGAGTAACAAAGTCAAACATACAGACATACATACTTACAAACTTTCCCATTTCAAATATTAGTACCTAGCATTTATAAAAGACCTTGGACATTAGTATTTACACACACATTCCCATTATTACATTATTGCATAGGTATAACATTTACATCATCCATTATTATTATTCAATTATTAAATGGTAAATATAGACACCTACCTACAATAACGGCTACTATTTAAAATTGTACAAAATTATCGTAGTTAAAATGTAGGTATTTACCGGAAATAATTCGTAGAAATCGTTTAAAAAAAGATTGGCCTTAATGTTTTTATCGATAAATACTTGCACATCACTTGACATCACTCGCTTAATCCATGACCTCGTATAATTAGTCCTAAAGATAATTAATCATAAGAAGATATTAGAATAAAATCATCTTTACTAATCCATCAATAACCACTAAATAATCAGCCATCGTAGTTTTATATTTTCGTTTTTTAATTTCAGACTACGATCTGACGTTTTGGTTCTTTGTATATGACATCTTTTCTTCAGGAAGATGTGTCAAATCATAGTATATAATTAAAAAATTAAGTATACGTTTAAAATTGTAATATCTGTAGTAAGGTCACTAGGGGGAAGTGCGGCTTTAGGGAAAGAGCAGCGAACATAAATTTACCGAACTTAAAATTGTTATATTGATAAAATCCCTATCTAGTCACGATAATTGGATATTTCCCCAAATATCCACGAAAATTGGATATTTCCCCTATCATGATTGCCGATTTTAACAATATAACAATTGTAAGTCCGGTCAATTGATGCTTGCCGCACTTTCCCCCTTAAGCCGAACTTCCCCCTAGTGACCTTATAGATGTAAATAAAAATAGAAGTTTAGATGTTTGGATGTTTGTGTTTCAACTACCTAACAGATTGCGATGAAACTTGGTATGCAGATAGCTGGAGATCGGGATTAACACATAGGCTTTACATTTTTATCCCTATTTTCCCGCGGGATCGTGAATTACGTAGGTGAAACCGCGAGGTGCTGCTAGTCTGTAATATTTTACTATAAAATAATAAACGTAAATTAATATTTAATTGCAGGATGTTGCACTTAGAGGCATAGACTTGTGATTTGAGTACCTACTAGATATAAATTAATAGGAACCTACCTAGGACTGCTTTTTAGTATTGCAAACTACATTTTTTTGTGTTAGTACATATTTACTCACTTATACATTTAAAAACACCCAGAAAAAAATAACTGTATGGCAAACAAATATTTGTTTTACGTCGGCAATCAAACTCGAAACCTCTGCGCCGTAGTCAGGTTTTCACCAAACGACCCGCAGAAGTGGTCAGGAGTAGTAAGGTACTTATCCATTTTAGATGCCAGGAAAAGGCATAAAGGGTATTGCCCAATTTGGACCCTATGTTACTGACATACAATAATTGCCTACACTAGAAGTAAAGTTCTGTAAAAGGAAGATCTTTAGAAAAAGCTCATAATAGCGATATCTCTACGGGTGGCTCAGACCGAGTGCAGGCGGGTTTTTGCACTGGTGTAGTTTTTAGTTCACCTTTATTATTGCTTATGTTTGCTGGCTTTGAAGCATTTTTATCATATGGGAAAATTCTTTAATATTATATAAATATTTTCCAAACGCAGTAAAAACTACGATATGCAACTAGTGTTGAATAAAATTAAGAAAACGACCATTACATTAATAGTAAATCTAACAAATTAAAATTAAATTAACAACGGACATAAGCATCTGATTGCTAATCTACTAATCTAATAGTTTCCCCGTCAAATAAATATATAAAAATAACTATGAAACTACTAGAAATTAAAGCAATTCTAATAAAATAGTTAAATTAAACTTTTAATTATTGAACCAACAACGGTTTGAGTAAAATTCTTTCAACATCTCTCAAGATAAATTTGCATTTTTTATACATTAGAAAACGGATGAGTTATATATAAAATGCGCTTAATTATATTTCAAAGATTTTGGGTTAATTACGTAGGTACGTATAAATATTTGTGAATAATTTTCAAGCGAATGTGGGTTAAGAGATATAGATCTTTATAATTTGTCTACCAAGTCGTTATTTTGGTATTTGATGATTGAAATTCGTTTGTGTGACGCGGTATTCCGACGATGTATAAAAATTAATATTTATAACCGAGGGCCCAATTTAAGATGTAAAATGAGCATGCTTCTTTGTGGAATAGGTTAGGCTGTAGTTAATTTAAATTCTAATTAGTGAAACAATGAGAAATAGATTTGGACACATTTTTTAATAATAAGGTCTTTGCCCTTTGTAACTTTGTAACTTTAAACGACTTCAAAAAAGGAGGTTCTCATTTAAGTTTAAGATATTACTAATTGCGTCCCGTGGTTTAACTCGTGTAAGTCCCGGTCGCGTGTGAATACCAGGATAAAAGTCTCCAGCTACTTGCATGCCAAATTTCATCGTAATCGGTTCAGTAGTTTATGCGTAAAAGTTCGACAGGCCCTTCACTAGAAAGGATCATCTACATAGATAGATTAATTACATACAAAATGCTTTCTTTACCGGTCTACTCCAATGGCTAGAAAATCGACACCATGTGGATAGCTCATAAGCTGTCATAGTCACATGCTTAATATAACACGATGACAGCGCATATTTTGGAATAGAATAACGGACAAAAAATCAGATCACGCATCGTGCTAGCATGATTTCTAACTGTAATTTCACTTTGTGATTTGCTACTATAATGGCTCTTTCATATTATTTTAGAAAGAATGGATTTCAGTCCTTATGTCATCTTATTTTCGCATAGTGGTGTGTCTCACCTAGTGTTAGTAGAGTTGCCCGGTTGCCCTAAGACCTTTGATTGAACTAACGACTGCTATCAGAGATATGAACCGTATAGTGGTGTGTCTCACCTAGTGCTAGAGTTTTGAAGTCGTCCTAAGGCCTCTAACTTGACCTAACGACTGCTATCAGAGATAACAACCGTATAGTGATGTGGCTCACCTTGTGCTAGAGTTTTCAAGTCACCCTAAGGCCTCTAACTTGACCTAACGACTGCTATCAGATATAACAACAGGGATATTATTCACTGCCTTCCGAAGCACGGAGGAGTTCGAAGAAATGATTTTGCCACACACATTGCGACACCCATCGAAGTAATGACCGCGTCAGGGCGCGACTTTAGAATATCGGCGAGCACAGCTAGAGCATTGAATTGAAATTTGCATGTTTTCTGAAAACGGGTTTTGACAAGTCATGTTTCAAATTTCCTACAACTTACGTGACTTTTGCCACAACTTAAGTGATCTATCCCGGGAAACTTTGTATGAAAGCTGGACAACTGTAAGAAGCGCCGAGGCGCCACCTACCTACTAGGTAAACAGTGATATAGGTATGTATGTACCTAACTAATGATAATGATGAGCTAAGCTACTATGCAATGTGCTAATGTGTTTATGTGCTGTGTGAGTTGTATGCCTTTCCTCTTTCTTTTTTTCTTTCAATGTCGAACCTTTTTTTATTGAAACTTGCGCTACTATAAAATAATGTGTACTGTGCTTTAGTTTTATGTCTCTAATAACAATTTATACGCGTGATCGAAGATTATAGAAATGTATTTTAACAGTTATATTGATGTTGTTAACGACTTGCACAGTAGTTGCTATTGTTTTGGGCCAAGTATGTAACACTAGCAGCGCCCCGTGGTTTTTGTTTCAATCACGCAATAACTACTGATCCCATTGTGATGAAACTTGGTATGCACAGTATGCAGATAGCTTGAGATTGAATTACTTTTTATCCTGATATGCCTGCGAGATCGGGAGTTACGTGGGTGATCAATTCATACATACAAACTTTACAAACGTAGTCGACTGTTTCCTCTCTGGATAATCACATTAGTTAAAATATGTGTATGCCTGAATCCTGTAGTATCAGTGGTATCAGCCAAGACTATGCCCCTAACTTTAGATTTTTTTCATATTCTAGTTTTTCTATATTTTATATCTATTCTAATTATAAAATGAAAAAAAAACAAGCATTATGGTCATTCATGATCATTTCAGATATAGGTTTTATGGCATAATCATATTTGTTCTAATGTCTTTGTGGAGAAAGAGTAGGTAGGCTTTCCTCCTAAGACCCTCGTACTATAACACGATCGGCTGGCACAGCTGGGCCTTGTTAAAATCTTTTATTTAGTTCACTTTTGGGGATTTCGTCGTGGATTCTTGTAATTTTATCAAAGACTTGCTTCACTACCACTCCACAACGAGAATTATCATCGATTTTCAATTTAAGAACATAAAACCCTATCGCGGTATAGGTACTATCAACAATAAAAGTGGGTATCCAGTTAGCCGAAAGATTCGTTTGAACCGAGCGCCAAGCGTGGAATAAGCATATTATACACACGTTGATATAGGTATATCTATAAATATTAAGTAGTCAAATCAAGTTTTTAGTTCTGTGTCGCATGCAAGCAGACGATAGGTAGTAGGTAGGTAACAATTTACACTAATATTATAAAGAGGAAAGATTTGTATTTGTGTGTGTCTGTATGTTTGTAATGAATAAACTCAAAAACTACTGGACCGATTTCAAAAAGTCTTTCACCAAAAGAAAGCTACAATATTCCCACTGGATCGGGACTTACGCGGGTGAAATTAACAATAAAGTCGTAGGTATCTTAACTAAGTGAACCTAAATTTACCTTGCAAGCGAAATTAGACCTTACGGTGGGCAGGCAGTAATGTTGCTGACTGTACATCGAATACTTAATCTATAGGATCCACTATTCAACCATAAAAAACAATATCATGTCCAATCGAACAACACGGGACTTAATTACACCATTCTAAACTATGACGTAGAAAAGTGAACTTTAAGTTATAGGTGGTAAAGTCGAAAGTTAGGTTACAGGAAATGAATGAGGTTCGTAAAAAAATGAGTCTGGTTTGGAAGGAATGTGTTCGCTCGAAGCTTTACCTTAAGTGTGTAGAGTAACGCTTTGGTGTTAATATTTTAGAAAATATTTAGGGTCTTCGTGCAGTCGTGTGGGTTAAGCAACGCCTAGCGCTGTTTTAACTCGGATGGGTGATCGATGAGTGTGGCAAAAGGCGTTTTCTCGAGCTCTTCCGTGCTTCGTAAGACACGTTAAGGAAATGGTCCCGGTTGTTATCTCTGATAGCCAGTCGTTAGGTCAAGTTAGAAACCTTACAGGGCGATCTGAATACACTAGGCAAGCCTCAACACGTAAAGTGTATCTGCCATAAACATGCCCCAGGAACATGGTTATGGCAGATGTAGATTTAATAGCATCAGCGTATTTGCTCTAATGTCTTTATCCAGGCGGAAAACAGTCGACTACTGTTCTCTCCCTGGATAAGGGTAGGTCCTCTTAAATATTAAATTGAGTAACTTCTAAACAGTGGACTTGTCCGTCCATGTTCCGATAAGACCGGTGTAGCGATTAAGAAAGTCGGGTTAGAGCTTTTTCTACTGCTGTCTTCCTTAGTACATCTTAGACTGAATTATCTATCATCAGGTTAGCTAATGTTCAAACCGTAATTTATCGTTTACGAAAAAAAAAGGTATTTAAAAAGTACTATATTTTTTAGAGTCTTTATTATTACTTTATTTTTTAGCAATAAATACTATGGTTTTCTAGAAAATGGTTGGCAACCCTATGTAGGTACCCCGCTTTATTGTTTCAGTAGCTCTCTTGGGTTGCGTTTCAGTATTGGGCGGTTTCAGTAAACGCTACAACAATAAATCAACTGATTGATATTAATTTGAAAAATAACACGAAAAGTGATTGAAATTGAATGAGATCGAAGTTTTATCATGATAGATATTAATTATGAGTGTATTGCCGTTTGAGATTGCAATCTCGACCTGACCCCAGGTCAGATACCAGATTAGAATCGTTCACCGTTGTTTTACCACTGATAGCCGAGGTATTCTGTTGCATAATGTACGCTAATAGACGTTTTCTAAATAACTAATTAATTAACATAGATTTTTCTTCTGGTTTCGCGATGTTGTTGTATTGAAATTAAAGACGTTTTCCGGTTTTAATCGCGTGGTGTTTATTACTTTTAGCTTTTGCTTAGTTTACGTTTCAATGCTTTAAGTTTCGAGACCTATACAGGTATTTTCTTCAGGATTGACTTAACATCGCGAAAACAGAAGGAAAATGTATATTATAAAGTTTATAACTCTTGGTACCCAAAAAGTGGTACCTAACAAGAATTGATATTAACTTTTTAAACTAACACGATTTCCGTCCATCATTATTATTAGAAACATGGTTCTAGATCGAGATGGAGTCTTCTCGCGACTACGGCCGGTTGCCGAAACGTCGAGGTAATTAATAACAATGATTATCAACAACTTATCTATGCGATCTAGACTCGTGTTTCTAATAATAACGACGAATTTAAATTGCATATGACTTTGAATTGCAAATGTTCTCTACATAAGTCTTTTACGTCAAAACAAAGGGAACTAAATTCGTAAGTTTACTTAGAATACCTATGTACATACCTATAGATATACCTAGTGTGCACAAAACAACTAGTTGGCCTTCGCCTGTCAAATTATACACTCACCCACTAACGAAATTGACAAATGTTATTTATGGCATTTGCTGTCAAATAATACACGGTGTGGTAAAATAATTAGGTCTGTTGTTTTCTTAACTTTGGTCGTATCGTAAGTGAACATGTTTAAAATGTACAAGTAAAACTAAAATGTAAGACCAGAGTCTCCTATCACAGGTATATTTATACTTAAAAGGAGATTCTGTATACTGTGTACATTTTGTAGTTATTTGTGTTAATAAAATAAACGATTTTTGTTTTTTTTAACCCCCGACGGAAAAAGATTGACGTGTTGTGTGGGGTGTTATAAGTTTGACGTGTCTGTGTGTCTGTCTGTCTGTCTGTCTGTCTGTCTGTGTATCTGTCTGTGGCATCGTAGCTCACGAACGGATGAACCGATTTGAATGTAGTTTTTTTTGTTTAATAGGTGTCTTTTGCGCGAGTGTTCTTAGCTATGTTTGATCAAAATCGGTTCAGCCGTTCATAATATATGTTGGTTGAAGCTCGGAAATAAAAACCGAATGTTTTCAAATATGCCCCAGTGGGGTATCAAATAAAAGAGCATGACTGTTGTGACAACAATATGCAAGTTTCATCAAAATCGGTTCAGCCGTTCAAAGTATATGTAGGGTCAAACGCGGAAATAAAAACCGAATGTTTTCAAATATACCCGAGTGGGGTATCAAATAAAAGGACGTGACTTTTGTGACAAAAATAAGCATGTTTCATCAAAATCGCTTTTACAAAAAGGGTGAAATAAAAAAATTAAATTATTTTATCGTATCCCTATAATTGAGTAACGTTGCAATAAACCTTTTTAAAACTTATAGGATAGGTATGTATGTACTTACCTACTACAAGTTTTAAAAATAATGTCTTTTTTTTCTCGGGTCACATTTTGTTTTTTTTTATTTCTCGTACTTCGACTATGTTACATCTTAGACCGCGATCGCTACCTATTAAGACAAGTAATGAGGGGATAAACCTTGTTATTATTTTGTATTTTTTGTTTAATATACCTACATTGGTTGATTATTATTGTTCCCAAATTATTTTATTCATCGTATCAACAACGCCAACATTTTTTTTATAAATTTTATTTATCGTATGTAGTGCTAGTTCCACCAATTTAAAGGAGAGTTTTCTATTCTATTGTGCAAGGATTAATAAAAACAATCCAGATTCTATTTTTTTTAAACAAAAATGTAGGATCTAAATCTCATTGCTAGCAAGTGTAGTTGTATTTACAAGCAAATTGTTAAATATTTCACGCTGTACCCGTTTGCCGAGTTGTCCGTCTGTCTTCGAGATTCTGAACGACTCCATTTTATCTAAAACGTAATTTACCTCATAATTTAAGTTTCATGTCAAAAGAAACACAACAGCCTCACCTACATACAGTGCCACTGACTTATCTGAATCCTGAAGAAAGGACCTGTAAATGGTCTCGAAACGTTGATTATTAAAAGAATGCTAAAAGTAATAAACCGAAAAATGAGTTTAATTTCTAAAAAGGATTCTAATAATACTATCACGCCATCGTGGTGGCTTCTTAAAATAATTATATTTACTTCAGTGGCATCGTCTAATCTGCTGCCTTATTCTGCAAAAAAACCGTGTAAACGCCGGCTAGCTTCTACACGGTTCGCGAGTTATTTTGTATTCTAGACGTGCAAAGAAGTCTCGTGACGTGCCGTGTAGCAACCTGTAGGCTTTTTGTTTTGTGTGACGTCATTGGCTTCTAGAATACCGAGTTAACTTCACAGATTTCAACGTGGTTTTAGAAAAGTTGACTGGAGTCTACATCGGATCTATGTAGTTTTTTCTTACAGAATAAGGCCGCTGGTTCAATGGAATACCTTTTACGTTTTCTTAAAGAAGTCATAGCAATTTGACGTGGAAAATTCACACAGACTATAGCAGAATGATTATGTAGGTAGGTACCTACTTATAGGTGATTATTAAAGTTCGCTCAGGGAAGCTTCGCTCGAACAAAGGTTCCGTGAGCTCACTACATTAGCGGTTATCGCAGTTTTAATCATTTTCATTCATAAATTAGAAGAAAAGTCAACATCCCCGGGGCTTCTGGAGGAGGTAATTATCGGCTAAGGTCACTAGGGGGAAGTGCGGCTTTGGGAAAAAGAAGGTAGGTACATCAATTTACTGTACGAAATATCTACCTATATCATGGCTTATCAAATCAAAGAAGACGATTTTATCAATATATTATATTTTATCAACAATTGATTTTTCTTCTGTTTTCGCGATGTTGTATTGATGCTAAAAGTAATAAACACCACGCGATTCAAACAGAAAAATGTATTTTATTTCAATATAACAATTATTGTAAGTCCGGTAAATTGATATTTACCGTATTTTCCCTATAAGCCGCACTTCCCCCTAGTGACCTTACTACTGTTAGGTACCCAAAAGTAGTATAGGTGCTGGGCAGAAGTTGTCCAGCACCTATACCAGCCTTCCAGCCAAGTCAGCGAAGCTCAGAGAAAGAACGGATCAATACGTCTTTAGCTAAGCCCTGAGTTTCCTCCTTAGTAGTAACTCAATTCATACCAATTATATTTAATAGGTACGCAGTTCATGACAGTAAATACCACCCTGTCCAAACTGTCTATTTCAGACACGTTTTATTGATATTATTGTTATTTGAAGGAATTTCGAATTAATAGGCACGTCCTTGAACTGGACTAGAACATAACTTTGATACTATGGCTATTATTTATTACCTATTTATTACATAGATACAGGCCGAATGTAATAATAATAGTTATTGGTTTGCAGAAAGCTGGAGATCTAATTAATACATAGGCTACTTTTTATTCCCATACTTTCGCGCGATCGGGTGAAACCGCGGGGTGTAACTAGGGGCTAGCTAATTAGAAGTTAGGAGAGAAAAATATAAAGTTTCGCAAAAGCTTTCAAAGTCTGTATTTTTGCAAATTATCCTTATTATCTGTGCTTAGGTCTCATAAAAGAATAGAGGACCAAAAGTCTTCACTTTGAACTTAGTAAAAAAAGCCTTGGTCATTTGGGAAAAATCAGTAGTAATTTATAAAAAAAGCTTTCGATAAATATTTGCTTGGTACTGCATTGCTGACTGTACATTTTGCAAATACAAACCTGAACATTACTCTCAAGGCGAAAGATAAGCAAGTACAAAATAGTACATTTTGTATCAATCTTGCAAATAAAACAGGAATATTGAGAAACTACGGGCTGCGCAGGCGCAGCGAGCGCTCGCACCGCGCGCGCATAGATCGCGCCGCTCTGTCTGCGCGCTTGAGGTCACTGATTAACCGAATTTACTGAGCTGCTGGATTTATTTATCTACATTTTGTAAGTGACCGCATTTCAAAGCAGTAGGTACTTACTTATGTTGAGATTAAGATATCATGGCAGATACCTATAGGTTTTATGACATAAACATATTTTGCTCTAACTTCTTTATCCGGGGAGGAAACAGTCGACTACGTTTGTATGGAGAAAGAGTAGGTAGACTTTCTTCTTAAAGTACTGCATAGTATCTTTACGAAGCCTATAACCAGTGTTGGTACAAGGCAACGACCGCGGCTTGTAGCGAAGACTATTCCATGTTCCGATACGGTGGCCGGTGTAGCCTCTGAGGAAGACGGATCAGAACTTGGTCCACTGCCGTTTTGCGTGTCACCTTGGGGACGAGGAGGTTCACCATATGAGAACTGGAGGGTTACTTCGGTTCGTTTCGATACGACAACGATACTGTCATAACGATGGTTCTACTGTCACCCTACTATGAGAATGCGACAGTAGAATCATCGTATGACAGTATCGATGTCGTATCGAAACGAACCGCAGTAACCCTCCAGGGCTCGGTATTGGGGGCATTATCTTTCTATTTATATGACTGATGCCCGAAGGTACCTACCTCCCAGTTCTGGGGGTATAGCGGCCCTTTTTCGAAAAGACAAATGGTTAATATTTATGTAAAATCACTAATGCGTCATTGTGCAAAAATTGATTCTAAATTATGTGCATGTATACATTTCATTGAACGTGACTGTACTTCTAAAATATGATATTATTAAACTCGACATAAAGGTAATAAAAGCGCGGTAAATTAACTCGACATAAAGGGCATAGAAATGGGACAGAAAACTAAGACCGACATAGGGGTAATAGAAGCGAGACAAGGTTTTCGGCTCGACATACCGGGACTCGACATAAAGGGAATATATCATATAAACGATATCCTGATATCATAAACTTCTTCTTTTGCTTCTTCTTCATATCGTATCGATTACAACTGATTGTTGGAAACGTGCCATCTTCCTGTAGCGTATGGTATTTCAAACACAAAGTTGATAATTTTCCACCGGTAATTCTTGCTAATTTCCCGAAATACTTTTTTATAAGCGCGATTTAATTCTGCTCAGCTCCATCTATCGGTAGCGAGTTTGAACGTCAAACAGTCGGCGTCGCTACAAAAACGCAACTCAACGACTTTTAAAACAACACGCCTCGAGAATACAATTACCATATAACAATGTGAAACAATATAGCGGGTATTTTGTATACTAGGGTTGTTATGGAGCACTGTATCCGTAACCGAAACTGTCGGATATTCGAATGAAGAAAAAAAACCGTAACTGAATCTGACATAAATATTTCGTAAAGGTGCGAAAAGGATATACAGAAAATATATCCGTAGGTTACGTACTACAGATTAGGAACCCTATCCGTAACCAATACGAGAGTCACATGACTCCCGGAAAAACTATTATGATTTATACAAACTTTCTTAAAATAATGAAAAATAATTTATGGCATATTTAAAGATCGTGCTAGTTAAACAAGTTACCTATTACTCTACCATATGACTCTTTTCAGACTTATATCTGTATACCTATATATTACAAATAATAATAAATATTGCACCAAGTTACACACAGCGCAATCTAGCCCCAAACTTCACTAGGCTTGTACTATGGGTACTAGTCAACGGATATATGTTTAACTTTTTTTTCAGATCCGAAATTTAACATCCATAACATCCCTATTCCGTATACTAGTTGAGCCAGCCGGCTCCGCCCGCGCCCCTACGCTTGCTATGCAAATGTCATCGGATACGGCTCTGTGTGGAGGTGGCATGTGCTATGCAAATTTTGATGATGATTTGTTGAGTAGATGTGTGAATATGATCTTGGGTAATGTTTTACTCGACTTTGAAAAGGAGGTGTGGTTTGTAGGGTTCTGTCGTAAGAGCTAACATGGGTGCAAAAATGGCCTCGGGATGCTGAAGATTGTGCGAAGTGAAGACGTAAAAGTAGGAAAGCGGACCCTGAGCTCCCGAGAGGCAACCGGGAACATCGTTCGGATGATGGTGACTTTTCAGGGACCACATCCGATTCATAATCATGATATCATTCGATTCCGATTTTTATTTTTGTACCTCAGAGGTAATAAAAAAGGAACACTTATACGATCACTTTCTGGTCCGTCTGTATGTTTTCTTTTAATATTTGAAAGGTTCGCGAGATGTGAATTTGCGATGAGGATTAAGATGTACCTCGATTCCGTCGATTTTATTTATTTTGAATTGATCTCGAATGCATAAATAATTAATATTAACTGTTTAGATCATTAATTTTTATGTTATTGCTGTTTTTAATAATAAAATAATAAGGCAAGTATACCTAAGTACTGATTTTTAATTCATGTAAAACTACTTTCGTTTTTGTAACTGCAAATTCTCCTACTAATTTTATAATTTGTGTGTATGAAAGTAAGTAAGTAAGCAAGTGTGTTTGTAACCTGTAAATCCATTGCGATGAAACTTGGTATGCAGATAGATAAATATGTGGATGAATACTAAAGCTTTCTATACCTTTTTCTATACCTACTTAATATTATAAAAAAATATTTGTTTGTACCGAATAGGCTCTGAAACTACTAGACTAACTTGAAAAAACTTTCACCAAAATAGAAACTTACATTGTCAAGGAGTGACATGGGCTACTTTTAACTCCGATACATTATCGAGGAGTAACATAGGCTACTTTAATCCCGCGGCTAGAACCATGAGATGCTACTAGTATTCACAGATTACAGTAGCTTTACAATATTTGCATACAATCTGTGGTAAAGCTTACCACAGATGTTCAACATTCAAGCCAGAGACACAGATAATAATTCCGTCAAACCTAGTTACATTTGAAACGGGATGTCGAACGGATCTCGACAATTCAATACATCAGACGCACATCAGTTTCCTGCGATAGATTGAATAATAAAATGTCAGCTGATTTTTATCAGTAGTACCTAGAATACCTGCTCATTAAGATGATGCTCATTGAGTCCAAATGCAAGACTGCTCCTTCAGATACTTCATATGTCTTAATATCTATGTATATTATTATAAATAACGATGTAAAGGCACCTTCTAAAGGACTAGACTCCTCGAGTCAGTCTAGTCTAATCTAGATGATTTTTTGAACTCCAAATGCGAAATAAACCATTTATTTCAGGCCACAAAGGACCGTAAATACATACCTACCTTATAGACTGAAATACATAATGACCTAGTCTAGATAAGGTGACACTATTATTTTTAAATGAAAAAGGGAGTGATATCTTCTCAACAAAAGTAGGTTAAGACAAAAGGGAACAATATTTTAAAGAACTAACTTTATTTCTGTTTGTTTTCTTTCGTGAAAAAATATGTCTTTGGTTCGTTTCGATTAGCTTTTTTTCACTTCGACCGTCTTTTGACTTCGTGTGTATTTGTATGTAAAATATATGCATAAGATATATACGAGCACCTTTGTGTAAAGGTTGGTATTATTGTACAAGTATAATATATCATCAATGTCGCAACCTACCAATCACAATACGATTGACAATGTAATTTAGATAATCAGATTCATAATCATTAAATGATTGAATGTAGTTTGAACTCTATCATTTTGTAATACAGGTGAATTTACAATGATTACATTTTAGTTTGTAGGTTTATTGGTTAGCGTTTAGGCGGTTAGGGTGACTGTAGATTTGACTTCTTTAGATTTGTGGATGTAGATTGAAGAATATTTGTAGATTGATTAAGATTTGTGGTTGTAGATTGAATAATCTTCATCGGAACTGGATGGGTACTTTAATTCTACGAACTTACGAACGAAAGAAAGAAAATCTGTCATCCGTCCAATATGTCTGTCATCCGACCTACAACATAAAATAAATGACAGATTTTCTTTTGGAATTATCGTTCGTTTTATCTATATTCATAAAGATATGGCGATGTTGTATCCTCTCACAAACGACTACCTTAAATATTATCTATAAGTGCTGAAATCACATAATTTTATAGCTTACTATAAGCAGGGCCATCTAAAAATGAGTTTAGGTCACTTAAACAGACAGACGGGCTATCAATAGGCTATAGCTAACTACTGAAAAACTAGGTACCTATTGAACCGATTAAAATTTGTTTTTCACTA
Source organism: Idaea biselata (assembly GCA_958496205.1). Taxonomy (NCBI): domain Eukaryota; kingdom Metazoa; phylum Arthropoda; class Insecta; order Lepidoptera; family Geometridae; genus Idaea; species Idaea biselata. The sequence goes on from OY292397.1 coordinate 1,580,817, forward strand.
TTGGACAGTTCAATAGACAAAGGAAGGTCGTGGTATACCTACTTTATATCGTAATCCAACAAGTAGAACCCGAGTTATTAACGAAAGACTGAGGCAGCCACCCGCTCATCGGTGAGTTTTCCACTATAGTACGTTTTTTAATAACAGACTATAATCTGACGTTTTGTTTCTTTGTATTTGACATCGGAAAGATGTGTCAAATCGTAGTCTACAATTAAAAAAAATGAAGTTAAGATACAGACTAACTGAAACCGAAGCTAATCTATAATATTAAAACAACAAGTAATAAAGTATTACGATCCGTTCCGAAGGACCAGATAAAATATCCCGCAAGAATCAATCGAGATAGCCACCGTACTTGTCTCTGAAACCCGTGTCCGTGGGCGAGTAAACTCAGATTAAGATAAAACGAGTAAACAGCAAAGCCTCGTGTACACTGTACTCTATGGGCACTGGATATGTTCGTATCTAACGTCTGTGTACATACATCCTATTATTAATATTACTGATTAGGCTTAGGGAGATAAGCAGTTAAGTTTTTCTGCCATTATCCTGTAAAATCTAATTCTTATTTGTTCGCCGTGTTTGTTTAAATACTTTTTTTTTGCTTTTTTTACTTAAAAGCAGTATCTACGATGCATTTAATTAATCTGTACCAAGTAAAAAACAAGTAATTTTCTGCATTGTCTATTCTGCTCATAATTTCAAAGGTTCTTATCAGATCTGTACCGAATTGAAATGGAACCAAGTAAATTCTATACCTTTCTAACACACGATCTGACCTCAGACGGATATATAGAAAACACCCAGACTAGAAACAAATATTCATTTTTAAGCATAAACACTTGCACCCGGCGGGAATCGAACCCGCAACCTTCTGCATTGCAGTCGGCCCTTCCCCTGACGCGCCACAGAGGTCGTCTAAAAAACGAAATTTAGTAGCGATTATCCCTCAAAAATCCTTCACATGGCAACCCTAAAGACATACCAGAAGACAGCAATTTGCTCACCATTGTCCGAGAATCTCTCATGATTAATGACGGACTTTTAAATTTATAAATAAACTTTTATTTTAAACCTGAGCTTATAAAAGAAAGGTTCACCTCTGACATAGGCTTGAGTTACTTAACGTTCTTAAATTAGCTTGTGTACATTTTTACTGCTTCAGTGTATTGATTAAGATTCGTTGAGCGGAGATTTTTAATCGGAACTGTCAAGGTTATTACAGTGAATGCCAAACATTTTATCTGTCGTTGCAATATTTTCAATGTGAAACAGTATCTAAACCACCTTTAGGGTTTCTGTACAGAAATCCCAGTTAGAAGTAGCAACGCGATTATAATCGTTTTTTTTTTATTTCAAGTAACATTATGTCGAAGTAAATTAATCTATTTCTTCGGTTTTCGCGATGTTGAATTGAGATTAAACTCATTGATAGATTATTCTTCGTTTCGGTTTTAGCAACGCGATTGATGAGTTTAATAATAAATATATAATAAATACATATAATTATTTTAAAACACGATAATAAAGTTAAACATAATTATTACAATAAATTATTGATGTAAAATTAAAATATTTCTTCTTCTTCCTAATAAATAGGTAGGTTACGTACCTACATAGCTATATTCAATGGGAAAAGCTGTGAGCAGATGGCGCTGGCATCGGATGATCTTTTTTTTTTTTTGATGGTCTCCACGAATGAAAACGCCGAGTTTTTTTTTCTTTCGGTCTGAGAATGATATGGCCAATTTGGCGCCGAGAGTTATAAAAAACACCTGTTTGACAGTTCTTAATTCAAACCTAAGATCATTCGACTAACGCCCTCTGCCGGGATAAAAAGTTAGTGTTCCTCCTCATTCAAAGTCTGCTATTTGATTCACGATAAGAAGAAGAAGCACAAAGCATATTCAAAAGGAATCACTTCAAATGCCTCACTACACGAAACTAACAATTTCTACCCATCAAAATGTTTTAATGCGGATGACGTTTGGGAACCGAACTGAAGGCAAGGGTCTACCTACCTGATGTAATAATGGTAATTATTTTGGGTACAATTTGGGTAGTGCATTGAAGACAGGTAGATGTGACCGGCCGTGACGGGACAGAGGTGCTCAAACTTTAAGTTAAATGACCCTAAACCTTAGATTACCTAGCGAGTATTCTAACAACGAAGTTCGAATTTTGATCCATATTTTCATAATTTCACGAAAAATTTGACGGTGTTCCAGTATCAGGCGACCTTTGTCCTTCTTTTCTCTAATAGAGATCAGTCCAGTTCTATGACATAAATAAACATCATTTCTAAAAGATTATTTGGTAGGTACTTAGATGTCGCTAAATTTCGACTTAGCGGGTACTGGTACTCGTGACGAAGCGGTCTAACGGGCTGGTTCGGATTAAAAGTAGTCACAGGTTCGAATCTCACTGAGTACGATTTTGTATGATTACTAGATATCTATGTACTGACTTATTTACAGTGTTTGTAAATTGCAATATTTATCTTTTGGTACACAAATTATTTATTTTATTTAACAAAGGCTTGTTCTTTAGTTTTTGTTACAAATAAGCTACGGAAACTTTTTTTCGTTTTTAATGTCTCCAGCGCCATTTTGCAAACTCACTTATAATCGTCTACGTCACATAATTTTTATAATAACATATTCGAAACCTGAATATATCTGCTTAATTGATTTTTTACAACACAAAATTCGTTTTGATTTAATAGCGCCGACTCATTAAACGCTGTTAATTTTAATCAATATAAAACTAAGATTAACTATGCTAATTTCCTGTTATATTTTATTTTTAACTAAATTCGAATACTTGCCGTTTAGCCCCGGCATAGAATACGGTTACCCTATCTCTTCTCGTAGGTGTCGTAAAAGGCGAATAAGGGCTCTGAGGGAGACTATAAAGTTCTCCCCGCTCGGTGAAGGATAAACTGCTTGGTCCCTCTAGGTGTCATGCAGACGGTCGCCCGTAAAAGTTTGCCAAATCTATTTGCAGAAGGTATGGTCAATGATGACTTCCTACTGCGCCGACTCCAAATCCAAACAATTTGGGGTTTAGCAGGTCCCGAGAGGGGTGCAACCGGGAACATCGCTCGGATGAAAAGAAGAAGGGAAGTGTGTTTAATAATAGTAGGTCATCATCATCATCATCATTTCAGCTGTAAGAAGTCCACTGCTGGACATAAGCCTCCCTCATAGATTTCCAGATGCTTCGGTCATAAGTGGCCTGCATCCATCGTGAACCCGCGGCCTTAACCAAGTCGTCCGTCCATCTCGTGGTCTGCGCTTTCCGATCCGCGGTCTCCATTCGAGAACTTTTCGGCCCCAACGACCATCTGCTCTCCGTGCTATATGTCCTGCCCACTGCCACTTCAAAGAGCTAATCCGTTTGGCTATGTCGGTGACCCTCGTTCAATAGTATAATACGCATTAGGACTTACTCATTAGTATCTCGAATAGTAGGTACTAATGCGTAAGTCCAAATCTCGTGGGAATTTAGAAAAATCTATCTTATCGGATGGTTACATCATTCAAAGAACACACACAGCTCTCTACTATCACCGGTTTAGGCTGTGCGTTGATTTACTAGTCAGTCAGGACAAGGAATTTTACAGATATATATTTATACCTACATTTTAAAGCTCATACGATGTCCAGTAATTAACTACCTATGTATTTTATAGGCCGCGCTAAATCTTAAAGACTCAAATGTAATTAAGAAACGGATCAGGCTACTGTTTTATTCGTAATTACGAATAGTTATAAAATGTTGATGGGTTTTAAATGTCGTTTTATAGTTGGGGTTGACTTGGAATTTACTAGAATGATCTCCGTTTGACTGTACTATTTTTAATAATAAATAACATTAATTAGAGGTATCTTTTTATGTACTTTAATTGCTGCTAAAATCGTCCAGACCACTGAAAACATAACTTTGAGTAGCGTAACTTTTTGAAACCAATAAAGGTGCAAAGCGTATTTTTGTTCTTGTAAATAAACGTGGTCAAGTGTGAGGCGGACTCGCGCTCGAGGGGTTCCGTCCGTGCCGTTATCAAAAAACCCTCACAACTATTGTATGGGAGCCCCACTTAAATATTAATTTTATTCTATTTTTAACAGAAATATTAACATCTGTGAATTGGAGTGTCTATCTATCACGGTTGCTGAGAAACAGTGACAGACAGGACAGTGGAGTTTTAGTAAAAAGGTCCCTTTGGGTACGGAACAAAAAAAACAAGTTAGATTCCAAAAAACTGTTTCGTTTCGTCATTAACAAATATTTTCTTATAAAAAAGTAACTAAAGTTGAGAGCCACTGACTTAATAGCAGGTACTGAAAGGACGTTAGGCGCCAGCCGTAATTTCTCCAGTATCATTGTCGATTTCCTTAGAAACGTGGGACAATTACATAAATAGTATGAAAAAGTGTATTTTAATGTTGTATTTTATGAGACATGGTAGTTTATAGTTTAATTGTATTGTGAATAAAAATGGCTTATAAATAAAAATCACTTTGGCAACATTTTGAATTTTTTTTTTTAGAAGGCTTTTTTTTTAAATGGCATCTTCAAATCGGCAAGTTAAATCTCGCGAATTCTAGCTTCAAGAAATAATAAATTATGCCGATTTGTATTGGTTTTTGGAACACATGGTTTGTTTGGTGTTTGAGGGCCCACACCTACAGCACACATATTAAAGCAATTTGTGGTTGTGTGCTGTAGGTGAGGGATCTATAGTTAAAGTTACAGTGTATTTTGAGCTAAATACGCGAATAAGACCAGTAAAAAAAAATACATACCTACTGTCTTTAAACTTTAAAATCGAAGGAAGTAAAACGTGTACCTTTACTTCCTTAGATTTTAATAGATTTCCTTGGATTTTACCCTTTGAATGTATAGTAGGGTTTGAGCCACAGGTTTAAGCTCTCTATAACTCCCATATAGAACTTTAGCAACTCTTATTAGCACCTTAATGTTAGTTGGTAACATTACACAGAACGCTACAATAATTTACAATAATATTTACCTGTAATTTTTGCTATTACCAACAATCAGTGTAAAAGCTTACAGTTTATGTGTTTACAATCTATAATACGCGGTATCTTTGTACGATAGTTCATCATTAACCGACACCAATAAAAAAGAATATTACAAAGTAATGCAAATTCTTAGACGGTTTTATGATGTGTAATATGTTTTTTACAACTCTATATTTGCTTTTAGCATTTGTTTTTTTTTTCGTTAATGGGCGATGCGCGATGGTTTTCTTAGAAATGTAGAAGTATTAGAAAATTACCAATGTTTACTATGAAAGTATCAAATCAATATACGAGTTTAATAACATTAGAAAATAGTAGGCATGGAAAAGAAATAAATAAAAGATCTTCAATTTTCGTTTTTTTTTTAAATTTGTAGATGCTTTTAAAAATATTTGAACTTAAGTTATTTGTAGATATAAAAACAGTCAAGTCGCCGTAGTTATATTGAATGAACCTTAAATGAAAATATCTGTTAACTTAAAAATTAGCAATTAAAACTTTTTTTAAATAGACATTCTGAGTGACCCTTAAAGAAGTAGCTTTTAAAGTTTTAAAACTTACAACTGATCGAGTTGTAAGTTTTAACTATTAAGCTTACCTTTTAGGTTTTAATATAACAAAAAGCCTGAACCTATTAATAAACTTGCAACAAATATGACTAAGAATTTCCAAGAACCGTTCTTTCCTTCACCGCACTCTACTTTGCTATTAAAAAATCTCCGAGCGCTCTATAAAAGTAATTAACTTCGGTTGAAGATAATTGATGAAGCCCAGAGATTGCCTTTGACTTCAACGAAACGCCCCAGATGATAAAGAACTCTAACATCATCAAATCAAGGCTCTTTTTCTAAAATCACTAGCGGAATAGACTAATAAAAGTGAGGAGATGGGCGTAGGGCCCAGAGAATAGTAAAATAAAACTTTTTTTTTATATTGGCCTGGTATTATTAAAAAATCGTCAAGTTCGAACGGATTTTTGTTTTGAATGTGTATGAAGGATGATGTTTTGACGTTGTGTATGTATGTTGTATGGGTGTGTTGTATGTGTGAGTGTAATTTGGGATGTAGCGATTGTGCTGGGGGCTAAGCTGTAATGATGGATTTTTCTATGTGAGTCGACCGGTCCGGAATAGACGCTAATGACCTTGCTCACGTTCGAATTTTGAATTAGAGTAGTGTTTTGAGATGGGTAGGCCGTATGTTGTATTGTAGGTATGCATTTGAATTTAGAACAAAATAACTGGCAGCTTTAGCGGGAACGTATTAATAAATAAGCTAACCAGATAAGTTTGTGAAATTCCTGTTGGATATTTTTCAATTATTTAATTCAGTGAAAGGGTGAGAATTTAGTGAAAATGGAAATCAGCGTTGAATATGAACTTTTTTTGCGCCTACAGAGTTATAATAGTTAAGTAGCTACCACTGTGTAGCCTTGAATCTGTGAACTATTCGTTTTACGAAAAGCAGATCATAACTTGATGCAACATAGTACTTAAGTTGGAACCGACTATATGCACGTGCATTAACGGGCGAAGCCATTATTTAAAAAAAAAAGATATACCTAGAGTTCGATCTTAAAATATAACGGCAGAGTTTTGGCGCGAATGCGTTGAGGAAATAAAACAAGGTAAAATGCGTGTAAATTGTTTATTTTGGTGGCATTTTAATTACTTTTTTCGTAATTGTATGAAAATAAAATGAAAATCAGCGCAAAACATGGAGCTTTCGCGATGCTTTCAAATCTCGTGACGAGTTGTTGTAAAATTCTTAACAGCAAAACTATGACTTTCCCTAGATTTGACCAACCATACGACGACATTTTTTACTTTTTTATATGTAAATAACTTGCAAATATTATAAACACTCGACACTTGCTAACTCCCAAATGGCTATCATTCGGCCTAAGACTGAGAAAAAAAAGTAACAGTACAAAAAACTGAACTAAGACGCAATCAACTAAACTTCTTTCCTAAATTGAAAACGCATTAACAGGCCTCAAAAAACTGTATAAAATCGATCAACCCCACAATTTTGCACGACTAACAATATTTCTTTGTGTGGGTCAAACATGTTGTCATGGTCGCGTCGTCGTTTTACCTGTGGGTTTTTTTATTAATTGCTATGCAGCTCCGATGGTCTATTCAAAAATAGGACGTGTTAATATGCAAGCAAGTTTTTTGAACGAAAGGGTAGGTACCCACGTTTTTTTCGAGGATCAATATCTAAAAAGATATTTTATGCATTTGTTATAAATAAAATTGTGAAGTCAATATACTCAAGAGTGCACCATAAAGTTTTAAAAATCATACAGATGCAGGGCAGAATATATCTCCTTTTGCCTTAATTATAGAGTTTTTTTGGTTTTTCCGAGTGAATTTTAAAGACTGTACCTAGCATGCCATAGCCGAGGACATGTTACCGAACAAGGAGAAGCATTTCGATGTATCTTTCCAAAAACCAATTAGTGAAAGTTACTAAAAACGGAACCAATCCTAAAGGAAAAAATGCAAAAACTCGTAGACCTTAAGGGTCTAGGTCTTGCTAAGTTGCTACAAATTATCAGGGACATGGTTAAAACCAAAAATGGGGTTTTGTTTCTGTTATGGTCGTCTTTTGTTTCTATCTCGATCGGCTGTGTACTACGACCGTCTTTTGACTTTTTGCGTGTTTGACTTTATGATTGTTAGACCTGACTTAGCACGTGTTTGACTTTATGCGTATTTCACATTTATCGCATGATCTATTTAAATCCAAACCCAGTGGCAAGTGAGCGTTGAACTTGATTACGTAGGTACCTACTACGCCATTTGCCACAGTGCCATTTTACTGCCCAGTCTAACGAGTTCAATCGAGTTCAAATAACAAACACTAAAACCAATTCTTACAAACATTCCTCATCCAACATTTAACTTAAATCAAGTAATACACATCAACCAGTAAACGTCTGAACGGCTAGACCTTAGGAAATTTATCGTCATGTCGACGTATAGCATGGCAATAGAGTTCTCGATAAATCTGACTTGCGTACGGGAAATAAATACAAACATAAACATGGGTAAAAGGGAAGATAATGTTTTAATTGTGTCAATGATTTGTGTCGGTGAAAAGGCGGTGTTGGTCTAGTGGTAGATACCCCGACTTTCATTTCGAGGGTCGTGGTTTCGTATCCAGGCCGACCGCGCATCAATGTCTTTAAGGAAAATGTATGTGCTATAACATCACTCTTAGGGTGAAGGAAAACATCGTGAAGAAACCTTAAGCTAAAAGTCACGCAAAAATGCCCAGTTATAGGGCTGTTTCGGAAACACACAGTAAAAACTAACTAACTAACTCATTGTGCGAGTTGCTTTTGGTTGGCCAATGTTATGAAACATGGTAATTTTGTGCTCAGATTACTCACTTACATATTATAATCGCTGATTTACAGCTGCATTAACTGTGTATCGTTTGTCTTTTACTGTGACATGAAGTTTCAAAGTTGACTGACAGAGACAAAAGTTACGTAACCATGATTATGATTTGTAAACTAAACTTTTCTTTTTGTTTAAAGCATTTATTCATAAGCCATATTTATCATTCATTTATAGAGGTGTAAATCGACTGCATGGAAACTGGACACCAACATCCGATAGCAAAAAGTTATAAATTGTTAGTATACGTTGTCGTGATATTTGTATTAAATAATGCAGCTTCACTTTTAAAAATAGTTTACCAATTTTAAAAAATGTTACCCTAACAAGAAATATATACCACCAAAGTTATAGTTAGTTACTTAAGAGGACTCCATACTCTCTTTCTCCATACAAAATAGTCGACTGTTTTCTCCCTGGATAAAGACATTAGAGCAAATATGTTTATGCCATAAAACCTATATCTGCCATGACCCTGCCCCTACGTTTTAATTTTCTAATTAGAATAGAAATGCAATTCAGAAAAATTAGAAAAACTTAAAATCAAAACGCAGGGGCATAGTCATGGCTGATAAAGGACTTATGTCATAAACATATTTTTTCTAATATCTTTATCCAGGGAGGAAACAGTCGACTACGTTTGTATAGTTTGTATGGAGAAAAGAGTAGGTAGACTGTCCCCTTAAGCTCTGTATTACCATAGTAGAAAAACATAATAGTATGCAAACTTGTCAGTTTTCTATAAAAGGGCTTTACAAGAAGTCATGTTTCCTACAAATTATGTGACTTTTCCTACAAATAAGAGACCGACCGGTCCCAGGAAAGGAAAAATGTATGAAAGATGGGCCAATGTAAGAGCGCCGCGAGGCGCCAACTAGGTACTAGGTAAACTTTTACATACCTAAGTACTATTACTCAATGAACAAACATTTCGCACATCTAATAAATAAAGCACGTACTTTATTCTTTTTTTTTATAGCACTACCGATAAATGTTGAAGATATTAAAATTTCATGATTGTGGTAGGCACTATTTATAGGTACTAGGTAGGTACCCATTCGTATGAATTAGCTACATTTACAACTCGTTTAGTTGCTGCCGTGATAAGAAGTAACCAATTATTATTGCTAAAGAAAATACTGTAATAATAATCTAGCTACATTATAAAATACTTAGGCTATTTCGTCTCTAAAAGTAAACCTCAATGCGACCCACTTTCCCAACACATTTCAATATACCGTATCCATATTTTTCTCAAGTCGGCGGTAAAGTTTCTACTGTCAACAGACTTGGCGGGAACGGCTCGATGTTATTAAGTTTTCTCTACAATTAAACTGCAGTTCTTAGAATATTTGAGCTAGAAAACCATATTTGATGAAGTAACGGTTTTTTTCCTAATTAAGTGTGGCATTTTTCTCGTACTTTTTCTCGTAGAATATGTGGAACACATCGATGTAGGTAAAGTTTAAATATGGCGCAGTGCATGTTATGGAGAACGTATTATTGTGATTTTAGTAAAAATAAAATGTTGCACGACGTTACACAATCTAGCCCCAAACTGAGCACTAGGCTTGTACTATGGGTACTAGACAACGGATATACTACATAATTATACATTTTTACACAGATTACTCAGATTTTGTCTTTTGCCAGGAAAGCTACTATTACCTATTATCGACTTGAGTATATGTGGACCCGGCGGAGGTGTGGCAGTATTGAAATGTATGTAAAAGTGAACTTTTACATACAAATATGCTCAACGTTTTTAAAAAAAGATGCATCGACTTCAAATTTCTAAAAGTCGTAGAACAAAAGTGGTTCACCTAGACGTCTAGAACAACCATTTTTCAGCTCGAAACACGCTATTCAAATAAAACAACTAACCTCCCATAGAAAATCTCCATATTAAGTTTCTCATACGGTATACTTTCCCGTGCAAAAACAGTGACTGATAGCTGATAGGTGTTCAACAAAATGATTTATCGTGCAAACAAACATAGTCTTTAATAGAGAAATCAGTTACAGGCACTTGTCTACCCGTTTTGTAGACGATTGATTTATATGAATCTATTAGTTCATATTAAACTATTTGTGAAGAAATCTTTAGGTTTTGTACAGACTGGTAGTTCTGATCATATTGACGCAATCTACTGTGAGTTAGCGTGAGTACACGAGTATGTTTGTTACTCCTTCTTGCAAAAACTACTGAACCGATTGAGACAAAACTTGGTATGCAGATAGCTAGAGATCCGGATTAATACATAGACAACTTTTTATTCCGATATTCTTGCGATAATTGGTTTGAACGAGATCTAGTACCTAGGTAGATTTTTTAATATACGTCATAAATCGTGAACCGCAATTTACCTTTCAAAACAAAACCTGTTGTATAGATAATGGTACAGAACCCTTCGTGCGCGAGTCCGACTCGCACTTTGCTGGTGTTTTCAAGTAAACATAACCCTTAAAATGAAATAAAAATCCCGTGCAGAACCTGGAAGATACGCTAATAAAGAAAATACTTATTACAATTTACAACTTATAAGAACTTTATGATCAACACTTTAATTAGGATCCTCTCTCTCATTTTACCGTAAAAAGAACACAAGAAATACAATGATAAAATAAAATTTCAATTTATACCCAACATTTAATGAGTATTATCTCATTAACTTTGCCTATAATTACTAAGATTCCATTAGCGGAGGCGGTAGTTCAAAGCCGATTATAAAAACGGCGGAAAAAAACAGCAAGACAAGCAAGGTGGAAAGTATAAAAAGTAAATAGATTTCTTTCCCCTTTTCATACTTTACTACAGATTATAATATGTAATTGGAATATAGTATCACATACTACGTAGTAGTAGTCAAAAAGGAGCTCATTGGTCTAGCTGTACTTGCCTATCATGAACGGTCGTGCAGGTTAAGCAACGCTTGGCGCGGTCATTACTTGGATGGGTGACTGGTAATTTGTGTGGCAAAAATTCATTTTCTCGAGCTCCTCCGTGCTTCGGAATGCACGTTAAGCAGTTTTTCCCGGTTGTTAATTCAGATTTGTCGTTAGGTCATGTTAGAGGCCTTAGGACGACCTGAAAACTCTAACACCAGGTGAGCCACACCACAACTGCTTAACGTGCCTTCCGAAGCACGGAGGAGCCCGAGAAAATATTTTTTGCCACACAAATTATCGGTCACCCATCGAAGTAATGACCGCACCAAGCGTTGCTTAACCCGCACAACCGTTTATGATCGGCAGGTACAGCTAGACCGATGAGCTCCTCATGGCTGCTTACAACTGTCTTCCATCTGATGTCATATCTACTGTTAAGTTTAAGATCACCTTACAAGTAGTACTTTGTCATCATGGCACGAAGTCTAATAGCTTCTCCTAACCTAACATGGTATAAAATAGGGAAGGAGCTTTCGTTTAGTGTTTTACTTGCGAGAAAGGAAGTGTTCGAGCCTCCTTTCTCAAGCTTGGATCTAGCCGAAACCAGCTTTCTTTACAAGTAATTTGCATGTAATCAGACCTACTTTAAGGGTAATATACCTAGCTACAAGAATAATTTAAAGTAAGTCAGGGAGGCTAAAATACTTACCTAGACAAGTAGGTATATTTATTGGAAGAACTACATCTGTGTCCTGGAGGGTTACTGCGGTTCGTTTCGATACGACATCGATACTGTCATACGATGATTCTACTGTCACATTCTGATAGTAGGGTGACAGTAGAACCATCGTTATGACAGTATCGTTGTCGTATCGAAACGAACCAAAGTAACCCTCCTGGAGGGATACTTTAATTCTACGAACGTACGAACGAAAGAAAGAAAATCTGTCATCCGTCCATCAAAACCGTATGGATAATCCAGATTTTCTTCTGGAATTATCGTTTGTAGAATTAAAGTAGAGGCCCTGTAGGGTAATCTCGTATTAAAATGGTATTAATTTTCATTTTAAAATCATTACAATTGCGTTTTAATTGCAAATAACTTGCAATCGAAACTTTATTTCTAGTTTTACAAACATTTTAGTGTCAATCTAAGAAGATTTGATTTCTTTTTTAGTTTCGCCTCTCGGTTTCACCCGTGTAAGTCCCGATCCCGCGGGAATATTGAGTTGAAAAGTAGCCTATGTATTTACCTAGACATCAGCTATCTGTATACCAAGTTTCATAACAATCGGTTCTGTAGTTTTTGCGTGAAAGAGTAACAAACATGACATACTTTTACTATAGAGTAGGATGTTTCATTGAATATAGGCCGTGTCGTAGTCAATTTCACCTTCCAAGCTTCGATATTTAACGATGACAAGTATAAGAACCGAGATTCAATCTACACGAAGGCTCTAAACTATAGACGGTACACGGTATAGGTCGAATAATTTACGCGTTCATTATAAGGCTGCGCGTACGCAGTATATTGACAACACTGTAACTGTAAAACAAACGCTATCGCCGGACCCGCGCCGGCTAGGAGGTAGGTTCCTACCTAGAATTGAATATTTGATATTGGAATGTTGAAGGGAAATAGGCTACCTATTTTTAGGATTCTGTACCTCAAATACAAATCCTTTTGAGATCATTTGGCTTGTCCGTCGTCGGTCTGTCACCACTGATTTTCTCAGAGACAGGTGGGCCTAGTTTTTTCTCACACGTCTGTACTTTTTTGCCTCCACTCCTATTATTCATTTGTTTTATAAAACACTAGCTCCATTTCACGGTTCTACCCTCGTTAATCCCTATCCAGTGGAAATTTAGCCTATGTTAATCCTCGATAATGTAGCTCTCTATTGGTGAACGACTTTTTGAAATTGGGCTGGCAGTTTCAGAGCCTGTTCGTTACAAACAAACAAATAGATCTTTCCTCTTTATAATAGAACAAAAATAGTCTTGCACTTGACGTAAGTAATTTCTCGCAAAATTATCACTAACTGCTGAACCGTTTTCAAAAAAATCTAACAATGCTGAGGGATTGTTAAGACACTATACGTGCTCTGATGTGAAGCTTCATCGAATTTTTTTTTAAATATTGTAGGAACAGTTATAAAATTTATAGTTTTATTCCTAAATCTCTAATGAACCATCCAGATAATCTATCGTTTACTATGAGCTTATAAACTCGAGAGTAAATAATTAAAACCTCGTTCTGAATGAGGCTGTAAATAACGCTAGAGATACTACATTGTACGCATACGTACGGACGTACGTACTATAATATTTTAGTACGTTGACACTGCCGTGCTTCCGTGATACTGACAGTGTTATGCTGGGCTTAAGAGTGCGCCGTTGCTCTGTTGCAGCGCGAATAGAGATAGCGATTATGGATAATAATTCGGGCTTCGGGCGCCATTTGTGAATTGCCCATCTTTGCGTTTAATAATAGTTATGATACGCCAAGATGGATTTGCACATTTTAATTAAGTTATTTCGTAATTACTTTTTATTGATCTAGGCAGATCTGGTAGAAAAAAAATCTAAACCATCTACCTATCTCTATCTCTAATCTCTATCTATCCATCTATTTCTCTTAATTATAATTATTCAACATTTCATAATTTCACAATATAATTTCAATATTCTGCTGTCAATATTCAATTCATATTTGACGTTTGTCAAATAACATTCCTATTTTTTTCAATAAAAATTTCTTTGGAGAATACCGTTTTCTACCTATCAGAGGTTTTTGTCTCAAAATGACACTTGAACAGTCGAATGTAAAATTAAAATTCAACTTCGTGGTGAAATGGCGCACCCTTAAGTAAAATTTAGAAGAGACTTTGTATATAAACAAATAGTGTATACACTGACGTATAAGTGTATAGGTTTTATAATACTTTAAGGAAGTTACAAGGAGAATCTGTTTATATGATGTTGATACCATATCATAAACAATAATTGAGCCTAGACTCTAAGCATGGATCTATAAATTAACTTCTAAGGACAGGCCTTTAGACAGCAGTGTAAGCAAATTTTTCAAACAGGTGCATCTTTGATACTTGTATGTTTATTGAAATCGGTTCAGTAGTTTAGACGCTACGGTGAAACCTATTCTATTCTTGAAATTAAAGACATTTTGGAGCGGTTATTACTTGGATGGGTGACTGATAATTTTTGTGGCAATAATCATTTTCTCGAGCTACTCCGTGGGAAGGCACGTTAAGCAGTTGGTACCGGTTGTTATCTCAGATAGCAGTCGTTAGGTCTAGTTAGAGGCCTTAGAGCGACCTGAAAACTAGGTGACCAACCACCATTACTTGAAAAAAGTAGAAGAATAAAAAATATCATCATCCTAGCGATGCTCCTGCTAAATTATAAAAATATACTTACCTTCTAATATAATAATGGCCGGACCACAGTATAACTATGCAGTAAACTAAACATACCTATTTAACAGTACAAAGCCAGGGCTGGCACTTGGCAGGTAACTGTTAACTAAGGCACGCAGTATCGTTACATCGGACGACCACAATACTAGTACAAGAGTGTCTTGTCCATTCGTTGCGTACGCGATATCTTTGGTAGGGTTGTGCCGTCAAAACCGAATATCAAAACGAATACGAAACGAATATCGATTATCGATTTTTTTTTCGGTTTTGATCAAGTTAAAAAGCTAAATATAATAAAAGCCACGCAAATGAATCGAAAAAAATAGTTTGATTTCAAATCAACATTACAATAACTGAAGAAAAATCTATGTTTTTTTTCTTTTTACATTAATTAGTTACTAGGGTAGTTTTTCACAATTATAAATATTTTATCATCTCTCCTGTTCGAACAGTTTAATTTTCATTGGTAGACAGCCGGGTGGAAAATTGGTTATTTCATGCCTAAGTAGTTTTTTTCTTAATTTTACGTGGTGTGGCTCACCACTAAGTCGTGCTATCCTTAGAGCTGAAAAATTAGGTCAGAAGAACTTATAATTATCGAAGTTAGAAATTGAATATTTTTCAGACTGTATTTTAATGTTCCGTTTAGCTCTATCTATTGACGCATCACGGAACTAACAGTTAAAAGGTCTTTAGTTTTCTAAAAGCACAAAATATCTGCTTCTAGATCTTTTATCTAAATTGGTTGCAATGCAATAGTTAGACACAGTATGCAAAATAGTAGTGGGTAAAGATCTTATGAATATTTAAATCAGTTAGAAAATGCAGGTCAACAGGACTACTGTATTAAGGGCCCTATACTGAAAAACTGAAAATCCATGTCGGGCGCATCGAAAATTGTTGATTATTTCATGACGGAATGTCGTGGAACTTTTTTTTATGTACAGATTGTAGGCGACATTGTTTCCGATATTTTAGTGCAGTTTCCATACAAATATGTCGAAACGTATTAAAGCCTATCGACATTTTAGCCAAATCAGACATTTTTTGTCTAAAATTTGGATAGGTCGTTGGCGTTGTTAATCCTCTTAAATCACTTTTATCTTTAAAAACTGAGAAACTTGTTTGATACTGTGACAACATATTAATTTGTCGCAGACGTTACAAAAACTCACAAGTATAAAGAACGGTTGATTCCCATTTGTCGCGTTTGATTCAAATTTAATAATTTTATAAAGTTTTAGTAAAGCAAGAAGAAATAACGGGCTACAAAAAAAATACTTCAACCTTCCACCTGAAATCCTAACAGATAATTAATTTAAAGATGACATAAAGTATGAGAAGGCATTAAACTAAAAGGTCTGGAAGAGATCGCCCATATAGGCTTTATTTTTAAGTTTTTCTTTGCGTAATTTTGTGCAATTTGTGTTTTTGTTACAATAAATCTTTATTTAAAAGTTCAATTCTACACTAAACCGATTTACAAAAAATCGTGTGCGCCAATTAGACCACCAAAGTATATCAAATGGCGGCACTCATATTACTCACTCTTTTACATTTTATTTTCGTCCGTTTAGATACTCGCCATAAAATCTTTTGACCTAAAACCGATTTGCCGAATGCAAAACGGGACGAACAATTTGGGTCGGACACTACGTCTAGTTAGTATTTATTTTTACATAGGTACTATTTTAGGAGGTCATTAAAACAAAATGTATAAAATAGTACAATTTTTATTTAAATTTGGCATATTTTTAGAAATTTTAAATAGGTACATAACTTTAGAGTAATTATAATAATACTGTTTTAAATACTTTACTGTTTAATATACTGTAATCAACTGAGTATTATTAATAAAATTAATCACATGTTTTTCTATTTCAGGTATGTACCTATCTACATGAAAGGTAATATAAATGGGTAAGTAAGACTTATGGACTGTACAGTTACATACCGCACACCGCATTTTAACTGCATTAGCGATAATCATTTTTACCCGACTACGACAAAATAAGGGTTATGATTTTGATCTACATATTAGCTTAGTACAAGACCAACCCGCGACGATGTTCACACATTACTCACCTAACTTATTCAAATAACTTTCTTTAACTTAAGCTTTATACTTTTGGGTATAATATCCTAACCCAACTTTTATTATTTAGTAAGATCCCTGTAACCCATGATTATGAAATAAATGAATTATAAATTATTATTAATTATTAAGTACGTCTGTGTAACTGAATAGTAGATACAACGACTATTTTATTTTTAGCTATGATTTTTATTAAGAAATATTTTACAAGGGCATCATTACCCAATCATCCAACCAAAAGCGCAATTGCCCGGCAATCGAGGGGCACGGGTTCGAACCCCGGCACTGGATGATTTTAGCATACAAAAATCATACTAAAAAAATCCAAACAATAAACCTACATAAATCAAAACACAAAACAGAGCCGACAAATCCATTCCGTTACACCATTTTGATAAATTCAAATTACTTAGTGCCATAAACATATCATAATGCATACAGGAGTGTAAACTTATTTCTACATTTACTCTGTAATGTATTGGCCGATTTGCGTGTCGTTCTCTTCGATGTTAACATGAGATGTGAGTATAATAATATTATTATCACTTCTTCTGTTGGAAAATGCACAGACCAATTTGGTCTATGTTCATACCTATTTTTTTCTTTTTTTGAACACATTTAATTTTTAGGCTTTCATAGTCAACAAATACGATTTGGTTTTATCGTTTTTTTGTTTTGGTTACGATCGAATTTTGTTTTAGTTTCGATCGAATTTTGATTTGGTTTGGATCGACTTTTGTTTTAGTTTCGATCGACTTTTGTTTTGCTTCCAATCGACTTTTGTTTTAGATTCGATCGACTTTTGTTTTAGTTTCGATCGACTTTCGTTTTAGTTTTGATCGACTTTTGATTTGGTTTCGATCGTCTTTTGTTTTCGAATGTTTTGTACAGGTGTACAGAGACATAGGTTGAAAACAAACCCTACGAAATTCAAAAGAGGAAGTTAATTTTCCACCTAGATGGAATATAGTTGCAAAGATTACTAATAAAGATGTAATGTGAACTAACACGAGTGAGAATATAGTCCAATTCTTCGACACGACATATTTCTCAGTTCCAATTCGCAAACCTAGTACTGTCCGACACATATATCTTGTTTTAAATGTGTTCCGGATGCAAGATACGTCGACTTTCACAGTAAATTATGAACGAACCAACAATACCTATAGTAACATAAATTATCTTGTAATATTTGCTTGGTCGAGCTAAAATTTAACTCATCGCTTTGAGGAGGGGCTTGAATCTTAACTAAACGTTATGGTTAGACAATAAACCAAGTTCTGGGAAGTGGACAAGGAAACGGTTAGGAAGCGTGCGGCTACCGTGGTCGGTATAAGCGGAGAAAGATAGTTGTAGTAGTTGCAAGCGGTCCGAAATCGGCCTCGTGAAGGATGCCGCGAACAGTTTATGGGTGACAAGTTGACAACTAACAGCCGTGTTCACAAATGAGCCTATACGTGGACTTAGCAACAGCAGAACAAAAGTTAGGCTATTTTGTGAGTACCTACCTACAACAATTATTCTTTACAATATGGCGTCTGGTGGTCACCATTTTGAATTTTATTTTATGTCTATCTATCTAAAAATCTAACGATACCTACCCTAATTAAAGAAATCCGTTGAGTGGTTTGGAAGATACGAGGGAATAAAGAATATTAGAAACATACAAGATAGGCGCGAAAAGCATAACCCTTTCTTTGCAACCGGGTAAAAAGTAGGGGCATGATCATGGCTGATATATAGGTTTTATGGCATAAACATATTTGCTCTAATGTCTTCATCTAGGGAGGAAACAGTCGACTACGTTTGAAAGAGTAGGTAGACTTTCCCCTTAAAAGGTGCATCAGTGGCTGAACGTGCCCTGATAAGCCGCGGTGGAGGTATGTGGCGTCTACAGAAACTTGGACTGAAACACAATTCGACACGTTTCACAACCTAGAATGCTTTTGTGTTACTGAAACGACACCGGGGTGATAGGTGCGAGATGTTCTTATTTTGACATTATTGGTACCTAACCACACCATTATTGGTCTTGGTCCCCTCGTGAAAATGTAAATTTATTATTGGAATAATGTAAAATTATATAATGAACTTAGTGCTTATTTTTTAATCTACAGATAAAAGATATGTGTCGAATGAAATCATACACTACCAAATTTAAAAACGTTCGAAAGTTTGATTTATTTTTCGAAGATTGCAACTTTTTTATTCGACGGTGTTACATTTTAATTGGTCATCATAACTATCTTCTATCTAGAAATTGAAAAATTACCCCTAAATAGGTACCTACCTACATTATAATATATTTTATCAAGACATTTTTATACCCTTACTTATTTCAGATTTACAATATTATTTAAATGTAAAATTGTGTCGCAAAATATTACAATATCTTAGCAAAAAGTACGCTTTTTCAAGAAAAAGGACGGCAATAAAGCAGTTGATTCATGCCCTGTAATATAAAGTGTAAGAAATGGTGGAGAAGTCATTTTGAGAAAAATGAATACTAGGTTTTTATTTAAAGTTGTAGTAGTACCTACCTCTATAGACTGTGGGCTTATGTACGTATACTTATGTTACAGATTTTAAATGTTGCCACTTTTATTTTACTTTTTCTCGTACGTAATTAAGTAAAAAAGGTAAAGTAACACAAAACTTAACGATAAATATAACAAAATAAATTGATATTGATTCAAATTTTACATAATCAAGTGATTATGTAAAATTCGTAAAATTCAATAATTATACCTACAATTCAATAAATTAAAACTATAATGGTACTAAACTTATTGAAATGTAATAAATTAAAATATTAAACTAAATAGATAGCTAAAAACAAAAACTCTCTGAGAAATACCTTAGTACAGTATAACAACCAATGGTCTCGAAACCTAATGGTTTAAATGGATAGAAAACTAAAATAACTAACTAGTATCAAAACACTCCTAAAACGTGTTAATTATATTAAAAAATAAAAACACAAAAAAAATTAATATATACTAGGTACTAAATACAAAAATTAAATCTAAATTTAATTGTTATATTGTAATATAAAAATTAAAACTACAATAAAATTATACACAAAGGAGGAAAAAAAAATACAATCGAAAATAATATTAAAAAAAAAAAACAAATTAAATAGGTAGGTACCTACATAAATCTCAATCAATCAAATAACCCACCCCGAACCAAAAAGAAAATTTTAATTACCTATTATAAATGATTATTTTTTTAATATATTTTTTGCCGTCCACGTTTCCTCGGCCAGCAGTGTACGACAGTAACACAATACTATTCGAGTCCTAAGGTTGGTTGGTATTAATCGAACGCGTTGTTTCGAGAATTCACACTTCACTGCACCTTTGATAGTGGGGATTCTTAAAGATCACTCATTCGACTTTTTAGGGTGACCCGAATTATTTGAGCAGGTAGTGCATACTGGCAAGTTTTATTATTATGTTAATAGATATATCGGCAAATAGATACCGATATTTATATTTCTAACTAGCTGACCCCGCAGACTTTGTTACGCCTTAGAGGCAAAAAAGTAGGTATCCTATGTCCTTCTCCTAAGTCTAAGGTCTGGGTCTAAGCTTCACCTCCCCACCAATTTTTTTGTCAAATCGGTTCAGCCATTCTTGAGTTATAAATAGTGTAACTTACACGACTTTCTTTTATATAGATAGATATCGTTTTAGCAACAAGAAAAATGTACCGGGCACAAATAAGTTTTTTTTATATGATCGATATGGTGATACGAAGTTCGCCGAGTCAGCTGGTACCAATATTTAAAAAAACCTATTGAAAATATTACAATTTGCATCAGTCGGCCGCCTGTCGTTTGCAAAAGTGCATAAAAGGCATAAGATAAGTTCAACTAAAATAAGTTCAATAAACGTTTATGTTTAAGTTAGAAGTTACAAGTAATTTCCCAGCTATAATCTACCATAACCGTAACTTAGGTATCTTAGTCCAACCAAATACCAATCTAAGTTGGAACGGCTTACAAACAGTAAACAATTTTCATCTTAATAAATAACTTAACATTAAAATAATTTCGTCGAGCTTAAAGGCCTGCATTTTGCAATAAATAGTCGTTAACGGATCCTAACTTGATAAATGATTATTCTGGCAAGTTAGCGTTAAGTGCGTTCTAAGTTACTGAGCTGCGATTGATGAGGCTTTACTCCAACTGATAAGCGAAGCTGCTGGATTTTGAATAAGGGTTTGAAACACAAACATACAAACATTTAGACTTTCGCATTTATAATATATTATTATTAATGTGCTATTTTTTATATGACATTGTTTTGTTTTTGTATACCATTTTTGTTTGTTATACGTTCAATATTATTGGGCTATGGAACCCCGATCCTTTGGAAGGCGTGCGTGGAGCCGAAGCCATCACGTAGAGGCCATTTTTAATAACAAATTCAACTCGCTAACTATGTTTGTTATTATTATATTAGTTAAGGTTAGGTACTTCAACATGTCTGTCCCAATTTCCCTGATCTAAAGTCGATCAGGTTACGATCAGGCGACGAAATGATTACACTCCGACCGCACTCTGGAGTCAGATTACGTATCTAGTTCCTGGTTAAGTATTTCAAAGTTGAGGTATTATAAACAGGGTTCGATCGAAGCTTCTTCTTCTTTTCGTATAATAGTATGGCTATTCTGGTGTTAGAGTTTAGTGTTAGAGTTGCCCTTAGGCCTACTTGAACTAACGACTGCTATCAGAGATAACAACCAGGACAACCTAGTTTTTCCCGGTTGTCTTGAGGCACGGAGGAACTCGAGATAATGTTTTTGTCACACAAATTATTGGTCACCCATCCAACAAATGATTGATTTACCAGTTTTTATAGATATAGATTTATAATATGACTATTGATTTTAGGTTTAAGAGGACAGTCTACTTACTCTTTCTCCATACAAACGTAGTCGTCTGTTTCCTCCCTGGATAAAGACATTAGAGTAAATATGTTTATGCCATAAAACCCACGTCTGCCATCACCACGCCCTTACGTTTTGGTTTCTTTCATTTCCTAATAAGAATAGATATAAAATTCAGAAAAACTGGCTAATATAGGACTTATGGCATAAACATATTTTTTCTTACATCTTTATCCAGGGAGCAAACAGTCGACTACGTTCGTAAAGTCTGTACAGAGAAAAGAGTAGGAAGACTGTCCCCTTAACAGCGTTTGCAAGCAAAGCTGAACACTCTAAAACAATAATAATTACCACAATCTTTCGCGTCAGCCCTTGCTTACTCGCAAGTTGAAGAATGGCCACCCATTTGTTGCTAGTCTTCGAGCCTCCTTAACTAAGTGGGCGGCGTGATGGATGCTGGAGTCAGCAAGCTCCGTGAGGATGGGAAGCCATTTCTCACGGGGCTACCGTATCGAGTTATTAAATTTTCTCTTCATTTCAAGATAGGATGCTTTTTGTTTTAGTTGACAAGTAGGTAGGTTGAGCTAGTTTCTTTGAAAATGGCCGGTTTCCTGTTTTAAATGCATAAACAATCACTAAATATCTGAAAGACAAGTGAGATAGTAAAAATAGTCTTTTATAGTGATATACTTACTTCGTTTTTTAATTTCAGACTACGATCTGACGTTTTGGTTCTTTGTATTTGACGTTTTGTTCTTCAGAAATATGTGTCAAGTTATTGTCTGCAATTAAAAAACGAAGTATAGATAGATGTACGCTTTATTTGTACAATAAACAGATTAACATAGGTAGGTCATAAGTCAGCCAAATATACAGAACGTTTAAAACTAAAACCTCGCACAAATAGGCAGCTATATCGCTAAGAGCGATGACTTCCAGGCACCTGTGGCCATAGAATGTCGTCTATTTACACGATACTTTTTAACTGACTTACACTAGATTAGTTTGGTAAAAGGAAATCGTCACCGGAATTGACTAAAAAAATATCCGAGTTTAGATGTTTGGATATTTGTGCATCAATCATGCAAAAACTACTGAACCTATTGCGATAAAACTCGGTATGCAGATAGCTAGAGATTTGGATTAACACATAGGTCACTTTTTATGCGGGTGAAACAGCAGGGCACTGTTATATGAAATCAGGTCAAAAGAGATCTCAACAACACACACATAGAAAAGTTGTTGTCGTACATAAAAACTAACGGAGGATTTATTCAAGATTATCCTGATTTCCTGAAGTACTTTAATGCAAACACTGACCTATCAGATCGCCCATAAAATGATGGTCAAGGCCCATTCAAATCCATAAAAAATAGACCATATATCCGGCAAAAACATTTTCTAACTCCGTACTTTAAGGCTGGGGGACCGAACCTGGGTCTTTTCTCATTTTATTTTAACTTTCTCTTATAAAATGTACCCTGTTAAAACTAGCTTAGAGTTAAAAATGGTTTGAGGTGGTCGGGAACTAAACTGACTCTTATTTAAATAAGGTAGTCAGTGTGGGAGTAGGAAGGAAGAATAGTGATGGGCGTGTGAAAGGGAGAGAGTATCGCGATGTTGCCGAGCTTTTTGGTAGAGTTGGGTTTTGTGTATCGACATATGTAAATAATTGTTCGATAATATGTAATAATTTTCCGGTTTATGATGGCGGTTAAAATTTGTCGCTTCAGAAAAACAGATTAACCTATGATTTAGAGCTCGAATTGCTAAAATTCAGAAATCCAATTAGGGGATGACTTTAAATTAATTAAGGAGGATTTAATAAAATGGAAATATAATACATTTAATTATCATAGACACTTACTAGAAATTAAAATTTACAATAGGATAATACGATTGGTCCATAATATACTTATATACTTAGATAAATGTAAGAAAAGTAGCGCAACTTTTGCTATGCAGTGGGACAGTGCAGAATCCAATCTGTGTTCGTTATCAAAAAAGTCAATAAAGTTCACCATATTGCTTCCCAGCCAAGCAAATTCATTTAGAAACGTTTTTTCTGGAAGTTTTATGCATACTTCCAGAAGAAATGCGGCTGCTAGTAAAAAAATACATTCAATAAATTATCTTTTTGTCCTTTATGCTGTTTCTACTTTTTCAAACAACTATACTTTTATAAATCATCATTATTTATTTTTGTAATTATTACAAACAAACTACTATAAAACAAATGCTAACATTAAACAGTAATAACTAAAAAAAATGTGTGGCACTCGGGGACTGCCGCGGTAAAACTATTGCATGGCATTTGTTTTTCTTAGTCTGCATGGTAGGCGGAGTGGGGGTTGTTAAGTTTTATTTTCGTTATGGAATTTCTTGATTCGGTCACCGCGCTCAAAGCCTGCGATAAAAGCTATGCAATAGCTTAAAAACTTATCCAAGTAATCCACCCCTAACTACTTTTATTACTTACTCAGTACTATATATCGATAAACATTAACTACATACTATCGATATTGTCACCTCCCAGATGATCCTCATCCAGATGGCGTCGACAGGCGCTGTGAGCCGGTGACTCGGTCGGTCCGGCCTCGCGTGACGCATTGCACGGACGCATGTTTCGAGATTTTGTAGTTATTACCAACAAACTACCTATGAAATAAAAGATAAAACAGTAACTAAAAGAAAACATATTCAAATAACCCACCCCTCATTGATTACTTAGTACAACAATATCGATAAACATGAAACACATACTATCGATATTGTCACCTCCCTGTCATCCAGATGGCGTCGACAGGCGCTGCGAGCCGGCGACTCGGTCGGCCCGTTCGGAATTCCTCGCGCCGCCTTCATCTCGCGTGACGCATTGCGCGGACGCATGTTTCGGGATTTTGAGACGCTCGCCTTTTACATTTGGAATTAGCTAAACATTTTTTAAGGAGGATTTATTATTTTTATGTTTAGAGAAAGGTCGTTATTGTTTAGTGTCGTTGAAGAGACTGCTTTAGAGATTACTATAGTTAAGTCGACCAGCCGTGGAGCGTTGGACGTCCACCAACGAGATGGACGGACGACTTGGTTAAGGCCGCGGGTTCACGGTGGATGCAGGCCGCTTGTGACCGAAGCATCTGGAAATCTATGAGGGAGGCTTATGTCCAGCAGTGGACTTCTTACAGCTGAAATGATGATGGTAGTTAAGTCGAGTTTGAGGCCTAAGGGCGACCTGATAACTCTAACACTAGATGAGACATACGAAAAGAAGAAGAACGCAATTTAGCATATAATATTAATCACATAAACCCTTTGGGCCCTGTGACCTGGGTCTAAAAGAAAATGGTTACGGTATTCCTTGCCCGCCGCCGCTGCGGGCAATTAACATATAAGATACCACGTAAGTCCCGATACCGTGGGAATATCGGGATCAAAAGTATGTTACTCCTCGATAATGTAGCTTTCTATTGTCGAAATATTTTTTGGAATCAGTCCAGTGGTTTCGGAGATTACCCCCAATATACATACATACAAACATGTTACCAAAACGTTACCTCTTTATAATATATGTAAAGACAAGCTGCGTCCCGCGGTTTCAACTGCGTAAGTTCCGATCCCGTAAGAATATTGGTATCAAAAGAGCCTATGTAACTTCCTGATAATGTAGCTTTCTATTGGTGAAAGAATTATTGAAATCGGTCAAGCAGTTTCGGAGATTGCCCCCAATATACATACATACACATTACCAACGTTACCTCTTTATACTCGTTACGTAATATTAGTATGGATATAGATAAGCAGGATATAACAATAATATAAGCTATATTCACAAAAGCTTATCGCAAAATAAAACCGTGCGGCACAGCTAGTGACGAGAAATGTTTAAAACAAACTGAAGCCAGTAAAAAAATAACGTTTAAAAAATTAAAGGGTCGAGTCACAGAATTCAATGTACCAACAGTAGCGCTGGCTGTCTGTCTGTTTGTCCAACCATTAACACTTTGAGGCTCTAAACGCCATCCTGGATGCGGGAGTTAATAAAAAATGTTTTAGCGTATCCCCGTATTGTCTCGACTTACAATTTAAACCAAATTTAAACTAGGAACGTTTTGTAATTAGTGGGGAAATAGACTGTGCACTTTTTAGTCGATTTATCTTCACTTTATGATATAATCTATACTTCTATACCTACTAATATTATAAAGAGGAAAGATTTGTATTTGTGTGTGTGTGTGTGTGTGTGTGTGTGTGTGTGTGTGTGTGTGTGTCTGTGTGTGTGTATCGTATGCTGTAATGAATAAACTAAAAAACTACGGGACCGATTTCAAAAATTATTTCACCATTAGAAAGCTACATTCACCGTGAGTAATATAGGCTACTTTTGATCCCGATATTCCCACGGGATTGGGACTTACGCGGGTGAAACCGCGGGATGCTGCTATGGTAGATAAAGCGACTTTTATTCTTGGAAATAATGTCCAAGGATTATTTTCATTAAGAGGAGTATTTACGCCAACGACCTTGAAACTGAAAATCCCTGTCGGGCTCATCGAAAATTGTTGATTATTTCATAACGGAATGTCGTAGAACTTTTTTTTGTGCACAGATTGTAGGTGACATTGTTTCCTACATTTTGGTGTAGTTTTAAGACAAGAACCTCCTATTAGTGCAAAGCCTATCCAAATTTTAGACAAAAAATGTCTGATTTGGCTAAAATGTCGATAGGCTTCAATACGTTTCGACATATTTGTATGGAAACTGCACTAAAATATCGGAAACAATGTCGCCTACAATCTGTACACAAAAAAAAGTTCTACGACATTCCGTCATGAAATAATCAACAATTTTCGATGCGCCCGACATGGATTTTCAGTTTTTCAGAATAGGGCCCTTAAATAAATAATTACATGTCACAAACGCCATTAAGTAGTTTATTATAATAAAGTACACTGGACTGGTTTTAACCTCAATATATCAAACTATCGGACGATATATAAATCTGTAGTCTGTAGCCTCCAGTTCATTCCGAATTAGAAGAGCTAACAAATGTTTTCTCTGTGGGATTTTGGTTTGAAACTCGAAAAGACAAGGAATAATTGGGATATTCTAAAAATAACCTTCACGTAGGTATTTGAGTATTTTTGAACATGTCGGTCAACTTTGATGTTTAACTATGATGAAAATAAATAAAAGTGCTGGTTGTACATTTGTCTGTATTTTCTATCTTCTGCCATAAAAAAATAGCTTTGCAGATACGCGTATAGGTACCTATGAGTTTCAGTAGTCATTTCAATTGAGGCCGTGTTCCGAAGCCACACTAAATTGTAATGAAATTAGGACTAAGTACCTACTCTATACGATCATGTCAAAATATCTCATCTTACTAATATTAAATACTAGCTGCGCCCCGCGGTTTCACCCGCGTAAGTCCCGATCCCGCGGGAATAACGGGATAAAAAGTAGCCTATGTGTTATTCTAGGTGTCCAGCTATCTATATAAGTTTCATCGCAATCGGTTCAGTAGTTTTTAAAAGAGTAACAAACATCCATCCTCACAAACTTTCACATTTATAGTATGAGTAGGATAGGATAGGATTATAATATTAGTAGGATAGGAAGTAGGATAGTAGGAAGGATAAAATGCGAAAGTAACTCTGTCTGTCTGTTATGTTTTACCCCTAAACAGCTGAACCGATTTAAATAATGTAAATGGTAGGTATAGATAGACGGGACCTCGGAGAACCACATACCTACTATTTGATCCCATTATTCCCACGGGATCAGGACTTACGCGGGTAAAATACGAGGCCTAGCTAGTATTAAACAAAATTATTTCGATTATGACTTTGTTTTGTTCTCTAGAGACAGTACTTCAATGTAATTTGTGTGGGTTTAACAGTTTAAAACTACCATAAGCTTCGCTGTCTTCACTTCAACTTCTAGTTTTAAGAAATCAAGAAACATCCCACGTCCTTCCCTACATATTTATGTAGATATGTTGGGATACGTGTGTACGTTTGTATGTAAGCATTTGCTCTGAGGATGTTACTCCGTGATACTAAAGTATTTTTATTATTAAATTTTTTGAAGTGATTAAGTTAGAAGCTGAAGCGGGTATTTGAACGGGTTGAAAACATCAGTTTTTAAATGTTGGTATGATTTTCCGGGCTTTGGGTGGTGACTGGTGATAAACTGTGACTGATTACAAAATATAACAACCAAGTATAGTTATAATCAATAACCCCTTACTTATAAACGATGACTAACTTTATATAACGTTTGTCTTTTACTGTGGCATGAAATTTCAAACTTAAGAGACAGAGACAAACGTTATATGTTTGTCTCTGTGTCTTAAGGGAGGGGTAATTGTCAATTGTTTTATCTATTTTTAACCCGAGTGTTTGTGTCTGCGACATCGAAGCTCACAAACGGATGAAGCGTTTTGTAAAAGTTTTTTTCCTGAGCGTCTGTAAATCATGGAGCAAATTTTCCGATTAAATTATAATCAATAATTTAGAAATCTTCTTCTATTTGTTGTAAGTTTACCTACTAGGTACGTATTTAACTTACGTTTTCGATTTTGTTTTCCCTTTATCGCTTAAAGCGATCTCTTTCAGACAACCTTTGGATAGACAAGAAGTGAAGCAAGATGAACGGTACCGATTCCAAATAATTGGCATTAGAGCAGGAAAGAGTCACCTGTAAAAAAAGAATTAGAACGTTATAATTGTCGTGTAAAATATTGCTAAAACTAAAAGAAAGTATCATCATCATTTCAGCTGTAAGAAGTCCACTGCTGGGCATAAGCCTCTCTCATAGATTTCCAGATGCTTCGGTCATAAGTGGCCTGCATCCATCGTGAACCCGCGGCCTTAACCAAGTCGTCCGTCCATCTCGTTGGTGGACGTCCAACGCTGCGCTTTCCGATCCGCGGTCTCCGCGGATGGTCGTTGGGGCCGAAAAGTTCTCGGATGGAGACCGCGGATCGGAAAGAAAGTATAGTCAATGATAATTGAAATTTACCTACTGCGCCGACCCCCAAATAAAAACAAAAATAATTAGGGTTTAGAGAACCCCGAGCTCCCGAGAGGGATGCAACCGACAACATCGCTCGGATGAGAATCGTGGACAATCTCTTATGCCTTGGAGCACACCTCGTCTTTTCTCAGTATTCCCTATCTGGGGATTTATCTGCCACGTTCATCTCAGTTCGTGTACCTACACTCTGCTAGCCTATGAGAGAGTTAACATCATGTCATGGTGTTTCAAAGTTTAGCTAACTTAAGTTATACTTAAATTACATAGTTTATCCGTTTAATTTACTTAGTTTAACTTGCTACACAAATTGATAAATGCAAAATGCATAAATGCCGGGGACGCCGTCTCCATATTCTTTTAGACCCGGTTACAAGGACCTTACACCTCATAAAAAAATAACTGAATTCAACGTCTCTTCTAATCTTTATAAAATATTTTTAATCTTGCTAAAAAAATAGTTGAACCCTGTCGTATCAATATTTATATTTTAAATACCTATCCATAAAACTAAAGGTTATTAATCACAATTATTATCCACCCATCTATGGTATTTAATTATTGTAATAAAAAAACTCGATAAAACATTCGGCTATGCAGTTTGTTTTGTGTATTAATATTTATGTCTTTATTTTCAGGTAAGCAAAGATACCATCTTGAGTTTCCTCATAATATACGCGGTGAAAAAATGATTATCGCGCAATATGTATGCTATTCGAGTTCGGGTGAGTCGATTAGTTTTAAATTTTAGCTTTGTTGTTATGTGCGTTGTTTTAGATGGCGCCTCCACGAGCCTAACTTGAATTTTTGAAAAGAATTGCTTTCCGCGATTGTTAAAATAGCGAATGCTAAACGTTTCGTTTGCGGTTAAGCTCTCGTCTATATCCACCTTTAGGTATACTTAGTTACCTACTTTTGGTTTAGGACAATGACCTTACAAAGATTAGAGGTAATGCATCAACGAAGCCAAGTTTTTTCAATAATTACGAATAAATCACCATGAATCACCATGGTTATTTTTTGTGTAAGTGCTGAGGAATAACTTAGACTACAGATTTCAGACAGACAGCTCCCTATATAATACCTGAAAATGACGTTGACCGGTGCAGCCACTAAGGAAGACGGGGCGAATCATGTTCCACTGCCGTCTTCCTTCTTCTATTTGAGCGTGTTACATCTTACACTATATCGTCACTGACCATTGTAGGTGAGATAGTGACCAAACTATCTCACCTGACGGTGGTGTGTAAAACAATCTTAAAACAAAGAAGTAAACATTATTTCTTATAGCCTTAATAATAAACGTGGAGTAAGGTTGGTGTAATTTTACCACCCTTTGTTTCTGTCTGTCAACTTTAAGAATTCTTGGCACGGAAAAAAGACAAAGCATGTTCTCCCTACGTCGTCGATTACTTCACGTTCATTAATAAAACTATTAGTGTTTACTACACTTATGATGTTTTTAAAAGCATTTTTATTTTCAAAAAGCAGTAAAGATAAAGTATTAATTTTATCTACTTTGTCAAAATAATTATAATAGGTAACTGTAGGTATGGAAAAATTGCCGCAAGCCGCATTTTATTTATGAAATTTATAGAATGCCAATTTGAAAACTTACAGTGGAATCTGTTTTCTTAGAGTTCCATACAGAATCAACAAGCTGGTCGAAGTATTGCTAACAAACCAGTTGTCGGCCGATTTAAATTGCGCAGTCTGCTCTCGCCTCTGTATCAAATACCTTTGCACTTGAATGGACACTCAACATAATTGGGGCCTAAGTAATTTTATTTATTTGAAGAGTAATTCAGACGTTATTTAGCAGATTTTATGTTGAGATAATGAAATTGCACTATAATAATGTATTCCAGTTACACCCGGTTATGCCGTGTAGCCCCGGCTTAGAAAAGGGTAACCCCGTATCACTTCCCTGGGTCAGTAAAAGGCGACTAAGGAATAATCTTAAGTTTTCCCCTTCTTCTCTTATATCGCTAGTAAAATTAATTTATTTACTTAAATTATAAAGATTAGGTACACTCAATAACAAAAATTAATCACAAATTGAAATTAATAGCAATAATAATTTAAATCATGGATAACCCTCACAATAGATCCCTCCATTCATCCGTAAACAGATCACATTCAGGATACTTGTCCAGAAGAACGTTTTAATGGACCAGAGGACACAAGGAACCGGAGACTATACATGCGAGACTGTTCGATTTGACGGAATATGATAGTGAATATAACATATAAATAAATAAAATTATATCCGTAGTCTGATCACTAAAATACAAGCTTAGTGGCTAGAGGCTAGATGACGCTGTGTGTTGTCCACAGATTTTATTAATTAAGCGAAGGTTTTTCTTTTTAATGTTTTAAATAAAGAATAACCCTATCTATAGATCGGCCGCGGTAGGTACCTATATACGTTCATTTATATTCGAAACCAAACAATTGGAATACAAAGAATTTTGAAAAGCAATTAGCTACTTATTTATAGGTGGCCATTAAAATTATTGTATAGAAATAGCCAAGTTACTACCGTAGGTACCGTTTTATGGGCGCTTTTATAATTTCCCTGATCATTTGCAAGAGATACTCATTAAGTACTTTATTTAAGGTTGTTGTAAAGATCGAGTCTACATTTGTACGAAACCTGTATTTTATTAAGTTGAATTGGAATGAAGTCTTGAATTTTTGTGTGAAAAAAATTGTTTGGGTTGTTTTTTGTGTTTAAATCACGCAAAAACTGCTGAACCGATTGCGGTGAAACTTGGTGTGCAGATAGCTGGTGATCTGTATTAACATATTACATACTTTTTATCCCGATATTCTTGTGGAATCGGGACTTACGCGGGTGAAACCGCGGGACGCAGCTATCTAATATATACCTAGAAGAAAGTCGTGTTAGTTATTTATAACTCAAGAACGGCTGAACCGATTTGGCTGAAAATTGGTGGGGATGTAGCTTAGAACGAGAAGACTTTTTTTTTTGCCTCTGGGGCGAAACAAAGTTCGCCGGGTCAGCTTGTTATTAATATTCAACACACACAGTCACCGACGAAAAAATGCACTACCCACGAGACTGTTAACAAAAATACTATGTACATATATGAAACCCAGGAACACAGCTTTCCTTTTAATTCTCCAGTTATAATATGCCCTTTAAAGTAGTGTTGACAAATAAACTATCGAATCTTATCGATAGTCGATAAATGCTTACGTGATTGCAATATCGATAGATGCGATAATAACAGCCGACGGCGGCGGCCGTGCCTCGGACAAAATATTCTTTTTTTTTCACGATGAGTTTATCACAATACTTATTCAACCATTAACTTTGTTAAACCTTGTAAAATGTACCTTAATCCGTTGTAATAGGGAATACAAAATAGCATTTTTGATGTAATTTTATACCTTTTAGAGAGTAGTATTACTTTTTCATGATTCAAATGGCAATAAAGTTTATGCAACTAATTTAATTTTTACTAGATTATCGATAGTTCATAAAGCTGTTACATAGCTTTATGAACTATCGATAATCATGGACGACATTGTAAACCAGTTCTAGGATCAATAATAATTGTGGGGACACTGGAAGTTCATAATTATGAAGGTTGTCGACTAGGGTATTCAAGTTGATATTTTAATTCGAATTAGGCTTGTATTTTACCACACTTCATAAGAAGCGTCGTGTAGACCCAGTATAGAATAGAGATATCCCATCTCTTCCAGTACTAGGCAAGCATGATTTTCGCCTTCCACCGCGAGTGGAGCGGAGCCATTAATGTGTCATTTTAACAACCAACGATCGTTCTTATAGCGCGATCGAGTCAGAAAGCGTCGTATGTCTATGAAAACAATCTTTGTATGTTAAACTGACACATTAATGGCTCTGCTCCGCTCGCAGTTTAAGGCGTCGTTTAGCTGTCGCTTCTTATAAGGTTCTTCTTCTTTTCATCTCAGCGGTGTTCTTTGTTGTAAACCTGTCCCTGATAAAACCCCAAATTAATTGGTGTCGCCACAGTAGATAAATCAACATTAAACATACCTACTGCAAATAGATTTGGAATTAACTTTACGGCCAGACCCCTGCCTGATACCAACCCTCCTAGCGACTAAGTAGTTTACCAGCCATCGCGCGGGGAGAACTCAATGTTTGCTAGTCTCCCTAAGATCCCTTAGTTGCCTTAACTTACTTACTCGTTGAATAAATATTGTGATAGGATTCCCACGGGAAGAGATGGGCTATACCAGGGCTACATAGCAAATACAGGGGCTGCATAGAAAATACCGGAACTACACGACAAATACAGGGGCCACAAGCTAATACCGATACTACACGGCAAGTAATATAATTACTGTGTTATTCCAAAATTATTTTTATATCGCAATCTGCAAATGTAAAACACGTGCACAGCTATACAATCTATAACTACATCTAAAAGATGCGTAGGTATCATAAATAAGACTCACAACTCAAGTATGTGTTTATAGAGTACAACAATACCGGCTATTTGAGTGTTGACACTAGAGAACAATATTCATCCACGATATGAAACCCCAATTGTGTCAACACGATTTTATTAGCTATCCCATTGATATTGCCGTATTTTAACCGACCATTTTGAGAGACCCCTTATTTTATTATTTAGTAAGGAAACGTGTGCTCGACTACGGTTCTAATTAAATTGAATGGTTTATGTAATGTATAGAAATAGCTATGTATGTAGGTACTCAGAAAGTGTTCTGAGTATTTATGAAGGTTTTAAGATTGATACTATAAGAGCTTATTAATAAACGTGGAGTAAAGTCGGAATAATTTTACCTTACTTTGAAGGTTCTTGTCACGAAAAAAGACAAAATATGTTCTTAGTACTTCGACCTTACTCCACGCTTATTAATAAGGAGGATAGTGTTTTTAATACTATAGTCCAAGATCCCTGGTACATTTTTGCAAATTAATTGCTATCACGCTAGTTTTCCATGTTTAGCTACATTTTGATGAGACGCCCAACAATTTCCTATATGAAACTCTCGATTGTGGTAGATAACAAAGGTAGGATCTGTACTACTACTTTTGAACGTAGGACCGGATAACGTACCACGCAATTTGTAGAACAATATGACTGTTAAACAAGCTGACCCGACAGACGTTGTCCTGTCGTTTAGTATAAAAAACTAAAATTCATCAAAATCGGTTTAGCATTTTTTCTTTCATAAGAACCTTCTCCTGACAATAGCAAACACAACAAAAAAAGAATTATCGAAATCGGTCCAGCCGTTCACGCGTGATGTCGTGACAACGGAAAACGTTTCATTTTTATATATAAGAAGAAGAAGAAGAAGATTTATAATTTAAAATATATCTCTAATATACGTTGTGGTCATATAATTAAGAACGATTTGAAGTTCTAGAAGTTTTTTATTTAAATCGTATTATACACAGAGATGTGTACCTTCTGAGAAGCAACTAGTTATGTTATATAATAGTCACATTAATAGAGCAACCTGACTTAGGAATAACGTATGAAATCGCTAACTATTTTTTGCACATTTTATTGATTTTACCAAAGTAACACATTCAAATAGTACTAAAACTGGACAAATAATTAAGAACGATTTATTTAACTGCTCGGGAATTGTTTTGTTTGACACTTAGATTTAAAAAATCCAATATTATGTAGCGCAGGAAACTTAAAAAGAAATTTTATAAACATTTAACTAAAATTAATAGTTAATGTCATATCCACGGCTTTTAATTACAGCTTAACACCGGCGAGGCATTGACTCTATTAATTTTTGACATTTCGCAAGAGAAATAGAGTTCCATTCTTCTAAAAAACTCAATACAGCTCTCTTTAATTTCCACACTTTGTATTTGAAACCTTTTTCTTTACTTCAAACCACAGATTCTCTATTGGGTTTAGATCTGGACTGTTAGCAGGCCAGTCTAAGACAGAAACTAATTGCGCTGTAAGAAATTCCTTTACGGTGCGTGCAGTTTGCTTTGGATCATTGTCATGTTGGAATGTCCAAATGACCAGCAGAACGTCTTCAGCGTATGGTAACATTGTTTCTTCCAGTATATTTTTGTATTGGAACTGATCCATGTTACCTTCTATCAACTTTACAGGTCCTGCACCATGTCCAGAAAAGCAACCCCAAATTTTCACATTTCCACCACCGTGCTTTAATGTAACTTTCGTGTACTTAGGGTCGAATGCTGTATTCGGGGGACGTCGTACATATCGTTTTCCATCAGAACATACTCTGTTTATTTTCGTCTCGTCAGAAAAAAGTAAATTTTTACACTTTCGCACAGTCCAGTTTTCAAGCAAGCCGGGCTTGCTGTGGCAAAGTATTAACATGGGTATCTTTCTTGCTATCCTACCGTGCAATTTTTTTTCTACTAAACGTCTTCGAATAGTGCGTGCTGAGATTGCGGGTTGTTTTCACCAAAAATATTCTTTTCTAAGCTCATTGGACCCTTTAAAAGGATTTTGTTTTGCCATACGAACGATGTTTCGGTCATCTCGAGGAGTTGTTTTTCTCTGTTTAGGTACACGTGGAACATTCGAAGTAGTTTGATACGTAGCAAAATGCTCTACAGCGTGGAAAACCATCGTTTTTGATTATTGCAGATGGTCGGGTATCTTTTTTTAAGACCAATTCTTCCGGCGAAGTTTTATTATTACTTCCCTTGTAGATTTATCACAACTTTTATTTTTTCCCATTGTTTTTTCAAAAGAAGCAATCACTTTTAATCTTTTACAGCACGAAATGGCGCCAAAATTATACAAACAGTAACAAATCGACTGAGTTTTCTCTATTTAAATTTGAATGAAGGTATAAACTACTTAGCGTTCTTAATTACGTGACCAGCCAGTAATTAGGAATACTTTGTTTAAAAGTAGTGTAAAAAGTTTGTCTATTTATTTTTAGCTAATCATGTGTATCAATGAATACAGTGGTAATATGGAAATGTTTTACGATACCGAGAGAAATAAAAGCAAATGCATGCAATTAGTTTTGCGTCTTAGTTTGATCAAATCTTCGCTTTATATCAGCGTTCTTAATTATATGACCACCACTGTATAAAATTTTCATGTCACAATGTTAGTTACCGTACTCCTCCGAAACGGCGCGACCGATTTTTACCAAATTTTATATGCGTATTCAGTAGGTCTGAGAATCGGCTACTATCTATAATTTATAAGGCAAAACAACGTTTGCCGGGTCAGTTAGTTATAAATAAAATATTTTTAATTAGGTATTTTAATTAGTCAGGAAAATGAGTTTCTGTTCGTCCTTCACTCGTTATAATTACAAATAAGAATAAAGGCTGTAATTTTCAATTTAGTATACTTCTAAATATTAACTAGTAAACGTAAACATTATCTACAGGTAGGTAATAGCAATAAAGAGTAATGTGTTCGTCAGTTTGTTCGCTGTAGAAGTGTTAATGTGATTCTTCACACGTATCGAAATATGAATTATTGAATAGTCCACGCCACACTAAACAGTGTCACTTTTGAATGCCATAATAGATATTACATATTCTGTGTAAATAAGTTTCGGTGTCCGGGATTGCTTTAAAAAAACTGTCTGGTGTCTAGGGTTCCGTACTCAAAGGGTAAAAAAAATAAAATTAAAAACCGACTTAAAAAAAACATAAAATAAACTCGCCTACGTACAGTGCCACCGACTTATCTGTTATGTAATCTGAAGTCGGGCAGATTTACTGGGTTGGTTGAGTAGGATTGTAAGTAGTTTGGCTGCCCGACTTCAGATTACATAACAGATAAGTCGGTGGCACTGTACGTAGGCGAGGTTATTTTATGTATTTTTTAAGTCGGTTTTTTTTTTTTTTGAAGTCGGTTTTGAATTTTTTAAATTATTTTTTTATTTCATCCTTTTAAGTATACCTACTTTCAACTACCACTAAAATCATTAAAATTGTATCCATAACTTTAACCATTGAGGAGTTCTGTGATGAGAAGGTGGTTTCAGATGTGGAGACTCTGAAACCATATTCTTATTCATCGGTATCTACTCTTTATGGCTTTATTCCACTGGTGAAAATCAAAAACTGAGCACTTTGCTGCACTCTCGAGGTGCAATCCTGTTCATCACTCCGAAGATCCTCATCCGATCTTCACCAATTTTTTATGGGACCAACTGTGATATATCTCCTTTCAAAAAAAAAGAATTATCCAAATCGGTCCAGGCATCTTCGAGTAATCGGGGAACATACATAAAAAAAAAAAAACCCGACTAATTGAGAACCTCCTCCTTTTTTTGGAAGTCGGTTAAAAACGGGAACCTATTGCTGAGACTCCGCTGTCTGTCCGTTTGTCACCAGGCTGTATCTCATGAACCGTAATAGCTCGACGGTTTTCACAAATGATGTTATTAACGTTGCCGCTATAACAACAAATACAACAACTAAAAACAACTATTTAAGGGGGGCTCCCATACATCAAACGTGATTTTTAACATATAAAGGCAACGATACCGCGATGTATTTTTACTCCTAGCGCCATCTGGCGATGGAGTGATAGACTTAACGTTCGGGTTGCGTTCACGGATTGGTTAGTCTAGTCTTAATTTTAGGGTTTTGTACCCAATTGTGATAGTGGTACGGAACCCTTCGAGCGCGAGTCCGACTCGCACTTGGCCTTGGTTTTTTGGTTGTTATCGTACAAGTAAAGTTACTAACAGACATGGATGTCGAAAATCTTACTAATATTATAAAAATGCCAAAGTTACTAAGTCTGTTATGCTTTCACGCCTAAACCGCTAAACTGATTATGATGAATTTTGGTATATAGATAGATGGGACCTCGGAGAAGCATATAGGCTTTGATTCCGATATTTCCGCGGTATCGGGAGTTATGCGGGTGAAACCGAAGTTAAGCTAACAAAAGCTAGTTAGCTTTTGAATGAAAGGATTTTTTAAATGGAGTATTAGAAAAGTTGACTGGCGTCTGTTTCGGAGCTACGAAGTTTTAGTTCAAGAACAGCACTACTGATTGATTGATTTTAATGTGTAGGTTAGGGATCCATATATGCCCTTATCTGTTTTTGTCTTTGATATGCGAAATATGGGATTTAATATTAGTTGTTGAGTCTGGGTCGATTCAAAGAAAAATAACTTGGGGTCGATTTCGACCCCCTGGGCACATATGGGTTTAAGAAAGGATTTTCCAATATTCCCACGGGATCGGGTATTAAGAGAAACCGCAGGACCTAATAGTTTTAACTGTATCTGCCTCCATTACCGGTTGCGTTTTATTTTCATGGTCCAACAGTTTGTCCGGTTTGATGACCCTTGCAATTAATGGCAAGTGTCATCAATCCCATCCCATTGTGTACTGTTAGGTCGTCTATTGTCGGCTTCAGAAGCACCCAAACTAAACTAGCAGGGTTAGCATAATAAAAGGCGTAAAATGACTGGCGAACCGGGTAGATGCTACATGGTAAATTCATACATTTAATAAGAAACCCATTTTCGGTTTTAATCGGGTGGTATTTATTACTTTCAGCATTGTTTCAATGCTCAACGTTTCGAGACCTTTACAGGTCTCTTCCTCAGGATAATGTCTTTAATTTCATTTTTGTGTCAATAAAGTTTCGATTGCAGTTCAGTTGCAAGTTATAGTCTCATTTTAAGTCTATTGTTTGGAATTGCAGTGATATCTAACTGAAATATTGGACATTTCTTTTACAAGAAGAATGATATTAAATATTCTCCCTAGTGTGGTTATTTGTACGAAAATACATGCAACGTGCAACGACTTCACCTTCATTTCTGTTTTTATGTCATGTACATTACATGAATTTCGTATATAAGTTTTACCTATGCGTTTATCCAGTTTCATGCTTCTGATGTGAATACAGACTGAAAACTTTCCGAACGGCTGATATCAGACATGCCCACTCAATTTGAGACTGAATGCGCCCCACGGTTTCGCCCGCGTTAAAAGGATAGAAGGATTACTCCTCGATAATGTAGCCTACTACGAACCGACTACCATGAGTAGACGAACCTTCTGCCCCGACATCAAATTATTAAGAAAAGAGCAGAAAGAAGTAAGGTAATGATGTTTTTTAATTTATATTTTAATAAATATTTCTTAAATTGTTTTTATTGCTTAGGGCAGTTTTATTTAGATTTTTTTAAGGCAAAATACGCATCGCAAAAGTGAACATTATTGAATGCGTATTTATCCTAAAAACCATTTCTAGGTTATATTTTACTTTTTGATTGCGATCAGCCGATCGAAAAGTTTGTCATCTAAATTGGCCCTATAGCAATTGCTAATCTGTATCTCTTTTTAAACGTAGGTAACCAGACACCATAAGCCGCCGCTTAAAAGGTAAACCCAGTAATGCCTTCACGCCAGTCGCTTCGTATTATGTCAGATTGCCGACCGAGTTTTTATCGATAATTCGATACACATTATATCGATATGAGCATGGAACAACACTAGTTCATTTTAATTGGCGTTAGTTGTTAAACGAGTGATTATATTTAGAGTTTTTATAAGAATAATTACTAGAGTTGTAAGAGTTTTTAGTCCATGGTAGGTAGGGGGAATACGAAATGAAATGGACGTGTTTTAAAACGGCCACTATCGAAAATATTTTTTGTTTTTTGGGTGTTGCTATCATTGATGACCATATGCCTATGGACGATGTAGTAGACGATTGGTCGCCTGTGACCATAGACATTTATCTTTGGTCAGCAATGGTGCCATTACCCATAAAACGTAAAATATTTTATGTTTTTTGGGTGTTGGCACCATTGATGACCGTGATACCTATGGGCGATGTAGTGGAGGATTGGTCGCCTGTGACCTTTGTCTTTGTCATCAATAGTGCCAACACCCAAAAAAACATTTTTGATCAATAACTTGAGATAATTATCGATTTTGAAACGGACACTCTGTTTCAAAACAAGTCAGTTTCATTGCGGATTCCCCCTATGTATACCGCGTAAATGCTTTATGGTTTTATTGCACGTAATAATAGTGAAAAGTGTTTCGTTAACTGATCACCATATTACAAGTCTGGCTGCTTAGTTTGGAGAGAGGTTGTATTGTATATTTGTTTTAATATAGGTACCAACATAGGTTATAGGTACTTATCGTATTTTTCTACTGCATAATTTTGGGGTATGTTTTTCGGCCGTAAAAATAAGAATTTACGGTGAGTAATAGGTTTTATGGCATAAACATAACATGAGTACATGGAGGCATGGTCAAGGTCTTTATTCATATTTTTACTAAGTTTGCTATCTATTCTTATTAAAAATTTAAACCTCAAAAGCATAAAGTCATCGGAGATAATAATGTTTTATGGCATAAACATATTTGATTGAATGGGTTTATCCATGGAGAAAACAGTCGACTACGTTTGTAAAGTCTGTAAGGAGAAAAGAGTATGATTCTTTTCGTCTTAGTCTTGTCACTGGCCCCGTATACCAGTAAATTAGCTATTACCAGTTATTTACTTTACCTCGCTTTATCTCCATTTGTCTGCTGTTGTTCTGCAAAACGGAATTAATGCAACAATGTGTGCCCACAGGGGTGTTATTACAACACTGGGATATGGAAACAATTTAACCATCCATTTGTGGTCCATAAAGCAATTGTACCGTGATTCTTCAAACGAAGTCTGCGGTCTGTATGTGGTGATTCACATCTTACTCGGCCATTTCGTTTCGATTACATTTTCTAGACTATTTTCGAGATTGTATTAGTTTTAAGACTAATCTAGAATATTCACGACCTACCGCTTGTAGACTATAGACTATCAGTCTGTAGACTGTCAGCGCCCAGTGGTTTTACCCGCGTAAGTCCCGATCACGCGATATTTTCTAAAAACCTTTCTTCACAAAGAACACTCACTCAAAATCGGCGCTCTGACACTAACTATAGGGTTTACGGGCAACATACCCCAAAAAGGGTGGGCAAACTTATGCCATAGGAACCTACTGGCTCTAAAGATTATAGGAAACTGTATTATTTAACTAAAATACTACCATTAGATTTAAAAATAACTTATCAAATAGGTATCGAATTTTATTATAATGATGACTTTAAAACTCCAGTCTTCAATAAATATAATACTAAGAGGGTTAGGGAGGGTAAGTTAAAAGTACCAAATGTTAAAAATAGTTACGGCAGGAGGTTAAACAGGTGCATGGTCCCAATAATATACAATGACATACCGTGGCTGAGAGATGAGTCAAGCTTGTCTAGTGATATGTTTAAATCAAAACTTAAAAATACGTTAATTGAAAAGATAATAAAATAATGTCGACTATTTTTGGTTCCTTTTCATTGTGAGGTTATTATTAAAAAATAAAATATATATATAGAAATAGTAACTAATAAATAAGTTTATATTTTATAAGTAATGCACATAAAAAGTGTAAGTTTAGCGTTTTACTCGCCAACAAACTGCTCGTCAGTTTGGCGGGAGTTTAGATTAAGTTTATATGTGTATTCTTTTCTGATTAAAATAAATAAAAAAAAAAAAAAAAAAAAAAAAATGTACAAGTACTACTTTAAAAAGGCATGAATATTTTTCCGAGGATTTTGTAGTACAACATTAGAATCAGCTGAATAGACAGCTTTATCGCTGAGAGCATTAGCTACCAGGCAACAAAAGTATAAGGTCGTCAAAATCAAAGTCGAAATAGCTTTATTAATTCAGATTTCACTTGATCGTCGATCGTTTTGAATATTTTTACGTTATTACCACGATCTCCAATGAGAAGAAGACACTTGAGTTGCGTTAGTAGGTAATTATTTTTCATTTGCGTTCCTACTTCGTTTTTTCTTATGTTCTACCAATATACAACTAAGTAGCCCAGTATAAATACACTATTAAATCTACGACAGAAGCAATAAATCTCTAAATACTCTCAATAGCGGTATAAATATACCATTTAGAAGTCAACAGTCGGAATGTTAATCACGCTCCTTATTAGAAGCTAACGTCTTCATGAGATCAAACCGCCATGTTGGATAAAAAGTTATAGACTCATACCTTATTACTAACTGGAAGTTTAGATTAGCAATTACAAAGGACAAGCTAGGCGTACTTCGCAGGAAAATAAGCTTCTGAGCGACATGGCCTGTGTGGCGCGTCAGGCGAACCAACGGCTTGGAACTAGGTAGGTATACCAAAATGTATAAACCGGCAAAGTGCGAGTCGAACCCGCGCACGAAAGGTTCTGTACCATACGGAATCCAAAAATAAATACTACATACCGGACCATGCGAAAACCGTGTACGCAACGAAGATGCACGTTTGCATTTATTTTTTTACCGCTGAGGCCATACAGTATATCAATAGATGGCACCTGTAGTAAAAATAAATCGCACTTACGTTGCGTTTAGCCGTGAAAAATCAAGTTTGTTTGTTGCAAAATATGACAAATATTTAAGGCTATCCTAAATATTTGTCATATTTTGTTATATTTGTTATACAGAAATACATCATTTGTGTAAATTTCAACTGTCTTACTATCACGATTTATGAGATACAGCCTGGTGACAGACGGACAGACAGCGAAGTCTAATTTTAATTAAGTCAAATGGGCGGCCTGATCGCTGACAGCAATCTCTCCCAGGCAGGCTTTCAGGCATAGAAGTGATGATGAGCCGACCACCTAAAATATAGAAAGACAGCAGTAGTGGTACAAATTCGAACACGTCCCTCGTGTCACACGGTCGTTTCAGAAATGAAACCACCAACGGCCGAGTACAGGAACGCAACTCAAAATTTAAGTTCTACTTAAACAACTAAGCACCTCTCAAATTCAAAAATTCCCATATTACTTTTAAATTTAGAAGTTGCTCAATTATTTAAGTACGCCTCAAATTTTAAGTAGCGTTTCTGTATTCGACTGCAAGAGTTTACGTAGAAAACAAACCTATGTCGGGAGGTCGGGCGCAAGCGCAATACCATAACTTTCTTACGTCAAACGTCACCAATACATGCGTGCGCGCAGTCTGCCCAAGCGACGGTCGCCAAACACGCACCAATTAGCAATCGTAGCCGACGGCTTGTATGCTGTCATAAATCGAACAACACCGTTAAGATGCGCAGGATTGCAGCGTTCAGATTACAAGAAACGAGAGAATTTTTAAATGGTCTCTTGCAAATTTATGTGTCGAGAAATCATTTGTTTAAATGAAGTTAATTTGTTAGTTTATTGTGATTAGAGTAGAGTTGGAGACTTAGAACGTAGGAATGTTAATGTTGGAAACCGAGTTAAATATTTCTCGATGCCATGGTCTGGTATTTTTAATATTATTTAGATAACCTACCTGTAGTTGTAGTTGCCTACAATCGTACATCTTTGAGCATCGTGAATCCTTTGAAATAACCACAGAATAGACTATAGTCACATAGGTAGGTATACACTGCGACTAATCAATGCGCATACAGCCTTACGTTACATATCGATAGCTTTGAGATAGTAGATATAATTAAGCACCAGCTTAGCTAAATAAATTACTTTCTTGAGCTCCTCCGTGCTTCAGAAAGCACGCTAAGCAGTTGGTCTCGGTTGTTTTCTACCATAGCAGTCGTTAGGTCAAGTTAGGGAATGCCATTTGAGTTAATACAAATCTTTAAATATTGGTATTTAAATCAGGTAAATGTTGTGCGATGGGGTAGTTCTTTTTCGGAACCGTACAAGCTAGAGTGTGGAGTCAGACAGGGTGGACTTACGTCACCTAAGCTTTTCAATTTATATATTAACGCACTGCTTGAGGAGCTCAGTGGTACACGTGTTGGATGCCACATTGACGGAATTTGTTTAAATAATATTAACTACGCGGACGATATGGTGCTGCTGAGTGCCTCACCTTGTGGTCTATCAACATT
Organism: Idaea biselata; assembly: GCA_958496205.1. NCBI lineage: Eukaryota > Metazoa > Arthropoda > Insecta > Lepidoptera > Geometridae > Idaea > Idaea biselata. The sequence goes on from OY292397.1 coordinate 1,624,540, forward strand.
GTTGGGCATCTGCGAGAGGTATGTTGGACGTCATGGCCTTACTTATAATGTCCGTAAGAGCGAGTGCATGGTGTTTCAAGTTAGAGGAAAAAGTCAGGCAGCTATACCTCCTATAAAACTTTGTGGAGTAGCTTTACGTACTGTTGATCAGTTTAAGTATCTAGGACATATAGTAAACTCTGACTTGAAGGACGATGCGGACCTAGAGAGAGAGCGGAGGGCGTTGTCTGTTCGTGCTAACATGATTGCCCGCAGATTTGCTCGTTGTTCAGCTGAAGTAAAAATTACGCTTTTCAGGGCTTATTGTACATCTTTCTACACGAGCAGTCTGTGGGCGTATCACACGAGACGAGCCCTCAATGCACTTAGGGTCCAGTACAATAATGCGTTTAGGATGCTGATGGGCCTGCCACGTTTCTGTAGTGCATCGGGGATGTTTTCCGAGATGCGAGTAGACTGTTTTTACACTACGATGCGGAAGCGATGTGCATCCCTGGTGCGCAGGATACGGGCCAGCTCCAATAGTGTCCTGACCGTATTTGCGTTAAGGTTCGACTGTCACTACCTTAATCGTTGCTGTATGGTGCATGCGACTAAAAATGCGGACATGTAACCAAATTGTTTTTTAATTAATTTTATAAATGATACCTATTTGAATTTATTTGACATCTGATTTGAGTGACATTAAGTATTTTTATTTTATATTCGATCCGATTGACTGACTTTGTTTTTTATTTTTTGATTTTAAATTTTGTAACTAACATTAGGTTAAGCTATACTAACATACTAATTATTGATCCGAATGTTGGTCGAAATAAATGATTATTATTATTATTATAAGGCGACCTGAAAAACTCTAGTACTAGTTGAGCCACACCACTACACGGGAAGAAGCAGAAGAATGTGTATTTTCTCTCTGGGACTCTGCTTGTTATAAATAAATTCGTGCATGTGTGTAGTAGGTGTGGGGTCTTTAGGCAAATTTGCAGTGTCAGTGTCGCCCATGTATTTTGAGCTTAACGTTACGGTTACGGATTATCTAATCTATGTATAGCTTAACGTTATAGATAAAAAGATCCGTATCCGTAATTATCCTAGATAAGGTACATAATCCGTTAAATGTTTTTGGCCAAGAGTATAGGATAAAATTTACCGTATACGATAATGCGATAATCGAAGAGCAGAACGTTATCATGTCGTTGACGATAATTATTATTAACTATAAGTATACTTAAATAAAATTTAAAGATCGTCTAGGAAATATAACTGTAAAATATTTCCATGTAAAGGAACCTTAGGTATTTACCTCGTAAACCTTACACCTCATAAAACTCTATACAACTCCCAACTAAAATAAAATTATAAATGTGAAAGTGTCTTCGTTAGAATATTAAAGACTAGCTGCGTCCCGCGGTTTCACCAGCGTAAGTCCCGATATCGTGGGAATATAGGGATCAAAAGTAACTTATGTTACTCAGGGTGAATGTAGCTATCTAATGGTGAAAGAACTCTTATAATCGGACCAGAAGTTTTTGAGTTTATTCATTACAAAATTGCAAATCTTTCCTCTTTATAATATTAGTATAGAAGTATAGATATAGACCAGCTGCGACCCCCGTTACACCCGCGTAAGTCCCGATCCTGTAGGAATATTAGGATTTAAAGTAGCCTATGTTACTCAGGGTGAATGTAGCTTTCTAATGGTGAAAGAATTTTTAAAATCGGTACAGTAGTTTTTGAGTTTATTCATAACACACATACAGACGCACACACACAAAAATACAAATCTTTCCTCTATATAATATTAGTGTAGAGTATAAATAGAGATATAGATAACGTTATTTACCTGTCCGTAACTAAAACTAGAAGTATTTTTAATATACACGGAAGCTCAGCAAGAACATAATACCCATGTAGTTAAAACTCCACAGTACATCTTTGCATTGATTTATTCAACATAGGAAGATCCTTGTACCAGTGCCCATAATAACGTCTCGTCTGGATAATTAATTTTCGCTATGCGCACGCCCTTTTCTTGTCAACTGCGTATTCATCAGTGTTTCTTATGGAAGGTACACGTTTCGCGTAGGTGCTGTTTGTTTACTGAAAACTAACTGAAGTGAGTCTAAAATTTAATTCGAGCGCTGATGCACGGACACGTACGAAGAATCTCATGCTTCCAAATACTATGAAGGGCGCAGATTGCATACGAATAAGTAGTATGTACTGCAATCTGCGTATTCGTATGCAAATTGCACGCTTCCATGGTACTTGGAAGGACGGGATTGGCTTTACGTCTTCGTACCTTAGCGCACGAATGATTTCGGACGACAACGTATACAAAGTGCGCCCGGCCTTGTCCTTACTATTAATATTATAAATTCTAAAATAAATCTGTCTATTTTTTTAATTCGATATTTCGCCAGTAATTTCAACTGGTTTGTTCACGAGACTGACTTGTTGTTGTTGTCTTGTTAACAAGTCAGATGAAATTACTGGCGAAATATCGAGCTCGTCTCAAAACAAATTAAAACATGGTAAATACCCCGGTATTTAATAATAAATCTGTCTGTTACGTTTTCACGCCAAACCGCTTGGAGAAAGAAATAGGCTACTTTTGATCCCGATATTTCCGCGGGATCGGGACTTACGCGCGACGTTTCACCCGCGTAAGTTTAGACTTACGCGGGTGAAACGTCCTTATTTTTTTTTTTTTTTTTTTTTTTTTTTATCTCCCTTTTAATCTGCAATCGGCTGTTCAGCCATAATCAGATGCGATCTTGGATGGGATTTTTTTTTTGTTTAGTGTTACTTCATTAAGTAACACCATCTACTGTAGTCAAGATAGTCAGTCTCTCTGGTCTAGTTCCAGTATATACCATCTCTTTAAGCGTCTTATGCTCTCTTGGGTTTTAAGCAGGTCTTTTGCTAGCGTGTTGCTATGCTTCCGTAATCTTTCCTTGTACTTTTTGCAGTATTTGTTGACTTCCTCCTTTATTGTCGGCATCTCAAGGTACTCGTGTATTTCTGAGTTTCTGACAAACCAGTGTGCGCTGGAGACTGTTCTTAGGGCAATGTTTTGGAATCTTTGTAGTATCTCCAAGTTTGAATTGCTGGCAGATCTCCACAGTTCGATTCCGTACGTCCAAATGGGTTTAATAATTGCTTTGTATACAAGTAATTTGTTGCTAAGTGAAAGTCGGGATTGACGCCCCAGGAGCCATGAAATATTTTTGAATTCCAAATTAGCTTGTGTTCTCTTGGCTTTGATATGGTTTGCCCAAGTTAATCTTCTATCTAGGTGTAAGCCTAGGTATTTGACGGTGTTGTTAGTTGGTAGGGTTTTTCCTTCCAAGCAAACAGGACCACAGTCTCCCTTCCGGAGTGTGAATGTTACTTGCGTCGACTTGCTTACACTAGGCTTAATTCTCCATTTTTGTAGCCACATATCAATCTGATCTAGCTGTGTCTGTAATTTTATGGATGCTGTAGTAGGATCTACATCACATGAAAGGCATGCTGTGTCGTCTGCATAGGTTGCTGTTACCACATCAGGTGTCTCAGGCAAATCCGCCGTATATATGGAGTATAGTACTGGCCCTAGCACTGATCCTTGTGGGACTGAGGCTCTGATATAGTAGAGTTTAGAGTAGGCTTCTCCGTACTTTACTTGGAATCTTCTTTGATCTAGGTAAGATTTAAGAGTCATGTAGAATGAGTTTGGTAAGAGGGTTTTGAGTTTGTATAGGAGTCCTTTATGCCAGACCCTATCAAATGCCTGCTGTATGTCTATGAACACCGCTGAACAGTACTCCTTTTTCTCAAGGGATTGTCTGATTGTACGAACTACCCGGTGCACTTGCTCTACTGTTGCATGTTTTTCACGAAAGCCGAACTGGTGGTCTGGAATGATCTTTGCCTCTTCCAAAACTGGTTTTAGTCTGGATAGGAAGGCTTTTTCGAATACTTTAGATAGAACTGGGAGTAAACTTATTGGTCTATATGAGCTAGGTTCGGTTGGTGGTTTTCCTGGTTTTACCAGCATACATATCTGCGAAATCTTCCACAAGTTTGGGTAGTGATGCACCCTGAATATGGAGTTGAAAAGTACAGTCAAAAACACAAGACATTTTTTAGGCAGTTGTTTGAGAACTTCTCCTGTTATTAAATCAAATCCCGGGGCTTTTTTATTTTCCAAACTGTGTATTATTTTCGCCAGTTCCTTGGGTGTGACGGGTGGCAATGGCGGCGATAGCTGCTGATCGCTGTGGATTATCTTGTCGATCATATCCTCAAACTCCGTCATAGTCGACTTATTAGGAGTAAACACCTCACTTAAATGATCAGCAAATAGTTCCGCTTTTTCATTATCACTCCTAGCCCATTGAGCATTGAGGTGTTTTCTTAGCGGTGGAATATGGTTGTGAGGTCTTTTGAATTTTTTTGTTGAGAGAGTAGCTGTCTTTTTTATGGGTAGAGAGGCTTGCCAACTGCTGCTGAAATGTTTCATTTTGGTTTTCTCTTATAAGGTTCTTGAGCTCTCTAGAGATCCTGTTGTAGGTTGTCCGATCTGCGTTGGATCTACTAATGTGTAGCTGTCTACGTTGCCTTCGCTTTTCTGCCAACTTATTTCGTATTTCTAGTGAGACATTGTTTTTGCAAGTGGTGTATTTCAAAGTCGGTGTAGAACGCCATGCAGCTACTTGTATTAAATTAGTGATGTAGAATACAGCCTCCTCTATATCCTGATCAGTTTTGAGTTTGATTTTTAGGTCCACTTCTTTTTCTAGATATCTACCAAATGATTCCCAGTCTGTCTTATGATTGTGTAAGGTTAGTGTTATTGGTTTATTTATTACTAAAGAGCTAAATGTTGCAATAACCGGTGTATGGTCAGATACTGAGTCAAGAGAGGATTCTACTTCAAAGTATATATCTGACAAACCTTTTACTATAAAGAAATCCACAAGATCAGGAGTTTTGTGAGGATCAGTTGGCCAATAGGTCGGTTCATCTGTTCCTAGTGTTGTGAGTTTGTATTTATCAATACTCTTTTTTAGTTCTCTCCCCTTTGTAGTCGTTAATCTCGATCCCCAGTGAGTATGCTTGCAGTTCCAATCTCCGCCACTTATGAATCGATTTCCCAAACTCTGAAAGTAGCTGTCAAACTTGTGCTGTTTTGGGTTATGCTTTGGTGGGCAGTAGATAGCGCTTACGTTTATAGGGCCCATTTTCTCATTGAGTGTTATGGTTGTGGCTTGCATCCAATCTTCTCGAAATTCGCTGTGGAGATGATGTTTTATGTTGTTTTTTATAATTACTGCAGAACCACCGTGAGAAGTGGTGTCAGGATGATTTGTAGAGTATACGCTAAAATGGTCCATTTTGAAACTTGTTCGATCATTAAAATGAGTTTCTGATATTAAAGCAATGTCTATCTTGTTTACTTTCAATAGTATTTCCAGTTCTTGTTTATTTGGTGTTAAGCCATTTATATTCCAGGTAGCTATTCTTAGTGAGAGCATTATGAGAGCTTACTCATGAGCGTAATGATTATATTCATCATTGAGCTTAGCTGTGTAATAAGTTGGTCAATCCTTTCTGTCTGTGCTATCATTAGTGCTTCTAGCCTCGGTATGTTCTCTTCTTCAGTTGCATATTCTCTTATTTGTGTTCTTTGTGGCTCAGTGCCAACGTTGTTTTTTATTGTGTTTGTTCTCTGTGATTGTCTGTTGACTTCGCTATTTCTGGTTTGTGCTCTTTGTGGCTCTATAGGATCAAATGTGTTTCCTAGGCTCTCTATGCCTGTAACGTCGACTACCTTTCGAGTTGTGGTTGTTGCTTTTTTCCCAAATTTTAGGGTTTCACTATACAGTTGTGTACTGTCTATAGCAGTCTGATATCGAGATTTGATTTGAGTAGCTGCGTTTTGGAAAGTCTCATTAGATACAGTTGGGACAACATTTTGTAAAACATTCTGATTCTTTGGTCCTGAGTCTTGATTTTTGATCATATCTTCTTTTTGACTTGGTCTAGATTTATTTGTAGAGTATTTTTTTGCTAGAACTTCCTTATACACCTGACATCCCTTGTAACTAGCAGGGTGGCTTCCTGAGCAAAGTATACATACTGCAGGAGTATTTCTGTCAATTGTGCACTTGGTAGTTTCATGTGCACCAGCACACTTTACACATCTATATGGTCTCATACAATTATTTTTACTGTGTCCATACTGCTGGCACCTTTTACACTGCACCACTGCGTTTGTTCTTTTCGGGTCTTCTATAAGAACTCTTTGATTATAGATGAATTTTATTTCCTTTACAAATTTGTTATTGTCGTGAGGAGCTAAATTGACAAAGAATGTATTCAAAGGTTCTTTGGTTCCTGGTTTTCGGGCTGTTACTATTTCTCCTACAGTAGTATTTCCTGTTTGTTCTATCGCTGCTATAATTTCTTCTTTGGGAGTACTGAAGTGCAGATGTTTAATTACAACCCTCATACACTTTTGGTCTTTGCGGGTGAAGGTGTACCCTATAAGTTCCTTTTTTCTAATGTGTTCTATCAAAGTTTTGTACTTATCAACTGTTTTTGATGATATAATTAATTGATTTTTAGAAACTACCTTGTATGTAAAGTCATCTTTGTCTACAACTTCTTCAATGAGTTGGGTAAGCTTGCTCAGATCATCAACACCATATAATATAATTGGTGGTGGTTTTGGTGTCCGCTTCACTGGGATATCTTTGTCATCTACCTCTAGCAGAGCAAAGCTGTTGCTTGTTTCTATATCCGTTACATTGTTATGCCCAGAATTATCTATGCCTCTGTTTTCATTGGTTAATTTATGTCGCCCCTGTGTTCTTTCGGCGTGGTTTATCCTTGAGTCTTTTTCTTCATTAGGAGAACGGTTTCTTTTTTGCGGTGGCATTCGTTGCCATGTTGCCTTTGGGTTGACCTCTTTGATTTTGCCAGTGACATCACTGAGAGATGCACATCTTTGGCGGGTGAATAGGCCGGGATGAAATAATTGTTGTGTCAGATTTTTTTTTTGATTGATCCAGTTGAGCATCCTTTGCCCCCCCCAGAATACGTGGGGCAGCCCGAGCTTTGCTCGGAGAGGGATTCTCCGGGTTTTCCGGTACCCTCCTGGGGTATATTCTCTTTAAGTGTTGCTTCCATGATTTTTGTAATTTTTTAGAGGGTTGTCTTCCCTATGGCCAGGTTGTTCGGTTTTAAGGCGCCGAAGACTCGCCTGTCGTCCTTCATATTTTGCTACTATGGTCATGAGGTAGGTGGTATTTTGCGGAGCTCATTTGATTGACCATAGTATTGCCCAGGGGAGACGACCCACATATGTGGAAATATGTGGGCCCATCATTAGACCGAGGCGTCAGTCTAATGATGGCGTGGACGTATATGAAGGACTAGTCGGTGCGTGTCTGATAGCCTAGCTCCGCACTCCTAGGCGTACACTACTGGTATTCTTAGCACTTTATAGGTGCATGTCCCCTGGCAAAAGGACATGCTCCACCAAGACCTACGCCGACCCCCTCCCCCTGAAACCATGAACCGTGAAACGTCCTTACGAAAAAAATTTCTTATGAAAGAATTTTTAAAATCGACACAGTAGTTTTTGAGTTTATTCATTACAAACATACACACACACACACATACACAAAAATACAAATCTTTCCTGTTTTTAATATTAGTGTAGATGTAGTGATAATAAGTGATTGACTAATAAATAAGACTTAAAAATATTAAAAATACATAAAAAGAAGAATTCAAATTAAAGAAACAGTAGAGGTTTAAAATTAACCGCAACATTGTTGCAAACTTTTTCGAATCGTCTTCAACTTGACAGGAATCGATTATCTTGAAGGCACTGTTTAATAAACCTCGATTGGTTTGCTGTAAGAATTTAGTACATTCTCCGTCACCTTTGATGTGCAAATATTACCCTTTTGGCTATTTTTACGACGGACAGAGGATTCCGGAGCCATATTGTTTTAGAACCGGGCCACCGAATATCTAATCCACCAGAACAACAGCTTCATACAAGCCCGCGGCGTAGGTACTTCACTACATGCGCAGCTGTGTGTGCGGCACTTCTCACCGCTTTCCACTCGGCTTTGCCGACGCCGTCCGAAGCGCCTGGCACACTGTTATTGAAAGAAGTCACGCATACAAAGCTGCGCATGTAGTGAAGTACCTACGCCGGCCGCGGGGTTGTATGAAGTTGTTGTTCTGGTGGATAAGATATTCGGTGACCGGGCTATAGGGTACAAAAATGGAACATTCATATCTAACTATCTATACATATTAAATTCAAAGTCTTGACTGACTGATTGATTGACTTAATGACTGTTCTGAGTTAATTCAATTAAAATATAATTATGAGCAAATTCGCGAAAACTTGTAAGAATTAAAATGTTAATTTTCAATTTTTTTCATAATAGAAGTTTGGTTTAAGTTCAGAAATTCTCAATGCTATGTGTCTATACATTCTATACGAGAGGAAATATTTATTTACTTGTTTGTTTGTTTAACGAATAGGCTCTGAAATGGCACACTTCCAACTAAAAGTAATTAATTCCAAATACCTACTCCTGTCAGTTCAGTATTTAGACCACAAAAGCTTGTAAAATCAATGAACAAACACACAAACACTCGTTTTAAACGCGACTTGTGAATGAAATACAATTAACATTTGACAGATAGCTCGTAAATCTTTTTGACAATTCTTTTGAACGATGTGTGTTTTTGGGTTCCGTTCAATTTATTTTGCATTTTCGTTTTGCATTCTATATTTTGAGATGAGGTATTTTTATGAAACTCAAAAACTGAAAAAAAAATATTTGGATATTATTAACATACTACTTTGGAACGTCAATTAATATAATGCGTCTTCGGAACGTGAGAAGAAGACACAAGAAACTCATTGGTTTTTTTTTACAGTAATTATGTGATTTACATTGTACTATTACTATTATTACTATTTACTATTATTTATTTATTTATTTACTATTGAACAATAGTAGAACTGGAGCAATAAACTATACTATAATAATCCTCACTAGCATTACAAGCGCAAAAGTAACTCTGTCTGTCTGTTTAATTTAATTTGTAAACAAATTAAAAAAAAAAACACTATCACATCCACAAACACACAACTCGCCCAACGCCACCCTACCCGCCCCAGGACCCGCCACCAGAGCTCTGCGGTGCCAACCTTACACTGTAGGGCCACGGACTTCTTTTAGAGGGGTTGGCAGTAAGACGCCACGGGAGCTTACTACGGATTGGTGAAATTTTTGAATTCACACGTTTTCTTAACATAGGGGCATAATTATTATTGTAACATGGTTGGAACATCGACGTAAGAAAATAAATAATATTACGCGATTAAGACCCGGTATAACGTAACTATGTTTTAGTTGTTTAGTTTGGTGGCTAGATGGCGCTGTGTCAAACCTGCACTGCTTATATGTTAAGTCTAGTCGAGCCTAACGCGAGTAAAACCGCGAGACGTAGCCAGTATAATATATCATTTGCAATTAGCCCACAGGTCGATCTGCGCCCGCATTTCACTTCATAAACGCAAGAGATTCACGTAACGGGGCGACTTCAGTTTACGATCCCACTAATTGGGAGTGGTGAATAAACGTTCGTATAAGCCAGTTTTCACGTCGGTAGAGCTGTTTGGAGACTACCAAACGGTGGTGGATTGGTTGCTTGTAGACACGTGGACTGAATCTTGCTTCTACACTAATATTATGAAGAGGAAAGAATTGCTTTTTGAAAAAATGCTTTCAAAAACTTTAGTACCCGCCGGGACTCGAACCCGCGACTACTGGTATTACGTTCCAGCGCGAGTACTAAAGTTATTGAAAGCATTTTTTCAAAAAGCTTTATTACCTAGTGTGTTAAACACTAAGAAGTAACGTTTAGAGGAAAGAATTGTTATTTTCTGTGTGTATGTGTATGTTTGTAATGAATAAACTCTAAAACTACCGTGCCAATTTCAAAAATTCTTTCACCAATAGAAAGCTACATTATCGAGGAGTAACATAGGCTACTTTTGATCCCGATATTCCTCCGGGATTAGAAAGGGTACTTTAATTCTACGAACGAACGAACGAAAGAAAGAAAAACTGTTATCCGTCCCTCAAAACTGACAGAAAATTAAATTTTCGGATGGATGGATGACAGATTTTCTTCTGGAATTAAATAAAAAAATATAATAGCCCAGGATTTGCGCGGGTGAAACCGTAGGGCGCTGCTAGTAACTTTAATAAGTACCTATTTGTTATTTCAGTACTCAGCTTTCTACAAAGCTGGCCGGTAAATGTATTACCATTGTGACGAAAATTTAAAAAGAAGGAAAGAAGAACGAAAATATGTTTATTATGGTATATTTAGACAAGCACACATCAACAAATTTAAAAATCAAAAGAACAATACCACAAAACATTAGCAATCCAGAAAGCCATTTAAATATTCCCTGTCTCGAAGCCCTCCCGATTGTGTGTTCTGAACTTCAATAATTTTAATTTCTAGTCATTACTCCCGAGGTGTTATTAAAACATGCAACTGATGGCTATGCCAGTGTGAGGTTTAACTTCGTTTACAAAATTATTTTATTTATGTTCTAAACTAAAAGTTAAGGTACGAGTTGGCAACAGGCGACATGAGGCAGCAGCGGACGACGTGTCGCGGTATACTCCCTAAGTAGTCAGCGATACGAAGCTAGCGAGACGCGTCGTCAAGCGAGCGTAGGGAATTTCATAGAAAGCGCGACATTTGGCGACGACGTGTCGCCCGATGCCAACTCGTACCTTAATTTCAAGGTCCAGGTACTCTTTAAATAGTAAGTGCTCTTTGTTGCAGCTTTCATGTGTCGTCCATAACCCTGTCTTTGTACTCCATTATGTTTAGCTTATTTCGCTGACTTTACCGGAAATCATAACGTGTAAGCTGGTTTTCTTAGCTTAGGCTAATGTCCGCGTTACGGATGCGGCGTCGCCATTGCCGATTTTACTAATGTAAAAAGTAACTAGAAAAACCGTAAGGTATTTGTATAGAAAAATTAGGACAACCCCAATAACTAAATACCGGTGTTCATCTAAAGTTTGGATGTCTGTTTGAATGGATACATGAATGAATGTTTGTATGGGGTAATCTGCGGAAATAATAAACCGATTTTGATTAATCTTACACAAATAAATACCTCATTATGCTCGCAGATAATGTAGACAGCAAAATGAGTAACTATTTATTTTGATTTTTATAATTTTAATATGAGAACCAATGCGGGGATTTGTGAAGTAATTCAAGCGCGTTAGCATGCCCCCTATGCATTCCTCTGTACTTCTATTTCAAAGGTCCATAGCCCCGTGAAACTGGCTAAATAATTAACTACTACATTAAAATAACTGAATACCGTTCGAAATACCCCACTGTCACCAACAACATTCACATTATTAGGTACCATATTGAATAACGCAACATTACCGGTACATCCACAAATCTAATCTCTTAAAACAAAAAACATAATTTTACATTGAATTCTTTGTAATTTCAAATAAAAATGCCAAGAAATACGATAAATAATGCATAATACAGAAAACTCATCGGTGGTCGAGCCCACGCATTGGGCCGACATACTTATCTGTTCCGCGGAATAATTTGGAACTAAGCTTATCATCAGAGGGATTGTTATGGAAAATGACAAAGAGTACAGACAGTGGCGCCGCTCCGAACTGCGTTACCGTTGTGGTAATCGCTGTAACGGGCTCTACCGAGTTTCGTAATACTCTATTGGACAAAGTATAATAATTATAATACGTTCAATAATGGACATCTTGCCTTAATAGTCTTAATTGAAATTTATGTATCGATTGCCGTTCGTAATTTCAAACGCTAATTGGTTAAGAAATTGCTGCGCACGATTTACAATTCGTTTGTGTAACTCAAAAGACGCTTATTTTATGTTCTCAGTTGCAAATCTTCCTGATAATTTATGTTTTCTCTCAGGTTCTTTGAATTTTGATGACAGGAAATTTATAGATTATATGTCGGTACCTCATAATTGTTTTTTTTTGCGGTCATCCATCGAAGAAATGACTTCACCAGGCGTTGCATTACTTACGCGACTATACACGGTCTAGGCCGGAAGCCCCGGAACATTAAATACCTGGTAGGTACATGAGGCACGATGAAGGTGAAGAAGTGTAATATCTTCGTCACACAAATTGTCGACGACCCATCGAAGAAATGACTGCACCAGGCGTTGCTTTACTTACGCGACTATACACGGTTAGGCCGCGAGCTTCTGTGCGTTAGGTAGGTGAGGTACACGTTAGGTACATGCCAATCAGTATGAAATGTTCGTCACACAATCATCACCCAGTAAGGTAAGGTGTCGCCTAACTAGCTGCCAGCTCGTATAAACAGGGTTATAGGAATTATGTTAGCTTCAAGTTAAGGGCTGCTGCTGTCCTTCTGAACAAAAACTTTTGTTCAACAACTTGCGAAAAATCTAACTATTTAAATTTCCACGATTTGTTAATATGTTTAACAAATAACGCAAAAAAAAAACATTTATTTTACAAAACATAGCTTAAAAAAACTGTTCTGTCAGTCCCCTCGCGACTCTTGTAATATGGTCGAAACTTCGAGGAAATATTTATTAATACACAGTTAAGATCCGGGAAACAGTAATAAAAATTTAAGATTTTTTTAAAGCTATGTTTTGTAAAAATCAATAGTTTAGTTGGCGTTTCGTTCGTTGTATACTATTAAATAGGTTAAAACCAAATGTCTACCTACTAAACTAACTTAGTTGAGCTTAGCTTCGCTTAGTTGAGCTTAGCTTCGCATAGTTGAGCTAGTATCTGCCGTTACGTCTCTCTGTCAAGCCAGCTATGCGCCCTTGCTTGAAAAATTGGCGTGCTAACCTAAACTAACTTTGGAGCCTTTCCAAAACAGCTGCTTTTTCTTATCTAATTTAAAAAATACAGTACTAATATTGTTTGCTAGAAAAAGTTTACAAAGAGAATTGCAGCATCAATTCTGTGACATTCAAATTATCCTGTGACATTATTCGAACCTGTGCCCCGCGCTTACCGCGCGAGTGCGCTAACCACTGCGTAGTGATTGCAGATGCAATTTTTCTTGTAAATTATAATGCCTTGACCAATAAAAACGTAAGGAATATAAAATGTTGTTTGTTTAGATAAACCTACAGAGACAACCCTTACTGAATACGATACACTAACTAATTTCCTATAACCCTGTATGGGATAGGTAGGTAGGTGCTAGGTTTTCTATGTGCCCGTGGCTTGTTAGTCCGTATAATTCAAAACGATGCGCTCGAGTGTAGACTGGTTTTGATTTACAAGTGTATGGGTAATTGAGGAGGCATGCATTGATTGGCAACATTGTATGGTGATTTTATTTTTTTAAGTTATAGGGTTTAGGCACGAGTTCATTAGTGTTAAATAGGATTGGTTGGGTGTTGTCTGAACGTTGCCTCATAATTGCGTAAGACGCTGGTTTCCTCGCGATGTTTTCTTTCAACGTAAGAGCGAAAGAAAACATCGTGAGGAAAGCCACGTTTTAAAATTACGTACAATGACTCAAGTATAATTAGTGTTATAAATGTTATATAATTATGATTATACTTACTTATAATAATGTTTTAAATTATGTGTGCTATTAACGTCGCTCTTACGGTAAAGTAACTCCTCGTGAAGAAACTTACGGGTTAAAAAGTCAGGCAAAAAGGTCCAGTTATTGGGTTAGTTATGGAAACCCACAGTAACCCACAAATTTCTATTACACTATAATGCATAATACAATAGTAGATATAATCAAAGTATGGTGGGAAATACTGACCCAATACGATACATACAGATTACAGAGTTTCCAACACTGCATGCGTGTAAACCAAAGACTTTACAGTATTAGTGTAATAGACCGGAAATCGAAACAAATCCCTATTTTATGCGGGCTTGTGCGACATTTATCGTGTGTTTTTGCGCACATAAAAAATGGAGGTAAACCCTTTCTTTCTTACATGCTTGCAGTCACCTCACTTTAGCTGATGGGAAGCGACAATGAGGTCGACTATGTAACGCCTTGAAGAAACCTATTCTCCCTATTGTAAGTAGTTAGGAGGTATTTAGCCAGGAAGGTTGCCTGGAAGAAATCGCTTTTAGCGATAAGGCCGCCCATTTGTGCAATTTTCTACTTTTAAGCTTTTATAAAATAAAATAAAATAAATAAATAAATAAATTCTGTGAACAACACACAGCGCCATCTAGCCCCGTGGTAAGCGACTAAGCTTGTGTTACGGTGACTAGACAACGGATATAATACTTATATTTATTTTTCTTTTGTAAATACATACATATTATACATAGAGGGACACCCAGACCAGACACAAATATTTATTCTATAAGCATAAATACTTGCACCCGGCGGGAATCGAACCCGCAACCTCCTGCATTGCAGTCGCGCTTTCGCACGACGCGCCACAGAGGTCGACAAAGGTCGAGGTCGAGGTCGTCGGTTTTATGTTTTTATACTTAATGTATGACTGTATTATACCTACTTAATGTTGTGCAAATAAAGCGTTCATCTATCTATCTATTTAGGGTTGATTCTCATTAGGGCGGGCCGTCTCCGGGTTGGGGCGGGGACAGGCTACTTTTGCATGAAGACAGCACGGACGCGGCACGGACAACATGCAAAACAAAAGTTGTCTTCATACAAAAGTAACCCGGGTCACCATAAATACTGTCCCCAGCACAAATCGAACTCGCAACCTTCGGCTTTGCAGCCGGGTATACACCCGACGCGCCACAGAGGCCGTCAAATAATAAATCCGCTCTAGAATAAGAAGGCTAATTCTGCTCACTATCAATAAAAGGCCAATAACGTTACCGACCTAGAGGTAAGAACGAGTATATTCATGAAATCCTCCCAGACATATATTTCCTCTTTAAAGCCAATTGTCTCCGAACTCGAGACGTTTACTACGGAACCTTACATGGAACCGAGTGAATTAATACAACGAAATAAATATCGCCAGACATTATACACAGCTCCATCTAGTGTTAAGGGGAAAGGATATCCACTCTTTCTACTCTTAAACGAAGTCGACTGTACCCTACCTGGGATAAAGATATTAGAGCAAATAATGTTTATGCCATCAAACCTATATTTGCTATGACCATGTTTTGGTAGCGCAAAATTTAGTGTACTTTTTTATTTACTTACAACCAGTAATAAAAAACCAGTCAAGTGCGAGTCGGACTCGCGCACGAAGGGTTTCGTACTATTACTCGACCAATCAAACCGTGGTTCAAACCGCAACGCGAACGTTAAAATTTATTTAACCACTGCATTCCAGTCTAGCACTCCATCACTAGACGGCGCCAGTTTTTAGTATTTGTTGTTATTACAGATATACATCATCTCTGAAAATTTCAACTGTCTAGCTATCACGGTTTATGAGATACAGCCTGGTGATAGATGGACAGACAGCGAAGTCTCAGTAATAGGGTCCAGTTTTTATCCTTAGGGTACGGAACCCTAATAAATTACCTCACTTCTATGTACAGTATTGTACATTTACAGACTTTCTGTTCTTTCTACATTTAAATTTATTGGTATAGATTCCCAGATCATGGAATTTATCTTGAGCAAACATTACGTTCTAGGTCGATGTGAAATGCGACTGTAGGTGTGTGAGTTGCGAAGAACAAGGGTTAAACGACAACCATTGTATGAGTATATATATATATATATACTAAAGCTGGGTACTCACTAGCGAGACGTTACTGTAACGGCCTCTGTGGTGCGTCAAGCGAAGGCCCAACTGCTATGTAGAAGGTTGCGGGTTCGATTGCCTCTGGGTGCAAGTATTCATGCTTTAAAATAAATATTTTATTTTTATTTTAAAGCATTTTAATTAACCAAAAACATTCAAAGAAAAACTCAAAACTTAATTGGCACAATGATCGGCCTTATCACCTATGGGCGACCTTTTCCAGGCAACCAATACGCCACAGAGTTCATCTTGGAATTGATAAGCATACCTGTCTAAATGTAACCAGCTCTATATTTCACCAGCTCTTACTGAGCCGGTCTGCACTCTCCACCGTGCACTATTTCACACCTTTATCGGTAACATTCAATACTATGCGCGCACGCATACACAAGTACACACATTTGACTACATACAGACATACATTACAAACAAACATAGTACATTGGAGTCTGTGAATTGCTATTTTAAAGTGAAGACCCTTGAATGTTGCGCGTGAGTTTAAAAACATAAGGTTTTAGCAAAAAATTAAATTTGACCATCTCTTTTTATCGTGTTGAATTATACTAGTATACGGGGTCAATACTAATATTGCGGAAGTAACTCTATTTTTTACGTTTTTACGTCTAAACCGCTGAACCGATTTTGATGAATTTTGGTATAGAGATTGATAGGACCTTGGAAAAAGACATAGGCTACTTTTGATCTCGATTCTCCCGCGGGATTGGAGCTTACGAGGGTAAAATCGCAGGGCACAGATAGTTAGGTATAAATTTCTACTCCCTATTATTAGGTTTTAATCACGTTGCTTTAATTATTTTAAGCATTTTATCAATGCCCTACGTTTCTAGATCTTTACAGACTTCGTCTTCAGAGGTAAATGCTTAACATAAAAAATGCAACGCGATCAAAACCGGAAATTAAGATTATTTTTCAACACAACATCGCGAAAACTGAACAAAAATCTAAAATAATTATTTGGTAACAACATCACAATACTGAAAATAGAAGTAAGACAGTCTCAATTTACATATACAAATCTAAGTGAAAGTGTATCCCATATAAGTGTTAGGTCTTAAGGTCAATAAAGACAGCCTCTAGGGCCTGCAGACCGCTCGGTTAGGTCAAGTGATAATATTTAGTGGAAACCTAGCTCACTGCCGCCGCAGGCTGCCAGTTACTAGTTGATATTTATTTATACAGCTTTGATTTATTGATGACGACTTCTACGAGCCCCAATGCAAAAGAGTTCGTCTAGTCTAGTAACAAATATTACAAGTGCCTAATAGTAAAAGTAGGTAGAGTAAAATTAGATAGTAGATGATTAAGGGGCCTATTCTGAAAAACTGAAAATCCATGTCGGGCGCATCGAAAATTGTTGATTATTTCATGACGGAATGTCGTAAACTTTTTTTGTGTACAGATTGTAGGCGACATTGTTTCCGATATTTTAGTGCAGTTTCCATACAAATATGTCGAAACGTATTGAAGCCTATCAACATTTTAGCCAAATCAGACATTTTTGTCTAAAATTTGGATAGGCTTTGCACCAATAGGAGGTTCTTGTCTTAAAACTACACCAAAATGTAGGAAATAATGTCACCTACAATCTGTGCACAAAAAAAAGTTCTACGACATTCCGTCGTGAAATAATCAACAATTTTCGATGAGCCCGACAGTGATTTTCAGTTTCAAGGTCGTTGACGTTGATACTCCTCTTAAATTTAACTTTATTAGTTAAATAATACACGAAACAAATTCAAGTGCCATAAATACAAAATTTAGGTAAATATTTTTTTTTATTTAATATTGCCTGATTAACAACAATAGGATGGAGAATTTTACCCTATACATATTTTTTTTCATATGCCTTTTTTATATCTATACTAATATTATAAAGCGGAAGAGTTTGTTTGTTTGAACGCGTTAATCTCAGGAACCACTGGTCCGATTTGAAAAATTCTTTCGGTGTTGGATCGTCTATTTATTGAGGAAGGCTATAGGCTATTTTTGATCCCTATATTCCCACGGGATCGGGACTGATGCGGGTGAAACCGCGGAGAGCTGCTAGTAAATATATTTAATGAAGTTGATAACTCTTTTCCATTAGGGCTCGTATAGCGCAGTGGGGAATATTGAGGCCGAAAGCCCCTCTAGGCCTTTTGTATTCTCCTTCTAGGGGCACCCATTCGATTCCCAGATTGTATCCAGAAGTCACAATCACATGGCGTCGAGACTTCTGATCTTTTTTAAAATCCTTATTGGATCATCACATAAAGAACACACTCTCCAAATTGAAGGTCTCTACCATAAGCGGTTGAAGCTGTGCGTTGATCAGTCAGTCAGTCAAGACAACGCCTTTATAGATATACCCTCTTACTTATAAACACTGGATAACGGCTGCATAAACTATATATCGTTTGTCCTTCACTGGGACATAAAGTTTCAAAGTTGACAGACAGAAACAAACAACAAAGACGATCAAAATAAAAACAACTCGCGTAAGTAGTACCTAGGTTTAGGTACAGAACCTTGGGACTCGTTTTAAGGGTTTTTTAACTCGACACTTCGACCCCTTAAAATTAGATTGTTTTTTATTCAATTGTAATAAACTATGATTTGACAAGCCGAAGGCGACGATTTCCCATGTCTCTGGATTTGACTTTTCAAATCTTTTTTTTCAAAACTTTTGGTTCTTTGTAAGTATTTAACGTTTTTTCTTCAGAAAGATGAAGAAAAAACGTTAAATACTTACAAAGAACCAAAACGTCAGATCCTAGTCTGAATTAAAAAATAAAGATAGTTGTCTGTAGTATCATATACCTCGTTGGTAGTTCCATATTTTTTGTTTCGAAAACCAATAAAAATATGCAATTTATATGAATATGCAAATGGTTATACTCTAGGCATTAAGATAAGATTAGAAATTAATGATGTTTCATATTTTTTAGGGTTCCACAGGAAAATAAATGACATATTTATATTTTAGTCGTAATATGATTGCGCAAAGGTAGTTTCAATTAAACTTAGTTCAAGAAATAAGTCTCAAGAGAAATATCGAGATAAAAGTACCTGAAAATTAAACTCTTTTTTGGGTTTTAATCATGTGGTGTTTATTACTTTTAGCATTGTTTCAATGCTCAACGTTTCAAGAACTTTACATGTCCCTTCTTCAGGATTTATTGAGTTGTAGTTTGTCATTCTATTGTATTAAAAAGTTACAGTCTTATTAAATTTTAATATTAAAAATATCAAAACGTTCCTGCAGATTTTGGATTGCAAAAGACTAATATTAAATATGCACAAATCACCTTTACAACGATATGTTTTTATTACTAGTGACTTTGGAAACGCGCCCACACATGAGAAGAAGTCCCAAGAAACTCATGGAGGTAATTTTTTGTGATTCAAAAACTATTCCATAAAAAACAAATACCTATAACCGGCATATTATACGGAACCCTTTCTATAATTGAATAAAATGTCGTCTACAGCAGAACCGCATAAAACTACTGGAATCGATCGTTTTTATCTCGTAAAAAATAATTTATGCAAACGACACAAGAATGGCAACATTGATATCGCAAACTGGGTTGCCTGAACAAAAAAATTAAATGGATCAATATCTTAGAGTAAAATGTTGTTGTAAAAACAGTTATTTTGTTGATGTTAAAAAAGGTATGCAAGTGTAGCCTTAAATGGAAAGGATTGCCTACTCATTCTCCATACAAACGTAGTCGACTGTTTCCTCCCTGGATAAAGACATTAGCGCTAATATGTTTATACCATAAAACCTATATCTGCCAGGACCTTGCCCCTACGTTTTTGTCATACAAAAGACGTCAACGGGTGCTTTTTGTACAAAAACGATTTTTAAACCTTGGTTATTGTCTGTATCTGCTAGTAATTCAATTATTATTGGCTTTTCATCAAATTTTAGTGCCAGCAACTTTATCACTTATGTCATTGTAATGTCTGAGACATAACAATTATAATGTACGGAACCCTTTCTATAATTGAATAAAATGTCGTCTACAGCAGAACCGCATAAAACTACTGGAATCGATCGTTTTTATCTCGTAAAAAATAAATTATAATGTATTAAATGGGGTAGGCTTGCCAAGCACCTACCATGCTCTCAGCTTAGTATTGTTTGTATAGCTGTTTTTTTTTGGAAATGATTGCACTTACTGTTTAGAATAGTGGTACAAACTAACCCCCTTACATATAAACGAGAATTAACCAGTTTTAACAGATGACTAAGGTATTGTTTGTTTTTATGTATCAATTTTGAAACTTCATGTCTGAGTGAAAGACAAATGAACCCTAAAAATACGGCATACGACCAAGAGGCATAAACAAAAGTAGTTTTATTAAGCCGTCTAGAACAACCCCCCATCGGATTACTTTACTCTCTTCAAAACATACTGTAAATTTATTTTACGTTCAGATTATTATGTTCCGTTACCTTTACTTACCGATAATATTATGAAGCATACTCAAATCCATACATTTAAAATTCTATGTCCTGACTGACTGACTGAAGTACCATTAGTATAAGGCTAGTGCTTAGATTGGGGCTAAATTGGGCTGTGGGCTGTGTGTAACGTCTTGCAATATTTATATTTATTTATTTTATCTTACAACGCACACACTAAACCCCTGGTATTACACTCGTATTTATAGTCAATTCTAGGTAATTACTTGTCTAAGTAAATGTGTTTGTCACATTTTCGTTGACGTTAAAAATCACCGGTATGAGCGAGACAGGGCATTACTGAGCCAAAGTACACTCAGATTCGTCTATAAATACTAGAGTCCGACCGAAACTGGTTTTCCGGTCGAAACCGAAACCGAATATTCGGCCGTGGCTTCAGTTTCGGCCGAAACCGAACCCGAAACTCACGTGTTCAAGTACAAAATTCCTTAAAATACTGAAAAATGGTGCATTGTTTCCATTATTCTGCATTAATTAGGACATGAAATGGAAACACAGTATATTAAGTTTGTTGTAATCATTTGTTTAATATGATTTACAAAATATATTTTTTATGTTTTTAAATAACGCGAGAAACGAAGTCAGGCGAGCGTGCACGACAACTTCCGAAATCAGTTTTGGTTTCGCCAAAAGTTTCGGCCAATTTTGGCCGAAACCGAAACTGCGGCCGAAACTTGGCCAAAACCGAAACCGAACTTTAGGTCGGACACTAATAAATACGGGTGTAAGAGACATGAAATTTAGAAAAAATATGTTCTTTGTGATATGTAAGCATTCATAATGCTTGAAACGAAAGGGTTTTTCGGAATTGCCACGGGATCGGAAATTATGCGAGTGAAGCCACAGGAGGCTGCTAGTAAATCATGTTATTATTGCAACAAAGTTGGTTGATACGGTAGTTTATGCCCAGCGAGTTGATTAGAAGCCTCGGTTAAGGAACCCTAGGTCACATTTTATGATCATTTATTTATATACTATAGTTAGGTTAATGATATTTTATAATGCTACTGTAAATTTTATTCATTTGGCCGTGTATTTAAAGTAATGGCAGGTTACACAGAGATGTATTCAGAGATGGAAAAGTTTTTCAGGTTAGGCTTAATAAATAAATTATGTGAACTACACACAGTGTCATCTGGCCCCGTGGTAAGCTACTAAGCTTGTGTGTCGGTGATAGATTACGGATATAATACTTAAAATAAATTGTCTTTTGTAAATACATAAATATTATACAGACCAGATACAAATATTTTTTAAACATAAATATTTGCACCCGGCGAGAATCATACCTTTTGCATTGTAGTCAAGCATTCGCATGACGCGCCACAGAGGTCGTCAAAGGTATAACTTATAAGGTGTCCGGTAACTTCTAAAAGTAAAGAAAACTATCTGACTTTTTAGTTAATTTTTTTTATTATTTAGGTTGGCGTCGAGTCCTGATGAGTACTTAAAAGGTTGAAGGTTTTGTTTCAAAATAACCATTTTTTTTTAATATAGACCAGTTGCCTTTGTTTAGCTATAAGACGTATCTTTTTGTAATTTTTCAGAGATTTTTTGTAAAGTCAACTGTCACAGTACATTTTTTGAGTCATTCATAATCGGACAAAAAAAAAACTGAAGACTTGAATTTGAAAGTATTTTACACCCATTCTCTGAGTTCCTTAATACGACCTTCATTTTTAACTTTAATAACTAATTAATGCACTCCGAATTTATGATACCGGCATGTTATCATCATACTAAAAGAGTTCCTTTTATTATCAAAACGATAAAGATATATAAAATACATACAGTATGAGAGCGTAAGATTTTTTAATGAATAAATATGTCTGGGCTTACTTCGACAAAGAGATTTGTATTTATATTGGCATCAATGTTTACAAGCTTAGTTGCTTAGCTTGAGAATCTAATGGTTTTGATAGTAGATATACATATAAATAAATGACGTCGTGCAATAATTATTTATTTTATATTGGCATCATAGATAAACAATGTTTAAGCAATCAGGTCACTATAATACAAGCTCAGTTGCCTAGCTTGAGGTTATATGGTGGTGATAGTAGATGTACAACAAAATAATATGAATACTTCGGTTACTCACTCTACTAAATAAATATGCAGTTGGAAATACACTTGACAACCACGCCTGTCTTGGTCTCCTCCCGACTAAGACTATCGTAACATAGTCGAAACTTCAAACCCGGAAGAATGTAAATAAACCACGGTTCCAGGTCTCATCGTGGTTGCAATTTCCAAATAATGCATTTTTCATGGACATTATTTCAGGAGAGTTACAGATGAATTTTCTACACCTCTATAGTTTTGGACATCTTTTTGTGAAGCGGTAATTAAAACGGTACCCGTACGTTTTACGATTAAAGATTTAGGAAATAAACATTTTTATTGAAGTTTCAAAAGATTGGGTTGAGAGATTGAAGGAGTTTTATTTGTTGTTAAGGTTGCGAATTTGGAGGCAGCTGTTTTAAGGATCTTTCGCTGACATACTCGTAATTAGGTACGTTTATCAACCTCTATGGCGCCTTTATTTGTTGTTTAATAGTCTTCAACATAGGAAATTTTACTTTTAATTTATTAATACCTTGCGTTGTCATTTAATCCTAAGTGTATAATTAAATAACTTAGCTACTTTTTAATGGTAATGCTATTTCTTACTAGTACTATTACGAGTCCCGCGGTTTTACAACCCCGTGGGAATTTTTAAAAATCATGTCTTCAACTGTTTCAGCTCTCTACTATAAGTGTTTTAGGCTGTGCGTTGATCCCTCAGTCAGTCAGGACAAACAATACACTCTATGGGACAAATGGGGGAAAATATAAAATCAAAGATCCCCATTGTTTAGTGACACAAGAAGTAATTTCATAAGTGTGTTTGGGAAGCTCCCGTTTTCTTCATTAGCTCTAAACAACCAATTGTTCTATTTATCATACAAAAGACTTCAACGGGGTACTGTTTTGTGTAAAGAAGATTTTTGAACCATGTTTTGAACCTCAAAAGTGAACATGATTGTAAATGGGAAATTTTAATCACCTATAGCCTTATTAATAAATGTGGAGTTAGGTCTGAATGGATTTACCACTTTTTCTTTCTGTCTGTCAACTTTGAAAGTTCTAGTCACGGAAAGAGACAAAGCATGTTCTTACTACTCCGACCTTACTCCACGTTTATTAATAAAGCCTTTAGGATATAAAAGGTGAAATAGCTTGTTAATACAGTAAACCTTTTAAATTATTTCCTATTTTAATTGTTTCTTTTTTGTTTTCAGGTATGGACTCTGTTTTCAACATTAATTCAATAGAATAAGTAAGTAACTTACTCTTTCCAGTGCCGGTTAAGCAACGCTTGGCGCGGGCATTACTTGGCTAACCAAGTGATCGATAATTTGTGAGGCAAAGAATCATTTTCTCCTCCGTGCTTCGAAGTTCACGTTTAGGAGTTGGTCCCGATTTTATCTCCGGTATGATCCCTGATAGCAGTCGTTAGGTCAAGTTAGAGACCTTAGGGCGACCTGAAAACTCTAACGCCAGAAGAGCCACACCAGTAGGTATGCGAATAAGCCCATTTTGATGAAACATGGCTAAGAACACTCGCGCAAAAGTCACCTATTAACCAAAAAAACTACATTGAAATCGGTTCATCCGTTCGTGAGCTACGATGCCACAGACAGATACACAGACAGACACGTCAAACTTAACACCCCTCTTTTCCCGTCGGGGGTTAAAAAAGAAGATTGAGAATAAAGACTGAAGTATATCGCCACAGTGCCACAGTCCTTGGCGCTTTTCGACTATGATTTACCCTCTTATAAACGATGATTACCAGCTACATAACCTATGGTATCGTTTGTCTTTTACTGTGACATGAAGTTTCAAAGTTGACAGACAGAAACAAACGCTACATAACTTAGTCATCTGCTATTCATCGTTTATAAAGGGGGTTAGCCTATAAACACTTGTAACATCGAATTATCAACTCACTTACCTACCACAGAGTGCACCAAAAAGTCACAAATATAATGCATTATTCCTCACCTATTCTCTTCATGTTAATGAGATCATACTGACGTCGGTTCCGGGGTGTTCTGTCTCGCTCTTGCTCGGTGTAATGTGTGTAGGTAAGAAAGAGAATGCGATAGTTATAGGCATCTAGTCTGACAAGATCGTGGTGTTGAAATGCACGGGACGTGGATTAAAATTTGATGTCGATTTCTTGTACGGTTGGTAGAATAAATTGTCATTAATAGTAAACTCTACTAATCATAGAAATGTGAAAGTTTGTGAGTTCCCTTGTCATACAAAAATAATGATAAATTGTGAAAAATTGTGACTTGAACCTCAGATTTTAAATATACTATAGAACAAGCCTAGTGCTTAGTTTGGGGCTAAATTACGCTATGTGTAACGTTGTGCAATATTAAAAAATATAAATTAGTTTAAAAATCATTTTTTTTGGTTTTAATCGCGTGGTGTTTATTACCTTTAGCATTGTTGTTGTTTGTCTTTCAGTCAATCCTGAAAACGATAAAGATCTCGAAACGTTGAGCATTGAAACAATGCTAAAAGTAATAAACACCACGCGATTAAAACTGAAAAAAATAGTTTAATACCACTTTATTTCCCAACCGTACTCCACATCCAGTCTCCGTACCGCGAGCGCGGCAGGGCGATGGCGATGCGATGTCGCAAGTAAATATGTCACAATAGCTTGTATTTAACACGGACTATCATCGGGTGGGATGTCGTGGCGTCAGCGAGAGATGATCGATGACGTCATCTGGTACCACTGGTCAGGCATAATGTACCACCACATAGAAAACCGGCCTCGCACTTTTGCTGTTTTCTACGTGGTGGTACATTATGGTACATCCTAAGTTCATTAGAAATACGGGTCTAAACCGCGTAAGTAGATCATTTAAGACCAATTTGACATGGTAAATTAAATACCCCGTTTTTTAACAATATTTGTAGTAAAAAGAGCACGAAGGGTCCCGTGCCACTATTAGAAATATATTACGTTTGTTCTATGAGAGCCCCATTTAATTATTTGTTTTATTTTGTTTTTAAATTTCAACTGAGTGACTATTACGGTTCATGAGATACAGCCTGGTGACAGACAGCCAGACGGACAGCGGAGTCTTAGAAATAGGATCCCGTTTTTACCCTTTGGGTACTTAACCCTAGAAATGTTCAGCATCACAATATTAGGTGTAGTATTCAGTTTATTTTTTCATTTCGTAACCTACGCTAAAAAAAAATAAGTACCTAAATTAATGGTATTGTTTTAAGACATAAAATATTACTTACATTTTTCAGGAATGTTTTTAAAAGGTTTAATGCATTGGTTTTATCTAATACAGTGTACAACCATGAAAAACCAGGGCGGATAGCTAGCAGATAATAATTTCTCAACTCTTTTGTCTTAAACATGTCTTTAAAATACCATTTCACCTTTCTATAGTTCCTTTACACCTTTGAATCTACAAAAAAGACAGGAGTAAACCCCAAAACATCCCATATGCCTTTTCATCACACGAAAAAAATGGGCTTTATACACTGAAAGCTGTTTCCCGTCGCCTTTTTATATAGTTCACACTCTATAGAACAAAGAATAAAACAATAGAACCGCCAACGACACCTGACCAAGTGAGAACGAAACTCGAAACCGAATAAAACCTTCGCGACACGAAAACATCTTTATGCTTCTAATAATAAATCTCAATTTTCAATAACCACTCTCTTTATAACCCTTTCAATTTAAAACTTACCTTATTCTTTAGTAATAAAGTTGAAAATTGATTGTTACAGGTATTTCGATTCAGCTTACATGTGATACGGTCTACCTTTCGCCAAGTAGTTTTGTATTGGAATAATTTTATAGTTATTACATATTAGAATGCTATCGACGCGACCGACTTGTTCAAAAATGGAACGTTAAATAATTGTTTTTTTTTCCTGAATCGATAAGCTCTTGTTTTATGCCAGTGTTAAGTTCTAATTTGCATGTTACATTGAAGAGGTTTAATGTCAGACTTAATCAGTATTTTTATTATCTTTGCTAATAAAATAGGAAATCACTTTCAGCGGCTGTCTGTTTTAGTGAGTCCTTTAGTCTTGAACTTGACCTCACCTCATCTGGGCAGGTATTTCTTTAACTAAAATGTATAAAGTTCTGTTCATTTTTGTTAGAAAATACAAGCACTTCAAAAGCTTGTGTTATGGTGAATAGACAACGGATAGATTCTTATATATTTTTTCTTTGAAATAAAATTCTTTTTTCGGTTTTAATTTTCATTTCATTTCATTTATTTCTCATAAACATGGGTAGTATACATTGGGTAAGGGTAAGTATAAACATGGGTAATCGCGTTGTGTTTGACGTCTCAAAGTC
Organism: Idaea biselata; assembly: GCA_958496205.1. Taxonomy (NCBI): domain Eukaryota; kingdom Metazoa; phylum Arthropoda; class Insecta; order Lepidoptera; family Geometridae; genus Idaea; species Idaea biselata. The sequence goes on from OY292397.1 coordinate 1,651,282, forward strand.
TTTCCAGAGCTTCTGTTCACGGGCAGACCGAAAACTGAGTTTAATTTCATTTCAACATCGCGAAAACCGAAGAAAATCATTGTTCTTATGTTTCAGTACAATAGAGAGATTACTCTGACAAGAAATAATCTTCAAAATTGAAAATCCCATTACAAAAATAAACAATGCTCTTATTAAAAAAAAATATTTCGAAAAATATCATAGACAAAACATGTTCTAAAAGACTGCAGTTCGGCCTTGCCCATCCAGCTGGCGAAGTATGCTAATTGCTATGCTGATTTAAAAAAAAAGAGGAAAAAAAGAACATCATTAGTTTTATTTAAATCATAAGATTCGAGAATTCATCTGATAGCCGTTGTGGTATCTTCTTTAAAAGTTGAAATAGTTAAAAATGCATTATAAAATGCTGTGAGCACCCACGGATCGGTGGCAATGAACCCAAACTGGTTATACTAAGCATAATAATAATAATAGATATTGGCTTTGCATGCTCTTAATTACTATTTTCGAGAAATACCTACTAAAACAATTTAGTCGAGTCTTTAGTAACAGAAAATCGGATTCTTTGTGAATCATTCATGGTCGCCGGCGGGATTTGTAAAAGTTATTTTTATTATTAGCTGTATAATGGTTATTGGCCATATAAAATGCTTAACGAGAACTATTATATAACATATAATGCATATAATATTTAATGTATCAACGGTTTTTTCGGTTTGATACCGGTACTGTAAGGCACAGATAAAACTAGCTGCTCCCTGCGCGTACACCCCCCTAAGTCCTGATCTCGTTATTCTTTTTTTCATGAGAGAGTTCTTTAGTCAACTTCTAAGGGCTCGTCGCGTCCTTGTGTCTGTCGGTCTTTCAGTCCGCGGCCTAGCTCAGAGATGATCATAGTACAACGAAGCTGTAACTTTGCACGAGCATACATATCGATGACACCGGCGCAGAATGAAAAAAAAAAGATTATTGCTCCGGTTCCACTATAGTTCTAAATATGCGACAATGTGAATCACATGATTTCTGAAAAAAAACCCCACATGAGTGTCTTCTTCTCATTGAAGGTCGCGATTCGAAGACACACTAGATTACTAATGATTCAAATCGATTTTGAGTTTTGGTTTGATGTCACTTTTTTATTAGTTTTATCGAACGTTTCAAGAGTAGATACGGGGGGGGGGAGGGGGGGGGGTAGAGTATTATAGAGAAACCATTAAAACATAATCTTTCAAGGAGACATCAATTAAACAGTGCAACTGCAATTAAGGTAAAGGAGAATGTCCCAAGTCGTCCCGACGATGGTATCGAGGTGACCCCGGGCTATCTGTACCCGGTTCGAGGCTCGGCTACCGGGGAATGTTGTGATTTATCGTGGAAAACCGTTTGTCTTGTTGTTTTGGGGTTAATTGATGTTTTTAGTTCGGGCTTTGCAACTAACCCCGAGAATGATGCTTGTGCTTGTGAATGATGAATTGATGATTAACAGATTACTTAATAAGTTATGTCTGTTGTCTTTTTTCTTTCTTTTTTTTTTTTTCTTTCAAGGTTTTGTTGTTGTTTTTTTATTTTATTTCTATGGTGTTGTTTTCTCCTTTGTGTGTCGTGTTTTGTTGCCAATTAATGTTTTCTATTCCATTCTTGTATTTCTTTTGTTTCGGTCTGAGACAAGGGCTAATTTATTTATTTAGATGCTATTAGTAATAGTTTATAAGGCAAGGTATAAGGTTACGGATTCTGGTTGTCAAAATGATAATATGATTTACAAAAATATATCAGAATCAGATATTTTCCCTGAATTTACAAATTTAAAAACGTATATAAATACCAATATGGTATCTTCTGGTAAGCGTACTACATTAGATTCTGCATCGTCACCTATTATCATGAGCTCCTAATTTATACTTTCAATGCTGACAACACTGTCTGCTCCATTTACAAAGCAGTGTCTTTAAATCAAACAAACGTAAACCATTAATTATTTATTCCTTCGATTTTCGGCAACCGGTAATAAATAGGTCCAGTCGACAGACGAAAGTCTCGTAAACTGCATAAATACTGCACTGCCAAACCAATATAACTTCTTAAAACATCCATAGACTCAACAAAATGGAGTCTTAAATTCGAACACGTAAGCCTCAAACTGCACAGTACTCTTTTAAAACATATTTACATGAGACGTTTACGCCGAATTGTACTCTATTTGTTCAAACTTAAAGTTGAAATTCGTTTGTCAGAGTAATCAACAGTTAACCAAAGACAATACGATATCGTTTTAAAAGACAACCAAAGGTGACAGTTCTCTGTTTTCGGAATTAATTCGCGAATTTTCGGGGCCGAAGTCCGACATCACAATGGTATTGTAATTCGATGCTTTGACTTTGATGTATATTTTCGTTTCTAAGCAACACTTGCGCTAACCACAGTTTGTTTTTAATTCTGGAGTTATACTTAATTTTTACATAATATAATGTCCAATTCAAGAATTAAAAATTCAAGACGAAAAATGTCTTTTAACCCTTGGAAGCCAGCCTTTGCGCAAGTCGGCTATAAAACCGGGATCGAACCCACGAAAACTACCGTGGCTAGTTTATTTTAAACAATAGATGAGCTTTTGGCCATTATTCACCTGATGGGAAGCGAGTTCATATGGTCTAAGCTTAGATTTAGCACGTTTATAGAGAACAGAATTATTTTTACCAAAATACAATGCCGTTCTAAAATAATATCTGTAGTTAAATTTTGTTTCTTTAAAATAAAAATCTATAGTTAGTATACGAACCTACTAAAGTTATGAAAATAATCTACAAAAAAAACCATTACTCTAAGATGAATAGCCATTGAATGACGTCACATTTCAATTAGTTTTCTCATTGTCCGCGTTTCATTGTCCTCAGTGGCAATCGAAGAGGTTCAATCGCATTAGAATTGACAAAACATTTGGAACTATTAGCAGATGTAAGTAGAGCGTGTATTCCCGGTATAGAATAGGGTAATCTCTTCCCGTAGATGTCTTAAAAGGCGACTATGGGATTAGTTCTCCCCGCGCGGTGGCGGGTAAACTGCTTGGTCCCTAGGAGGGTTTGTGCCAGGCAGGCGGCCGACCGTAAAAATATTTCCAAATCTTTTTGCAGTAGGTATAGTCAATGATGACTTACCTACTGTGTCGACCACAAATTATTTGGGGTTTAAGCGGACCCTGGGCTCCCATCAAGGATGCAACCGGGAACATCGCTCAGATGAGAAGAAGCAGATGTAAGCAGAGGGCTTGACTAACGCCGGTTGCATTGTTTTTGTGACATGAATAATTGAATTTTTACAAGGCAAATGTTGAAACTTTAAAGCTCCGTAAGTAGAGCAAAATTTTATCCAAATCGGTCGAATCGTTTAACCGTCAAAAGTACCAGGCTTACCATAGTATAGCTTAGCATAGGAGGTACATACCTATACCCTATTTTAGAAACTAAGATCAAAAATGTAAACAAAGAACTGTTTATTTTAAAGGAAAAACTAAATAAAGAGCTGTCACTCTCAAATAAATGTATGGGATTTTTGTTTACATTTTTGATCTAAGTTTCTGAAATAGAGTAGGTACCTATCTATAGTAATTCGGTGTCATACCTAGTGTTACCTCTTTACCTCTACAGAGTAAAATCTCTTTGGTAGCAATATGGAGATTCGACACGGTGGAATTCTTAAAATGCTTCATCATACCCTATTTATAGGAACACAATGTAAAAATTTTACTTAGATATTAAATTACATCCTACTAATATTACAAATGCGAAAGTTTGTTGGATGTATACCTATATATCTATGTGACTTCTTCTTCTTGCCTTTTTCTTACTGACTAAGTCATTTCGTAAATCTTAATTGATCACACCTTCTGCAAATGTATCTGGCAAAAGTCGGCCGCCCGGCTTGACACCAACCCTTCTTGGGGCCAAGTAGTTTAACCGCCACCGCGTGGGGAGAAATCCAGATTCGCTTGTCTCCCCAGATTCCTTAGTCGCCTTTTATACGAAATCTCATTGATTTTGTTTTTGCGATGTCGACTGGAATATCGAGAGGTTTGTAAATATCTCGAAACGTAGGGCACTGATAAAATGCTAAATCTATACTAATATTAGAAAGCTGAAGAGTGTGTTTGTTTTTTTGTTTGTTTGTTTGTTCGAACGCACTAATCTCAGGAACCGATCGACGATAGTCCGATTTAAAAAATCTTTCAGTATTCAAAATTAGGCGAACGAAGTCGCGGGCACTGCTAGTATATTATAATAAAAGCAACTCGATCAAAAACCGGAAAAATGAGTTCAATTTGAAACAATCTCTTTCCAAAATATTAATAAAATAAATTCCAACTAATCAACAGTACAGTCAGCAACGAAACGTGATTGGTACGAGTATATACGAGGGACGACGGGACGCGAAAACGCATAATTGCCCCAGAATTCAGTATAAAACTCGACAAGAATATATAGAAACAAGTTTTTGCAGTCGTATTTGGTAGTATCATAATTTCTTCGCTGGTAGAGTTTTGTTTTTTAATTTTAGTGCTTAAAGGAGCTCTAGTGCAACTGTTTTTTTTTATGAAAACCTCTTTGTTTTTGTTTTTTTTTTCAAACTGACAACAAAATAAATTACGCAGGATTTTGACTTGACAGGTTTGGAAGTTTTTAATGTGAAACATCTAAAGGCGAGGATAAACCTAAAATTTCGCGTGGGGATACAGGCCGTGGCGACTATATTAATGAAATACGCTATATATATGACGAAATATAATATGTACTATACGTAGCGAGTCGATGTTTCACATCTGCCAGGCGTCCCGTGACCGCTCACATTTTTTTCTTTATGTATGTGGGTAGTGGCAACACCCCATAGTTTTACCTAAGTCCCAATCTCGTGGCAAGCCTTTTCAAGCCGTTACATAGTTATTAAAGTGTCACCGTAATCGGTTCAGTCGTTTTTCGTAAAATAGTAACTAACACATCGCATTTAGGTACTTCTATATTCTAAGTCTTAACGTCCTCGTGATGCCTAGATCTAGATTATTTCAACAAACGAAACCTAGGTCCATTAGTGACAGTGACAAAATAAAAAAATAACTCATTAGACTAATTAGTAAGAAAAAAGTCTATCCATCTCTTAGACTATTTCGCTTAAAAATTAGGGATGTCACACGTTTGCGATATGTAGCTTAGGATTTTTTTTAATGAGCACATTTTAAACGCATAATTGGAGAAGCTAATTGGCCTAGGTCAATCTTGTATTAGTAAGCGCCAGCCGGTCTTGTATGGTCTTATATTTATTTTGTCTTTTCTTTCTCGTAGATAGATAGATAAAAACTTTATTGCACCAAAAATTTACAAAACACATTACAAAAACAAAAACTTACAGCTACTTTTAAAATAGTTACAATGGGCTGCCTTATCGCTAAAAGCGATCTCTTCCAGGCAACCTTTGGATGGACAAGAATTGTAGGAGGGGATGGGTGGGTATAAACGCGTGAAAATAAATTAAATGGTGAGAAATATAAATAACAATTCAAGTAGGTACATAATAGATACAAATGTGTTACAAATTAATAATATACAATATATTTATAAATATAAATAGGTACTATGCTAATAGTATACATACATATAAATATAATACCTACACATATAAATACAATATATAAACAATAAAATACACATTAAAATACAATTATTTACAAAAAATACATAAAAGTGTAGGTAATAAAATAGACACTTATTTATTTGATCTACCAGATTTGACAAGATCAAGGTAATGTTTGTAGACGTTTGCTTTAAAAATCGCCAACGACTTACATTGGCGGATAGACGCAGGCAGCGCATTCCACAATTCCACACCGCGAGCGGTGAAGGAATTTTGATAGAAGGGTTAAGCAACGCCTAGCGCGGTCATTTATTGGATGGTTGACCGATAATGTGTATGGCAAGAAATTATTTTCTCGAGCTCCTCCCTGCTGTGGAAGCCACGTAAAGCATATTTACTTTTTACCGGGTCTTAATCGCGTATTATTATTTTTTTCTGACCTCGATGTTTCAACCATATTACAATGGTCCTGGTCGCGAGGGACTGGTAGGTAACCATGTTAACAAATCGTTTTTTGCCCCGTTAAGCAGTTAGAGTTCTTAGGGTGACCTGCAAACTCTAACAATAAGTGTTGTAAAATAATGTTCGAGCTCCTATGCACCACGTAACATATAAACCCATAGTTTACACAAGACAGCATCTCAGTACACATTTGCTGTTTTACTAAATAAAGCCCGCGACAACCCTGTGCGCTGTGCGGTGCGCGGGCGCACGCCGCTTCTGTCCGCTCTATCAAGATAGTCCAAGAGGCAGTCGCTAATGAAAAGCACCTTGTTCCCTTTATTAAGTCTAATGTATTCAACAGATGAGTTTGTCGATAGCAGTCAAATGTCACAGTGTAGGTACTTTTGTTAGGTATTGCTTGTTGGGAGTAGCTCTACGTTGCGATTACTACGCCGCCCGCCCGCTCGGTGAAATGTCGTGTACGAGTTTGTTAGATTGCTTTTTAGGGTTCCGTGCCAATAAAGGAAAAGAAAGAACTTTTGTGAGATCTTTTGCCTTTATGTTTTTACACCTATGTATGTAACATAAGTTCTTTTCATATCCTTAGGACATACAATCTAGGACTTTATAGATTTTTCTTTGAATCAGTAAAATCAAATGTCGAGATATCGAGATAAACAATGTCTAGATTCTCGGGCACCTTAAAAATCCAAGATACGGAATCTTAAAAAAGTAAAGTGAAGGGGAAAATGACTGCATTTCCCTATCTTAAAAAAATAATATCTTCGTGCAAAGTGTAATATTTCGTATCCCCACAGTAGTCTTCGAATTTCAATACGTAGAATCGTTTTACGACGCATTCGGTGGCAGCCGTCGATATTAGCGAGATCATAAATCTAACGTTTATGGCTTACTACCTGCGCCACCTGGTTTTACTTGCATCTCCAACACAGGATACGAAAAACTTTATATATCTAGGTATGGAGGAAATCCATATCTATAAAAGGTGTATTCCTAACCTAACCCGAATGCGGGTGAGGTTAGGAAATCGAAACAATATATTATTTTCATTCCCAACCAAACCTAACCTAAGCTCTTTGTAACCTAACCCGATTTATCGTTCCTAACCTAACCCAAACCGAGATACAGGTCGGAATAACAGGTTTAACAAGGCTTTGTCCTGACTGACTGACTGACTAATCAACGCACAGCTTAAACCCCTGATACTGGAGAGTTGAAATCTGGAGAGTATTTCTTTATATGTTGTAGGTATCCGATAAGAAGACGGATGTGTGTGTATATGTTTGTAATGAATAAACTCAAAAAGTAGGTAGGTACTGTACCTACCGATTTTACCAAAAGAAAGCTACATATCGAGGAGTAACATTGGCTACTTTCATCCCGATATTTCCACCGGATCGGGACTTACCCGCGTGAAACGGCGTGACGCAGCTAGTTTTCTATAAAAATGCCATGTGTTTTTTACGTCAATAGACTGTTTCTATTATATTCTTATTTTACCGATATTCCCATGCGATTGGGACTTAAGCACTTGAAACCGCAGGTAGAAATTATTTATTATGATAAATACTAAAATATAAAATAGAAACAACCAAAGAAAATACTTACGCGTTATTGGTCCCATTGTGTGTTTATCTAAATCGATCATTTCAATAATTCTGTTTCATAGAATTCCTTTTTGACAAAAACTTGTATAAGGCTGCGTGTACGCTGGTACAGCTTAGATCGACGCAAATCGCACGTACTAAATAAAATTAAAGGCCAGGCCGTATTTTATAAGGCAACGTGCAGTTATGCAAATCACACAGCTTTTAGACCTGTGGTCCCAAATTTGCCTTAGTATGAAAGTAAGATTTTCGAGCCATTTTTTTAGTTGTTAAATACTTACTACCCTAACAACATTTGTTTCAACAAAAAATATAAAGCTAAAAGTTTTGAGAAAAATTGTGTGGATAAATTTGCATTCCTTTTTTTTGCCTACATTAAAAATTTCCTAAAATGCCATTTTCTCTTCAAACTTTGAAAAGAATATTGCATACAAAACAACAATACCTACCCAAATATATAGTGAAATATAATATATCGAAATATCGTGCCTTAGGGAAGAAAATAAGATTTTCGGGCCATTTTTTTTTGTTAAATAATAACTACCCTAACAACATTTGTTCCAACAAAAATTATAAATGCTAAAAGTTTTGAGAAAAAATTGTGTGTATAAAATAGCATCCTTTTTTTGCCTACATTGCAAATTTCTTAAAATGCCATTTTCTCTTCAAACTTTGAAAATAATTATGCATACTAAACAGAGCAGTACCTACCCACAATTCCGGGAAAGTTTGTAGGTTTAGAAAAAAATATTTCTAATAGGCTTTTGTTAAATAATTAAACGTCACCTTTCTAGAATCAGTACCTAAGTATGGTATGTGATCAAAATATTATTAAGTTTCAATGTGAACTCAGCTTTACAATTCAGAAGCATCTATTTTTTCTCCCAACCGCATTGACAAATTGCGCATGTCTTAGATAGAGAAACTCAATTGCTGGCAAAAAGCGATGCGAGCGCAGTAAAATTATGCCATTAGTCGGCACTTTTTGACGTTTCCTTTGCATTAGTAGGTATTTATTACTCGGTTCTTTGCTGTAATAAAGAGGTTAAACTTGCTTTTTTGCCACTTCTTCCTTTTTATATTTTGCTATACTTATTTTAATTTTATTAGATATGTACGTCGTAAGTAAATTGACTTGTAAATCGAGATAGAAATATATTTTAAAATTAAATTAGGACATCGGCATCTAGACAGAAACTTTGCAACTATCCTCTAGATATCGAAGTTGCAACTTTTTGTGCCATACCGAGCTAGAAACTAGATAGCGCCAGTGGTAAAATTGAATCGCGCCTCCGTTGTGTCTAACCGTAAAAAACACGTTTGTTGTACAGGGGTCCGTGATTACCCTTTGCGTACGGAACCCTAAAATAAATCCAGCACACTATATACATATTTAAGACGACAGCCTACCTACTCTTTTCATACAAACATACAAACGTAGTCGACTGTTTCCTTCCTTGATAAAGACAGAGCAAATATGTTTATGCCATAAAACCTATATGACCCATGACCATGCCCCTACATTTTGATTTTTTCATTTTCTAATTAAAATAGAAATAAAATTCAGAAAATGAATAAAATCAAAACGTAAGAGCATGGTCATGGCTGTTATAGGACTTATGGCAGAAACATATTTTTTCTTATATCTTTATCCAGGGAGGAAACAGTCGACTACGTTTGTATGGAGAAAAGAGAAGATAGTCTGTCCGGCAGATTGGGAAGACCCAAGAAGAGCTGGCTTGACGTTGTAAGATCGGATATGCGTGCTAATGGCCTCACTACACGGGATGCCGAAGATCGTGCGAAGTGGAGACGTAAAAGTAGGAAAGCGGACCCCGGGCTCTCGAGAGAGATGCAACCGGGAACAACGCTCGGATGATGATGAGTCTGTCCCCTTCAGCAGATTCCGACATTAGATAGTTATGCGGAAATGTCACACCTTGCTAATATCCTGCTAATATCCACTTAAACGTGCTTGTGTCGTAAATATCTCCCATAAAATGTTGACAGTTCTGCTCAGTTCATAATTTTCTTGATTTCGAGATTGTCTGTTTTCATACGACGATTGTTTTTATACTGCGAAAGATTCAAATATTCAAATGGCTTTGAAGGGTGTGTTCTTTTTTAAGCTCTTGCATAGTTTATATCGCGGGCATTGAGCGCGGCGACCGAATCAAGAAATTCCGTAACGAAAATAAAACCTAACACCCCACAACTCCGCCTAGATTTAATGGCATAAACTTATTTTCATAATCTTTTTTTCTTAGGGAGGAAACAGTCGTCTACATTTGTAAAGTTTATTTGGAGAAAAGAGTACGTAGACTTTCCCTTAAAAATTAGGAATGAAACGGTAAAATTAAATTTATAGATCACATAGGTACAAGACATTTACATAGGTTATTTATTATATTTATAAGTAAAAGTAATCAAACAACAGTTAGAAATAAGGAACCAAAGTTTATTACGTTACTTATGACATGGCGAGTTAGCTCGGTCTGGCAAACACTTATGAAAGCTATAAGCTATTCGCAGAAAGGACATAACTCTACCAAGCAATAGGATGGATGTAATCGTTTCCTTTTCAAACGTAACTTTACATAAAACAGAATAAACATGTTATATCAAATTTATAAGTACCTACTGTCAAACATCATTTTCTATTTATTTGATAGGTAATATCGTATTAGAATCCATTTCTTGTTTCTGGGAGAGAGAAGCTTTCTCTTGGTGGATATATATATATAATCCATCCATCTACACTAATATTATAAAGAGGAATGATTTGTTTTTTTTTTGTGTGTGTGGTTGTGTGTTTGTAATGAATAAACTCAAAAACTACTGGACCGATTTCAAAAATATTTTCACCAAAAGAAAGCTACTTTATCGAGAAGTACATAAGCTACTTTTGATTCCGCTACTACTACGGGATCGGGACTTACGCGGGTGAAACCGCGGGACCCAGCTAGAAAATAATAATAGACTTTAAGATTTCGACGGTATAACAAAATGTTATTTTTTCTATTAGTACATGAAATGTACTAATTTCATGAAATAATTGAAAATCATATAAGTATATTACTTACTGTATTCAAACTGTATATTTTTTATTTAATATTCTAGCTAGTGTGAGCATTGCAGATTACTTAGGATGACGGCAAAGCGAGACTCGCTAATTCACTTAATCGAAGATCTTTTTTATTATTAAAATTCGATTAACGAAAGAACCGGCACGATCGTAACAAAACAGGCAAATTTTAATGTTTCCGATTACAAGTACGCAGTACCCACTCCGTGTTTTAAAGTTTTATTGACCGAGATAAATTTACTTACATATAGATATTTTATGGTTTTAAAAAAAAAGGTTGTTAATTAACTTTTTTCTTTAATCGTTTGTTTTTATATAGCGAATCCATTTTGTTTGTCAATTGTAAAGTTGTTGGGTGGTCTCGTTAAAGTTATGATATTATAATAAGTTATCTACTTATAGCCTCATTGGACGGTTTGGACCTTGTTCTACTACCGTCTTCCTTCTTCTAGATGAGCATGCTATATTTTAGACCACATCATCACTATCATTAGATGAGGCAGTGTTGAAACGCACATTTATCGCTTGTAAAAAAAACCTACAAAACGCCATAAGCATCTTCAACTTCGCATACAATTCACAAAATCCGTAAGACAATCCTCTAGTCCGAAACTCTTAACCCCTAAATGGGATCAGAAATGGGATCTAAATGGATCCAAACGTGTACTTGTCGCATTACTGGCGGCTAGTCCGAGTATAGCACAACCAACAGCAAAACTTGCACCACCCTACACCTCTATTCCGGCTGAATAAGAAACAATTTCCTTTGGCATTAAGGACTTTTTCTCGAAGTTGTATAAGTAGGTAGTAATGTTTAGAATTCTTGAGAATTTCCAATTACTGCCTTATTCGGGAAGTCGGTATCGTAGATAGTTAGTGTGTGCATGCGCATGGGCAGTTTATAGAAGACAATGGTAACCAAATTGTTCTATCAATTAAGACAACATTGTAACCGCAATGAAAATTATGATGTCGCCACGTAATTTGTACCTACAATAAAAATACTACTTTTTAATTTAATACATGGTAATTACTACAAAGGTAATTTTAAGACCAAAATGTTGAATTCTTAAAATTTTTATTGACCTTAATTTTGAATATCCCAAATATTGAGTTTCTCAAAATATTGAATTCTAACGTCTTGGGACGTTTGTTCCAAACTCGACCCGTTGTCGATCCCTAAAAAAATAATTGTTTATTTGTTTCCCCTCGAAATAGAAAGATAACTACCTAATGGTTCACACTCGACTCTCATGACATGAAACTTAATTTTCATACAAAAGACAACCCTTGTCCACTTGTGCCACTTCTCCACACTTGCCCATAATTCGGTAAACTGCTTACCTACCTAAAATTTGTGGACCACATTCGTTTAGCTCCTTGACAATTAATATGTATGTTCACTTGTGTTTAAGTGTCACAATGTTTTATGGTAGAAAATTGTAATTTATAAACTAGGCTATCATAGATTACCAGAAGTTCATCACATTTTCTATCTCTTCTCTTTAAATGATCTTCTTTCTCGCTCAAACTCAACTATTACTTAATTCACTATACAACCTTCTCTTGTGTAAAATGTTTGATAGTAGGTAATTGCATTTCATGTACTAGGCTATCATAAGTCATCAGACTTATAATAGCCTAGTACTGACATACCAATTACCTACTATTAAACATTTTACACTTCTATTACGAAGCAGGATATTTTTTAATCAGTCCTTACAGCCGACCGACGACGCTCGTATGAAATGAAATAAAATTTATGAAATAAAACGACTTAGTCTTTTTATTAGTCTGCAAATCTAAGTCAATATAAATTGGAATCTATTACGGCTTTGTCGTCAATTAATCCTATAAGATCAATTAATCCTATAGGATCAATCTACCACACCGAAAAGACTAGTCAATTTAATCTATGGGAGATTAAATTGAGTAGTCTTTTCGGTGTGGTAGATTGATCCTATAGGATCTAACCTGATCATTTCATACTACTGAATATTTTACTCAAAACCTTATTTTCTACCAACCATCTTCTCACTAATCTTATCTTACTTACTATCTTACACTTATAAATAGTAAGCAACTCTGTCTGTCTATCTGTTACATTTTCACACCTAAGTCGTATAGACTTGCTGTAGTACGAAGCACGCTTACGTAAAATAAATAAGTAAATAAAATAAATGGGTGAGGATCAATCGGCCACACCGCAACGGAGTAGTCGATTGAATTGAACCCATGAGAACAGATTTCATGGGATCAATTGACTACCGAGCCATTCTTACGACGTTAAGCGAAGGCGCACATTAAGGGTAGTAAACATTTAATTTGTCATAATAACACCGTAGAGATGAATGATGCCTTGTGCTTTAAATAAGATGTAGTGTCATTTCAAAACTAATAGGCTAAAGAAATTGCAAAGAAGTCGCTTTTTATTTATTTTATTTGTTTTTATAAATTAATAAAGAGAATAAGAAATTTGACACACCTTGAGTAGTTGATATAGCTCGAGGTATGTCTAAAGTTTGAAGTATCGTTTCCGAAGCAAAATTAATTTCAAATTATATCTTCCTTTTTTCATAATCTAAAATTACCCAAAAAACTATAGATTTAGTTACGACTAAATCCCATACAGCCCAGCAATCAACTACCTACATAATTATGTATATTACCCACCAATATCCACCTATGTAGGTATGAACCGAAATGATTTCGTCATCATCATGATCATGTGTCAATTAAAAACGAGCCTTGTCTGGGAGACACAGAGTCCGGTTTCGATTGACGTGTGTCGTCTCTTTGTGATTGGTCGTAAAATTATGACTTTTTTCATCTCAGGCCTTTTTATAAGGTCGAAATAGTAGTTAATGGCTGTGGTATAATTCGGTGAGGGAGACGGGGTAATTACAGTCGGTGTGTCATTGTATCTCGCCAGTTCTAATTCGGATACAAATTGAAATAAAAAGGCAGTTGGTTGGCGAGCTCTGAGAATTTTTGATTTTGCGGTAATTTCGAATGATATTTCGTTTTTGCCATGCCCTCTGGGAAATAAGGCTACTGACAAACTGCGAGTGTCAATTTCACTGCTAAGGCAGGTCGACTGAATAATGAAGCTATTTTGGAAAATCTTATCCCTTATTAAGTTGCGAGTATTAATATTGATTTTTTACTTTTTAGGGTTCCCCCTAAAAAGTCAAAAATCTATATTTACATCGCTCTTAAACTGAACCTAGAGTGCTATCTATACTTCTATACTAATTTTATAAAGAGGAAAGATTTATATGTAACGAATAGGCTCCAAAACTACTGGACCGATTACAAAAATTCTTTCACCAATGGAAACCTTTTTTATCTAGCAGTAACATAGGCTACTTTTAATCCCAATATTTCCACGGGATCGGGACTTAAGCGGGAGAAACCGCGAGACGAAGCTAGTAAAAGATAAAACTTAATTTTAACAGACGCTTTTACGATGTAGTGGACAAATTGATCAAGTCTACAAATAGTGTCAATTGGTCAAGAGTATTGTTACAGCAAATTACAGTGAAAAAGTTTCACTTGGTCAAGTCTACGAAAAGTGTCAAATCGTCAAGTCCTTTTTTTTCAATATAACAAAAGACGATCGGAGTAGAAACAAAAGACGATCAATCGATCAATCAATCAAAGTCTTTATTTGTAAACATTGGTAAAATTTAGGTGTTACGATCGCAGTAGTTACCAAAGTAAATACGTCTTATCATAATTTAAATATATTTTCACCGAGTGGATCTAAATGTTTAGATTTGTTCAAACATTATTCACGTCCGTCGGTGCCGCGAGCATGAACTCATAAAACGTTTTTACGATGTAGTGGACAATTGAGCAAGTCTACAAATAGTGACAATTGGTCAAGCGTATTGTTACCGTATTTGCTATGTTGACGAGATGGACGGACGACTTAGTTAAGGCCGCGGGTTCACGATGGATGCAGGCCACTTATGACCGAAGCATCTGGAAATCTATGAGGGAGGCTTATGTCCAGCAGTGGACTTCTTATAGCTGAAATGATGATGATGATGATGATTGTTACCGTATTTGCTATGTTAGCGTATTGCAAAATTTTGTGTTAATTCGTCAAATGACATGTCAAAGAGATATCTTGCTAATATCCGAATGAATAAACGTACTTTGATTTTGATTTTTTGATTTCAAGGAGTGAAAAAGTGTCAATTCGTCATAAGTCCTTTTTTTTTCAATATAACAAAAGACGATCGGATTAGAACCAAAAGACGATCGAAGAAATACCTACATACGTTTTATCATAATTTAAGTTAATTTTCACCCAGTGATCTAAATGTTTAGATTTGTTCAAACATCACTCACGTCGGTGCCGCGAGCATGGACTCATCTCCGAAGCCCCCGGTAATAAAAGTGTGAGTAACGGCCGCTTCTTACTGATACTTTGATGTTGACTAATGTGCATTAAAATTCTTTTGAATACGTGATAGATAGGCCTTAATTTTAGATCTGAGATGCTCTTTTTGTTTTTTTTTTTAGTTTGTAGCTATGCGAGCTATAATGTAGAAAGGTAGTAGTGGGCTTCAAACAGAGAAATGTACGGTCGTTGTGTGAGGAATTTCACGTTTTCCTTTTTTTTTTCAAAAGATGCTTAATATTTTTTTTATGAGTGTCTGAATATGGCCTCAAAATTAGGCAGTTTTGAGGACTCCAGCTACTTGCTATGATAGATAATTAGAATATAAAAAAAATAAAAACGTAGGGACGTGGTAATGGAAGTTGAAGGTTTAATGGTACAAAAATATTTCTTAAGCGTCATTTTTCAGAGAGGAAACAGTCGACTACGTTTGTATGGAGAAATAGTATGTAGACTGTCCTCTTAATCGCTATGAAAGTGGGTCAAATAAATTTTTTTTTCTTCGAATGCCTACATCATATAAAGATTCACTCTTTTAATTTTAGCTCTCTATTATCACCGGTTTGGGCTGTGCGCTAATCCATTAGTACAAAGCATTTTATAGATATATAGATAGACATAGAATATTTCAAATATTTTAAGAAATAATCAAACTCTTGCTTATTTAAAAGAGCTATGGTCTAAGAGATTCTATAGTACCAGTTAAAAATATTGTTATTAACTAAGTTTTATTATGTACAATCTTCTTCTCGTAAAGTTGAGTCAGTGCTTCGTAAAACCACTACGGAACAACCTAGAATTAGAAATAATTTTACAAAATGGCGTCGATGCTCGGTCACGCGATATGCGAATTAGTATTTTTAATAAGAAATGTACGTAGACGTCACCAATATAAACAAATATTTAATTTAAATAATAAAATAGCGCTTTATTGCTAATTAAAAATGAAAATTCTACGTATTCGTAGTTAGATTATAATAATATTATGTGGAAAATACTGCAGCCGAGTTAATTGACTTCAGCTGATTATTATTGAAATGATGAAGGTAATAATTATGTAAGTTTTATTTTATTCTTGTACTAACAATATTTTAACTCGGCATACAGATAATTAAAATCTTTGATGTGAGTTTGTGAGTGACTAATGAACAATAGATTCTTCTTCTGTTTTCGCGATGTTGTATTGAAATTAAAGATGAACAATGTTTAGATATAGTAGGCGTACAAACTAAATAAATAAATTTAAGTTTATATAGACATACTCAAGAAACAGGTGATTTTCAACTAAACTTTAAGTTCGGAATTTTCGAAAAGTAATGAAAAAAAGATATTATTGAGTTTGAGTTTAAGGGGGCAGTCTACCTACTCTTTTCTCCATACAAACTTTACAAACGTAGTAGACTGTTTCCTCTCTGGATAAAGATATTAGAGAAAAATATGTTTATACCATAAGTCCTATATTAGCCATGACCATTTTGACCATTCCCCTACGTTTCGATATTTTTTAATTTCTAATTTTTCTGAATTTTATTTCTATTCTAATTAGAAAATTAAAAATATCAAAACGTAGGGGCATGGTCTGATGTATTTATCCAAGGAGAAAATAGTCCACTACGTTTGTTTGGAATTATGAGTGGGTAAACTGTCCTCTTAAGTCCTTTTCTGACCGTATAGGTGTACCTACATACTTTTTATAAGTGGGATAAATAAAATTTAATTTTGATATTAAAAAAAACTTTGTCACGCTATTACAAAATAACATTTATACTTCTTTATACACATATCTACACCTATAATTAGTAATAAATATTCTTAGAAGAACCACCTGACTGAGGAAAAAACATGAAAATGTCGCAGTATCATATTGAATGAGATTCGTGCTCTAAATTACTTTAAAATTACAAGTTGGGTGTCTTAGACATGTTATTATAAACGAATTACACACCGTATCAGACTTCTCAGTAGGTAGGTTATGTTGTAGGTAGGTAGGTTTTGTAAAAAATAGATGTATCATTTCTTGAGTTCTTATCGACGTGTAAGATCTTAAAATTGTTTTGTAAAGGCCTAATAAGGTTATCAAAACTCGAAACTTAACAATAAATAAAAATAAAATACTAAAGCTAAGCAAAATCCTAATTTAATAATTTTATGCACCTACCTACTAGCTGCGTCCCGGTTTCACCCGCCTAAGTTATGTTACTCGTCGATAATGTAGCTTTCTACTGGTAAAATAATTTTTGAAATCGGTCCAGTAGTTTCTGTCGTTACAAGCAACCAAACAAACCAACAAACAAATAAATCTATTCTCTTTATGATATAGTGTAGATATAGATTATGAACATTTAGACAATATCAGTTGAATTTCATCAGAATGAAAATCGGGGTAAAATATAACAAAAAAAAAACTATAATTCGAATCCAATATCCACCCAAAACCGAATTAAAAACACTCAAAAAATACCTCACTAGATAAATACAGGCGTATTTTTTCGTCTGTCATTACAATGTTTTTTTGACGATCATTATCTGGCAACATTTCGTCCATAATGATACGATGGTAAATTACCGTGCCCCGAGTTTCGGTACTATTAACATACCTAGCTCGTTCTACGGAGTATCATTTGGTTTGGTTTTAGGTAATAACGGACGTGGATGTTGGATTTTATGTTGTGTTTTAACCGACATCACAAAGAAGTTAGTATCAAGTTTTCAACACAACTGTACCTGAAATAAAACCCATTTTTTTCGGTTTTGATCGCGTTGCTGTTGCGCTGATTGATTAGTGATCAAGGATAGACTGTCCATGAGCAGGAGGTCTGGAAATACCTCGAAATATCGGATGTTGAAAACGCTGAATACAATAAAATGAAAATTAAACATTAAAAAAAACATTTATTTAAAAGACTAACAAAGATCTTAACCTACTTAACGTCGTTAGTATCCTCATATTTAACAAAGTTATTATAATTAATTTTAGTGTCCTTTAAAAGATGACAGCTGGTTCAGTGCAGCATGATAGCACTGTCTACATTCAGCCTCACAGCTACTGTCTGGAGTAAACTGTTGGAGCTAGCTCCCTGTGAATCAGAGATGCAATACGTTTTCTTAAAATAGCTGAGAAGCTATCAATATTATTTTCCACAAACATCTTTGAAGCACTGCAGAGGTGTGGCAGCCCCAACAACCCCCCCAAAGTATTATGGTATTGAGTACGCAGAGCCCTGTATGTGTCTGTATGCTACGCCATTAAAACCGAAAAAATGAGTTAAATGAGAGAAAAATCTACAACTGTACCTACCTGTAAAGTATAATGACGATTTGTCAGAGTCGCGTGAATCTGCGACGCGACATGAGCATAACATGCTTACTGAGTGACGCATGTCACGCCGGTCGAAGAAGTGTCGGTTTGTCCGAAGCCGTCGTTTTTTTGCTGAATACCCGTTAATATAAATTACCATACTTAACCAATTATGATGGACATTTTCAATATTAAACTCAAACATTTGCTAAAACCGTAATATTTAACAAATAGATTGGGGCAATATATCATATTTTATAGCGCCTTGAAAGCGTTTTTAAATTTGCAAAGTCCAAAAAAATAATTAGGTTCATAACAATTAGGAACAAGCATTTATTGATTTTTTTGTCTTCAATTTCTGGGGTCGATTATTGCCAAATCAAATGCTAATCAAAGATGGCGGAGTCTTTAATTTTTATTTGGTTAACTGGTGTATTATCATAAGATAAATAACGTAGTTTTAGCGACATTTTCGACAAGTAAAAATATTCGTTTTTCATTAGGAATTATGTATCGTTGTGATGTTTATAAGTACATTGAAAATTGGAAGCCGTAACAAAAATGTGCAGTTTGTCTAATATAACAGGACGTCTCACGACAATCTTCACACGTAATATAAAGCTTTCATTCAATTTAACCCGGTTGCTTGCGGCGTTCGTTAGCTAAATTTTAAGTGAAGCGGGAATTTAGGAAATGAATTACAGAAAAAATAAGTTGCTTCGCTTACGCAGCGCAGGTTGTGCCTTTAACCTTTAACAAAGAATCGAAGCCTACATAAACAAAGCATTTTGAGATTGTTTTAAATTATCAACTATCACGTGACGTATAAGAATTCTAAATTCAAACCAAAGCGAATCAACTAACGAATTCAAACAAGAAATTTAAAAATTATGAAGAGTTTCGGTTATTTTGGAAATCTTCACGGTCGACAGAGTTCTTTAAAAACACAATAATTATCCATTTTTAAGGGAGTACAGTTCAAACAAAATTATTTTGTTAGTCACAGCAATTAATGGGGTATTTTCTTGTAGTCATGGGAACGAAGCGATCGCCAATCAATGAATAACGGGAAACCAAACGTTTGATATTTTTACAACCAAATTATTTTTTCGGTGTTATTCGGAACTGTTAAGGGGAGGTTGCTTGATTGGATATGAATTTTATAGGTTGTGTTTTTATTACGTATATGCCAGCAACTATCATACCTGGATGATAAGTGTAGATGTAGTCTAAGATGAAGTACGCTGCCCTAGATCAATGTTCATTTAAAAATATTAAAATTGTTTTAAGTTATAAGTTGATAGTCTTAATTTTTCCCCTGTATTTCTATTGTATATTTTGTGATTACCTACATTTGAATTTTTTATTATCATTTTGGAACAATAAAGCATTATCTAATCTAAAATATTATCGTATTCCTGTAACTTAATGCAGTATATTGTTGCCTATAATTTAATGCAGTAGTTAATGATTAAAAAAAAACTTGTAAAACATAAACGCTTATGATCGCAAAATTCTCGCTTATTAATGATCAAATGTCTATATTAACTTCATCTTCGTAATTTATAATACAACCCATACGACATTAATATTCTTTATTACTTTAATGAATTGCTTTGATTAATGTCGGTACTTTTGTAGAGAAATCCAGCTGAAATACAAGTTATTTTTTCACCTAAAATTGTCTTCTGATGAAGCGTCAAATTAACTAATTTACAGCCATTATTTCGTGCAACGGCACTGAAGCGGCTCTCAACACTTTAAACAATTTTTAAACGCTATTATTTAATGTTCGTATTGCATCGCCTTAACAGACATTTCGAAACCCAATACCATTATCGATTCGTCTCCCTTGTGTTCTATCATCTTATAGATATGTTAGATATACCTAGCTAGTAAACTTTAATTGCTACAAATTGTTCATAATGAAGAACCACACAGGTACCTACGTGTAAGTTTTAGTACTTATTGGAAATTCATTTTTCAACAGTATTTAATTTTATTCTAAAATTGCGATATTTGACGAATTACTTGTAATAAAAACTGGCTAGAATAAATGCCCGTACTTTCGTGTTTTATCTACACGTTCCTACGCCATGGTAATTTAGGTACAAGGAACACACTCTCCAAATTTTAGCTTTAGTACTAGTTTAGGCTGTGCGTGCATTGTCAGTCAGAACAAAGCATTTTGTAAATATAGATATGACACAAAGTCGCGTGACCTAAGCATCAATGAACTTTTTGATATTTGTTAAGGTCACGCCATGTCTTCGCTTTAAATAGTTACTAGGTATTTTTATACCTACATATTCGATTTTTATAGCCATTTTTATGACATAATATCGTGTAGGAGGAGCTTAGGAAAGACTATCCTTTTAAATGGTGATTGGTATCGATATATAACTACAAAGATCTGTAATTTACAAAGCGATGAGTTGCAAACTAGTCAATTATAATCTAAATTAGGCTGATTATTGTGTCTTTGATTGTTTTGTGTTCGTTAATATTTTATAATAATTTATAAAATATTTAAAAATAACAATTTACTGTGAAGATTTACGCCACTAGTTATATTAATAAATATTCTGGTTTATTGGTGTAGTCCATTATAATAATAATTTAACCATAATATTTACAGAAACTTGCTGCGTTCCACGGTTTCAACCGCGTGAGGCCTGATTCGAATATCATTTTTTTTATCAAATACCTACATCATAATAAAGAACACACTCCAAATTTCGGTCGTTTAGGCTGTGTGTTGATCCCTCAGTCACTCAGCATTTTATTGATGTAGATTGGTGTCTACAATAAAGTGTTCGTGTTGGGAAGATTCTCTTCTTTTGAAATTACTATTTTTTGCTGTTTTTAATCGCATTGCTTTTTTATACGTATTAAGCATTTATCAATACCCTATGTTTCGAAGTCTTTCTAGACCTCTTTCTCACGGCTACTCTTCGTTTTTAATAAATTTATCTAGAATATTCCATTCACCTACCAACATAGTAGGTACCTCCATCCAAACGTGAACCCATACCATTACCGCAACAAACCATTAAAGACCACTCTAAATTGTTATTACACGTATAAAAACTAATCCGCTATTTAGTTTTAATACTAAACCGTACATATATATAATTTTATCATAAATTAGCGATGTTATAAATTAATTTTATCAGTACGTATTACTACTTACTATCCAAACATGCCTGTTATAAAATAATAAAATTATCTGAATGTCTAATAGTTGAGATTCTGGTATATAAAATTTGATTTTTTGTTCTGATATCAAATTGTTAAGCTACGAACTGCTTGTTTTTACCTTCGTAAGTTACAATCCCGTTGGAATAGCGGAACTAAAAGATTCTATATAATAAATAATAAGTTATAATTTCAACTGTCTACATTTTAAGTTTCATCGTAATCGATCAAGTAGTTTTTACGTGAGAAAGAAAAATAAATATTGTCATGGAAAACTCATCATCGAAAATCCTGGTAACAGGATATACCTACTACCGTAGTAGAAAGCCATTAGCAAAATAAAAATAAGAAATATTAAATAGATTATCGTCAAATTAGTAGGATTTCAATTTTAATTCTCATAATCATAAAAATCATTAAATTACAATTGCACTCAATCTTTAATTTCAAGTTAAACGTTTGCTAAAAAACAATTGAAATTTCTCTTTTTAGAATACCGCTTTCCATACAATTTTTGAGGCAACAAGTTTTAAGTCAAATAGTCAATTAGTTTCATTTTGAGTAAATTAGTGTTTGCAATTATTGCAATGACATTGAAATTAAATTTTGGAAAAATGTAATACAGGAATGAACCTCAGAAAGAAAATATTAGACGCAACAAATAATGGTTTGTGGATTGGCTGAAATTACGTAAGCGTCGTGTTTTACGTGGTTGCGCGAAATTGATAAAAATCTTTTGGAAAAAGAATAAGAGAAGAAGAAGAAAACATTGATATTGGGAAAAAAAACCTTCATTAAAAATTTAAAATATACACACAAAAATCAAGAACATCCTCCTTTTTTGAAATCAGATAAAGAAAGATAAAACAAAAATGGCGTTGCTTTACAACCATTTTAATATTCAACGGAAACAAAGAAGTTTAGGTTTTATGTAAATATTTAGTGATGGTACACCATAGGAATGTAAATTTTAATCGATTATTGAGTGTTTATCGATTATGAATATGATAAATGACTTTATTTTTAAACGATATCGGATTGCGTGCCTGAATAGTGGATTATAAAAGTGTTTATGTTTTTATTGCTTTAAACGAACTATTTGTATGGGAAATGCTATTTGAAAAGCTTACGTCAATCGATAAAATGCTGTTGACTAGAAATGTAGGGAGATTTTAATAACACTGTTTAGGTATAATTTAAAAATTATGACGATAATTTTTCTTTACGTTTCTGCAATTTAAACTTATTTGATTATGAATATCATTATATTAGGTTCTATTTGTTTTTTTTTTAATCTTATTTTTGGTTTTGGCAATTGAAGTAGAATTGAATCATGGTTAAATGAAGTCTAGAGACTGAAAATGCTATTGCAGACCATTAAGAAAAAAATAGATACCAACACTCTCTCTTTACCTTCCTAAGTTTTTCTCCCATTTCCCACCAAATTTTCACTGTTGAGTTTTGTAATTCAAACATCTCAAGGGGTTTAAAACGCTAAGCTCAAAACCCCTGTCGGTCGGGTTCATCGGAAATGGTTGATCATGACGAAATGTAGTTAAATACTTTTATTCATAGCATTTGTAAGATATTGTTTCCTACATTACGATGTAGGTTTCAGACCCTCATCTGATTGTGCTACATCTTAGTACACATCGTCATTTACCATCTGGTGAGCTTGAAGTCAAACGCTCACCTGTTGATTATTAAAAAAAAACAACACGGGAGCTTACGTCATAGATCAATTACAAAAATCATTGAAAAACAAATTAAAGCTATCAAGAATACAAAACGCCAATTAAGTTGGTTCAGCGAGAGCGAATGCAGCCTAAATACTACTTGAACGGTCTATAGGCAGTCGGCCGATCCTGTATTGTCGTACAAGTTAAGTAACCCTTAGGCCTTCAAGACATTTTTCGGTTTTACTCGCGCGTATAACTTTTAGCATTGTTTCAACGCTCAACGTTTCGAGACCTTTACAGGTCCCTTCTTCAGGATTGATCCTTAACCATTACCTTGACCTTTCCTAGTCAAAGTCAAATATATTTATTAATTTAGAACATGGACAAACTACATGATCGTTTAAAAATGTCGGTATTTTAGTGCGGTTTCGGAACGCGCCCTCCGATGAGAAGAAACCACAAGAAACTCATGGGGATTTTTCTTTCTTGATCATGTGTTAAGTTTCAATCGTCATAATACACTAATTTTTATATGAACTTAAAACTTAAAAATACTTTGCAGATTTTCTTTTACACTTTGTATTTGCTTCCTTCACGCGATTAAACGATCGTCAAACTATCGCCCGATCAAAAGTTTACAACTCACGTTACATATTCGGTATTCTACTCAAGTAACGGGCTTTTATACAATATAATAATTAATCTTAGTACAATCGCCCACTTAGTCCGATGTTCGAACAAGGGCTCGACAGATTGGTCTGTCAGTCACATACGACGGAACTACGATTGATGATGTCGACGTTTACCTTTAACTCTTACTAGTGTTAAATAGATAACTATCTCAGAGTAATTTACCTTTGGAATGTTTGGCGATTTAATTAAAAGAAAATATATGAGAAGAACGTCTTCAGTTCAGAACAGAAACCCGAAAGCCGAAGCGGGAATCTCGGGTTAGGTTTAAAAGAGGGTTAGGTTACGAATGAAAATAATACTATTTTTCGAGTTCCTAACCTAACCCGCATTCGGGTTAGGATTTCGGGTTAGGTTAGGAATATACCATCTTACCGCGCCATTGTTTAATTTCCCTACGGTATACATATTTCTCCCTGAATTTTACTGGTTAGGATGCATGTTAGTATAAGCTTTAGCAAACCTTAAAAAATCACTAATACTTAAAAAAATAAATAAAGTGATAAACTTTTTAAACTAACACGATTGGAACTCATAATCTTACATTTTCCCGGGTCTAAACGCGTGATCTTTACGATTAGAGAATTAATTAAAAAGTAAAAATCACGCAATTGAGACCCAGGAAAAAGTAAAAAATAGTCAATTCGGAAGGCATGTTAAGCAGATGGTCTTGGCTGTTCTCTCTGATATAGTCGTCGATAGGTCAAGTTAGATAAAGCCTCTAACTTGCGATCTGACAACTCTAAAGAACACTAAGTGAACCACTCCACTATATGAAAAATTAAGATGTGACAAAACGCTGCATTCCCAATAAATAAATATCAAAAACTCACCTGAAAAACAGTTCTGCAGCTAGGAAATTCAACAAATGCTCATCATTTTTGCTTCCGTGTGTTTTGTAAGTACTGAAGCAAAAAAGATGGATTCGATGGATTCCCTAGCAGCGGAAATATGTTCAGTGTAGTATTGTGTATGTACACTAGACTCTAAGTTAGCTTGAATACAGACTACAGACACAAGATCGGCCGATATTTGGTGATGTTAGAAACAATATAAAATTTAAAAATGTATTAGGTAGATACTTATTGACTTAGGTATGTAACTCAATAACGGCTTACTCGATTTGGCTGAAAATTGATGAGGAGGTAGCTTAAAACCAGGAAAAGGACATAGAATACTATTGTTTTCTACATTGTTTTCCTCTAAGGCGAAACAAAGTTCGCCGGGTCAGCTAGTTGCTTATATAAGTAAGGGTATTAGTGTTCAGTCTAAGTCCGACTTTAAACAATTTAAAAGATATTTTTCAACCAAGAATATTTAAAGTCAAAGAACGTTTCTTCTGTAATAGTTGTTTCCGAATGAGTATAGTATTTAAGTACCTATTGTTTTTAACAAAAGCGCCGCCGACTTGTAGGAAGCCATTTTTACACGAACTCAGACTAAATTTTGTTTTATTGTTCGAGAAAGAACTAGATGGGTTGGTACTTACTAATGTACTATCAGCAACAAAAGTGGCTACCCGGTTAGCCGAAAGATTCGTTTGAACCGAGCGCTGAGCGTATAGAGGTATATCTATAAGGTCAACCAGGGGAAATGCGTCTATGGGGCAAATGCGGCAAACATCAAAAATGTGTGACAATTATCGTGTATCTAAATTAGCATGCAAGCAGACGATAGGTAGTAGGTATGTAAAAATTAACAATAAAGTCGTAGGTATCTTTACTAAGTGAATCTAAATGGGATTTACTTAGTAAAGATGAATGGGATTTCAGACCTTACGGTGGGTAGTCACTTTTGTTGTTGATAGCACATTCTTGAGATTTTGCAATTAAAATAATTAACTTTTAAAGTAACTCATACAAAGGATGTATGATTTTAAACGGTCGTGTGGGTTAAGCAACGCTTGGCACGGTCATTACTTGGATGGGTGTCCGATAATTTGTGTGGCAAAAAATCATTTTCTCGAGCTCCTCCGTGCTTCGGAGGGCACGTTAAGCAGTTGGTCCCGGTTGTTATCTCTGATAGCAATCGTTGGGCCAAGTCAGAGGCCTTAGGGCGACCTGAAAACTCTAACACTAGGTGAGCTACACCACGAAAAGAAGAAGAAGAAAGGGGAAAAGCACGAGGTGAATGGAATAGTAATTTACATACGAGTGAAACTGGGCACGTATTCTATGACTGAAACAATTCAAGTTTCGACATAGCCTCAACATTATTAGTTTTCAAACGAAAATAGTTCAAGTTTTGTGGATGTTTGCAGTTTTGCTAAAGCTTTTAAAGTGTTAGTTATTCTTAACATTATTTCTTATTGTTAAAAAAAGCAGTGTTAGTTTTCTTGCAAAATTACCCATAATTGCTGAACCGATCCGAATCTAACAAAAAACTTAAGAAGGTTTATAATTAGGTAATTTTCTTTTGTAAACACATACATATCCAGTAAGTTGAAAAATCCACAGTAAAATACCAAAATCACCTAATTATGCCCATTTACATAAAAACTCCTACACAATTTATAATTACGATTTTATCTCTCATTCAAATATTAAAGAGAAAAAATATTCTTGAATCAATTATAACTAGTTGTCACCTTTTGAAGTCGAAACCACGATTCGCGAGACTTTAAAGGTGTTTATCGAAATGTCCACAGTACATTGCTTGTAAGTTGGGCTATATAAGTTTGATGGTCAATGCAGAGTGATCAGTGTATGTGTAACGTTTGAATTTGTCCGACGTTTGTAGTTCGAGATGAGAACACTAATTATGTTTCTATGTAGCGCGCGGGATGTGGCATTCCATCAGATCGTTGAACTTGCGCCGTAGACCTTACTTTTTATAGAATAGCCTTTTTGATATTGAACGTTCTCGAGTGTACTTCGTTTTTAATTGTAGACTATGATTTGACACATCTTCTTAAATAAAAAATGTCAAATTCAAAGAATTTGACAGATCGTAGTCTGATATTAAAAAAGCTAAGTATAAGTATACTTAGCTTCAAAGTATAAGCCTTTGTGCCAAGTTATCCTTTTTCGACTTTACTGAAATACCGACATCTATTACCTTCATAATGAATTTTCATGATTCCTGAAACTTGGTGCTCTTTTAGCGACTTACGCTTGATGACCGCTTTTATAATTCATCTATCTATATCTACTTTTAAAAGCCAAAACTTAGTTTTAAGAACCACTGCCAACTCAAAACGATCTTGTGAATGTTTTATTGAATTAAAAAAGTTTTCAGTATTGTTTCTCGAATCGCCAAGTTTGATAGAATTTGACAATTGACGTTATCACAATAAGCATTGTGCACTCAATCACGAGAAACTCAAATGCAACAATTCTGATACACACTTTCTTTAAAATATAGAGCTAGTTTTACCCGCGTCCAGATCCTGTTCGAATATTGGCATAAAAAGGGGCTTTCTATCGGTGAAAGAATTTTTGAAATCGGTCCAGTAGTTTCGGAGCCTATTCCTTACAAACAAATAAAAAAAATTTCTTTATAATTATTAGTATACAGGACATATTCTTTGTTAAATACTTAAGACCGTTCTCTCATAACGTCAGTCTATGGTAGATCGTAGCTGTATGTATGGCTTACAACAGATGATGTACTGCAGTCCACGGTATCAAGGTGGCCGGCGCGGGCGCAAATGTGTTATCTACGAAGGCATTCTATTTTAGAGACAATCACGAACCTTTTTGAATGTAAATTTTAGGGTTCCGCAATAAAATTTAATGTATGTAAAACATTTAATGTGGCTGTCGATTTACAACTGATTTAAATTTCGTTAATGGCCGCTGTTTAAAATAACATGGTGAGGTTTGAATTGAAAAATGAAAAAAGAGTAGTTTTGTTGCGATGTTTTCTACTGAAAAGTTAGTTTATGGGCAGAACAAATAGTTTAAAAATCAAGCACTGTATTGTAGCCTGCCGGATTTAATTGCATACAGTATTTTAAAAATGTATTAAAACTGTGCTTGTTTTGGTATATTTGTGTATGTTAGTTCATACGGTCAGCATACACATTTATTAAGAACAAAAACAAACTATAAAGGTTTACGTAATATACGGAATTAACTCACTTACAAATTACGATTACTGTACTCCAATTTTTATTTTAATAAACTACTGAACCCTACGTTGTACTTTCGTAATCACTCAAAGCGATTTAAAGATAGTTTTTCAATCTCACTTCATGTATTGTTTAGTCGAATACCATGTCTATAAAAATATATTAAAAAAACCGGTTAATGTTACAATTTTTTTGTATATAAAGTTATTATAATAGAAGATTAATAGGTCAAATGTCATGTTTAATGCGAAATGTAAGCAATTTGGACGTTTTTTGTTGTTTTTTTATTGTATTTATTCTATTTGGCATCCGTTTTAATCCTAATAAATATACTAAATATAAATGTATGGAAGTTTGTGTGTATCAGTCAGACCACAGATTAATTTTAATAGAGTTAGTTAACAGTGGCTTAAAATCTGTTTGCAGGCATCTTTTGTTTCCACTTCGATCGGCTTTTGTTTCTATTTTAATCGTCTTTTGTTTTAGTTTTGATTGTTTGTATGGAATAATTTTAATCTGTGTTTCCCATCCATACTTTTAGTCCTTAATACCTCAAATACATCAACGGGAGGCATGAGAAATACCTATTTACCTCCCTATTATAGTATTTATAGTCATAGTCCGTCTCGTCCCGGTGGCCAAGACCTTTTTCTTGTCCAGATACCTACTCGTTTTCCATCCAGATAGATATATATCTTTTGTTGTGCAACATATACCTACATAGGAAACACAACAGACAGAAATACAACTGTCTACAGATATCACGGTTCACGAGATGTAGTCTGGCAGATAGACGAACAGAGGAGTAGTAGTCTAGTTAGGTACTCTTAGTAAAAGGGTACCCTTTGAGTAAGGAACCCCAAAAATGGAGACAACTATTAGATTGAACTAAGAACAATTTTTCAAAGAAACCCAAGTTACTTTATAAGTCAACATTAAAACGTAATATAAATTCGAATCTGTCAATCGGAGCGACAGCTCGTAAGAAGCGACGACCACGCAAAAGTCCAACGCTTGCAGATTAAATAATTATTACAATATTTTAAGAGATTAGCGTCAAAGATAATGTGTAATATATTATTTGAACGTTCCCCGCGAACGCCATTTGAGATGCCTCCATGTGAAGGTATTGCTCATTTTTAAGGGGACAGTCTACCTACTCTTTTCTCCATACAAACTTTACAAACGTAGTCGACTGTTTCCTCCCTGGATAAAGATATTAAAAAAATATATGTTTATGCCGTAAGTCCTATATGATATCAGCCATTTATAATGTTACTGAATTTTATTTATTTTCTAATTTGAAAATGAATAAAAACCAAAACGTCATGTCAGGTCATGGCAGATATAGGTTTAATGGCATAAACATATTTGCTCTAATGTCTTTATCCAGGGAGGAAACCGTCGACTACGTTTGTATGGAGAAGGAGTAGGTAGAGGTTCCTAACTCCTTTTCCAACATTGTTTTCCCAAAATAAAGAACACAATGTTACCTACAAACGCTTTGAACCAAAAATGTTCAGTTCAGGAAATAATCAACAATTTTTTGAAAAAAACAGAGATTTTGGGTTTAAAGTCTTATTTACCCCTTAAGTGGTATCTGCCCCCGCGCCTCATGACTGTCAACTGTCACCCAATAAGAAGCTGCACCACAAACACCAAACAAAAACATCTCGTAATATTTCTAACATAACAC
This sequence comes from Idaea biselata, assembly GCA_958496205.1. Lineage (NCBI taxonomy): Eukaryota > Metazoa > Arthropoda > Insecta > Lepidoptera > Geometridae > Idaea > Idaea biselata. The sequence goes on from OY292397.1 coordinate 1,681,102, forward strand.
GTTAGGCTTAAAAGAGCAACATTTTAACTGCCCAAATTAATTAGGATTGTGTTTCAACTTATCAGATCCAAATTACGTCGTCACTTTATCAAATCCTTTTGCGATATGTCAACGGGGAGTGGTAAAAAACGGAATAAATACCGTTTGGTTATGCCTAAAATGTCGCACTTAAAATATGATTGTAAGTTTAATTAGCAACAAAAAAACGTTAATAATGTTTTGGGTATTTAACGTATGTAGGTACTTGACCTATTAGACTAGGAGGGGGAAGGAAGTTGGTCATCTTACCTCATTAGTACCAAGTGGAGACTTATATGGTGGAAATAGTAGTAAAAGTTATGCCTAAAAAAGTCAGTCCCTACCCCGATTGATCCCCTAAAAACGGGCTGAGTTCAGACGGGCCCAAGCTGACTCGAGGCTGACCGAGTTTTTTTTAGCATAACTTTTAGTACTCTTTCCACCATATTAGTCCCAACTTCGTACTCGATGAGGTAAGTTCCCAGGCCCGATTGCTCCCCTAAAAACGGGATGAGCTCGGAAGGGCCCAGGCTGAATCGCGGCTGACCGAGTTTTTTAGGCATAACTTTTACTACTCTTTCCACCATATAAGTATAAAAATAATAACGTCCGAAACCGTATAGTAACCGTTTGTACCGAATCATTAAAATTAAAGTAAAAACATGATTAACAATGAAATTTCTGCACAGATATTTCTTCTGTTTCCGCGATGTTGGGTTGAAATGGAAACTAAAATAATTAAAACTAACTAAACGAAACGGTTTTCAGTTCATTAAAACAATGCTAAGAGTAATAAACACCACGCGATTAAAACCGAAAAATGAGTTTAATTTCAATATTTCTACTTATGCAAATAATGTTTAGTAGGAAAAAACACATTCTGTTGATAGTTAGACGTTTTGCTATACGCTCGATTAGCTAACTGGGCAGATTGCTCACTAGACTTTTCGCTTTGTTTGACGTTTTGCTACTTAGACGTTCTGATCGGGAAGCTTTAAGTTTTTATACTTAAATTAAAATTCGTGCCAAAACGGACGTAGGCGTAACGGCTAGGACGTGACGTTACTGACATTTACCACCTTGCATAATAAACTTAAAATTAATGAAAGTACGATCATACTGAAATAACTAATTTACAACACTTCACGAAGCATAAAAACTACAAATAATTTTATAACCTACAGACTTGTCAAACATAATTTATGTTCGACTCAAAATTTATGCTTTATAAATTTACGCGAATTCATTAAAATTTATTATCCAATTAAAATTAATGTCAACTGTTTAAGCACATTGATTTAGGCTAGTTTAAAAATCATAATCTTATATAATTAGTAGATAATTAATGAGTAATAAATGTCTGTGTGTAATTAGACATAATTGTAATTTTTACGCTTTTTTACTCTACCTGACTTAGGCGAATTTCCAAGTCCAAGTCCTTAACATCATTTGACTTGCTTCCACATAGGCTAGCATACATAGCAAAATCGACGTTTGAAAAAAACAAAAAATCAAAAGGTTTGCTCTCTTTTTCTCATCGTTGGAAAGAAAGAGACGGAACCCTTATGCCGGCTCGACATAATGTTTCTCGTGCTGACATGCTAGCTTAGCTGGGCAGGTAATTCTATAACTAGAATGCCTCAGTAATGATTCAGTATTGTTGAATTTTCAGCAATTGAATTAGGTACCTACCTACTAACACAATAGGTAAGTATTTAGTTGTCGAAATTAACGAAACAAGCGAAATGAAGTCTAATCTTCTTCTTACTTGGGGTACGTTCGACCAAACTAGAATACGCAATGAATAACAATTCTTCGCATAATTCGTCATTGTTTCGATTGAACAGCTCGAGATTCTCTCGAACAAAAGACGATTTACACGTAGAATTGCTTTTCGTTGCTAATTTACAGTTTGGTAGAATCAAGCCTTAGGCCGGGCTCACTTTGTACACGTTTTCGGCCGAATTTCATTTATCCGCTTACGTACGAAGACGTACGAACAATACCATCCTGCCAAGTACTATGTAAGTGCGCAGACAGCACGAATCAGTATACATACGACTAATTCGTATGCAGTCTGCGAGTTTTCATAGTACATATTTGAAAGTTTAGGATTGCTCGTACGTCTCCGTAAGTTAGCGATTGAAATTCGGACTTAAACGCATCCAAAGTGCGCCCGGCCTTAGTTTAATAAACATCATAGTCTATCTGATACACCAGCATCCCTAACAACCTTTCTCTCTCATTACAAAAATTACGAAGCAACCCGCGGACGTTGGCTAGTAATCACATTACAATGTGTTAGTTAGGTAGCTTCAAAGCCATTTCGTCTTACATTGATTATATATATTAAATAAATTGCACCGTCTCCGTCCGTCCGTTGCGTGGACAGGAAACAAAAAATGCCAGTCTCCATTACATTCCTTATCCTACCAGCTAATCATCTTTAGATTAAAGTTTAGACTTTACGCGCGTTTTATGTCTGTTACAGTTTTATAATAAGAGGGAAAATAGGGATATTATTAATTATTACCTACGAATATATATTGTGATCTTATATTATCACCTAGATGGTGGGTATTCTGACAACGACGTTAGAATTTTGACCCATCTTTTTTAAAGATGTGTGAGTATTTTCCCGAACAAACTGTTCAGAACTTTGGAAAAGGAATATGAAATATGTTTGAGACATCACCTCTACCAACCAGGTGCTAGAGGTGATGTACACACATAATATCACAATCATAGAATCATAGAACTGGACTGGTCTCTATTAGGGACTCGAAGGAGAAAGATCGCCTGATAGTGATCCATTTCAAACTCGTCTCAGACTGATGAGCCTTACCAGTTCCAAAGTCAAACTGTTCAGGAAATTACTCACACACACTTGATATGGATAAAATTTGAACGTCGTTGTTAGAATACCCACCATCTAGGTGATTCAAGATTATTATGCTATACTACGTTTCTTCAATGGCTTTTTTTCAACTGTCTTCCTTCTGATGTCATATCTACTGTTATGTTTACAACATATACGGATTGACAAACTCCTCCATTTTTTGAAGTGGGTTTTAAAATCAATGACGTTCCATTTTATCGTTTTTATAGAACAGAATTGAATCAATCATACCATGTAGAAAGAAGAAGGAAGAAAGGTGTCGCAACTTTGTAAAAGAGGTCAGGTAACGCTAGTATTATAAGCTGTGAATGATTCCTAAAATTCCCACAGAACGGATTCAACGGGAATGGAAAATGGCTCCCTAGAGGTCAAGTGAGAATGTCCATCATAAAAGCCGACGCACCGCTCTAGCTGGGGCGGGCCCTTTACCATTGATGTTACCATTACGACTTATGTGTGGAGACTAGGTGCATCCCACGTTTTTACCCGCATTAGTCCCGATTCTGTAGGAATTTTCCAAAAACCTTTTGGTGAATACCTAGACGTTACAAAGAACATAGTCTACAAATTTCACGTCTCACGAGTTAACATTAACACTTATCAATTTTAAGGCACTATTTAAATTATTCGATTGTTTTGTTTCAGGTATGGATTTTCATAAATTTCTGGACTAGAAGCGCTACCATGGTCTCAGTGAGTTTTAAAAACCTTTAACATTCATCATCTGAGCGATGTTCCCGGTTGCATCCCTCTCGAGAGCCCGGGGTCTGCTTTCCTACTTTTACGTCTCCACTTCGCACGATCTTTGGCATCCCGCGAAGTGAGGCCATTTGCACGCATATCTGTTTAAACCTTAATATTATGTTAAGGTAATTAGATTGAAGTGGCCTAAACAGGCCTAAACAGGAAAATTTGCGGACAGGTGCCGGCAAACTTCTTGAAAAATTACTTTAAAAATGAAAGTCGACTTCTGCGCATCCGCCATTTTTATCAAGTAGTTTGCCGGAATCTGCACAAAGCTGTGTTTCCAACAACGACCAACAAGCAGCTTAAGGGTAGGCCCTTACTAAATTATTTTGATCTTGACCGCTTACCCAGAACTGATGTGAAGTCATCAGACGTTGACAACTTAACTCCATCCACCGTTAGGAGATTTAGGAATCGATTTACTTAACTCGTATCGAAAGTAGGGATGTGAAGTATCGATGGTCTGGAGTCAAAGGTCGCCGCCGATGTACGTCGATAAGTCGATGACGTAGAGATGTCATTATCGGTGTAACCCATGTGTTATTTAGTCCCGATCCTGTTGGAATATCGGGATTAAAAGTACTTCGGTTTTATTCCAGAACTGCTTCAGTTTCATTGTTAACAACACAGTCGTTTTACGTTCACAATTCAAATAATTAATAGTAGAAAATGAATAACGGTTAAAATATTTCCATTTTCCTCGTGATTGACTAGTAGGTAGGTAACTGAAATATCGACACATAATGAACTGAACATTCTGATAGTAGGGTGACAGTAGAACCATCGGTATGACAGTATCGTTGTCGTATCGAAACGAACCGAAGTAACCCTCCTGAACATAATTGAAATATCGATAATTTTACGTTTCAAATTTAAAAAGAATCAAAGAAAGAAAACACATTTGTTCACAGTACATGAAAAATGTATTTTCGTAAAAAATGACGCTTGTTTACTTAAATAAAGGGCAAATTTTTTTTTGAAAATTGAGAAAAAATTATAAATTCTATAGTTTTTTTAATTAAATTCTGTAGGTATGAATTGTCATTCTTTACGAAAAAAAACCTTGTTTTCTACTGTGAACAAATGTGAATTTACAATTGTAATTGTTCACGGTTCACGGGCCATTTCCCGCTAATAGGCATCCTTTTATAATATTAGTAGTAACCTAACACATCAAATACATTATAGTTTTAACAAGATTTTCTACAGTTCCCAATGAGCAATTTCTGATAAGTAACCACCAACATTAAAAGGCACATTAATGTGACAAAACGGACATAGTTGCAGTTGCAATTCCTAGTCAAAACAACTCTACAAAATTATATATTTTCTTTCCATTCATTCATTGTGAAATACGGTTCGCAAAAAAGTTTAATTAACAATTTGAAATTGTGTGATATAGGTAACTAAATATTATTTTTTATAACTTTCATATTCTCCGTAAGTTGTGTTTTTAATTATTTTAATTTAATTCATTAGATTTATTTTAATATATTAGAATAAAATATTTAAGTATTTTGCAAGAAAAATAAAAAACTGAGTATATTAAAAATAAAAAAAAACATATTATGTACCTACATTTGAAAATTCCTTTTTTGTGTAGATTGTGTAATTTGATGCGTTTCCACACAGCCGATCATCCATCACCAATCAAACTAAGTTAGATCAGGATACCTCGCTAGCTTTTCATACAAGTACGCATAGCTGACATAGTTTGCGGTGGACTGGACTGCATATTTAAAAAACTTTCTCAACTATGGAAAACTAAGTTACTAACTTAGTTTAGTTTTCAGTGTACGATCGTATCAAATCTCACAGCTTCAGTTACTGAATTTTGAAATCAATTATGAAATAAAATATTCATGATTTTGCAGACTGTACTTCAGTATCATTGTCACAAACACGACTCCACTCTGTGCGCGCACGCATAGCTAACGATCTACATGAAACATTAGTCAACAGACAACTTGCAGGAAGTGATGTTTGTATGTACGTAGGTTTACTTATACTTATAACCTAGGCTATGTTTGTTTGTTTGTCACATGTTGTAAATAGTTATGACTGTTTAAAGATAAAATATTATTTGTAGTTGAATAGAGAGTACACCTTCACAGGAAAATTTTTGAGCGTTCGCTTTATTAGTCATTTTTGTAACCTTTTTTGTACTTAGTGTTTGCTAGGTTAACAGCTCCAAAGTCGATTTCAGTTTCTGAAAATCCTTTCTTGTACCGTACCTCTGAGCAGAAGGTCGCGGATTTGATTCCCGCCAGGAATAGTATTTATGCTGCCTATAAATTTTGTTTGTAGGTCTGTCATGTATGAATATTAAAGAAACTTATACATTTACAAAAAAAGGTATTCGATTATTATATCCGTCACTATAACACAAGCTTAAGACCGAGGCGACTCTTAACATTTCCATACAAACTTAATACCAAAATAAATTATGAAAAATTTAGTTTTCTACCTTAATATCGATATTATTCGGATTAAGATTTTACTTTTAAAGGGTGCCTATCACAAGGTTTTCCAAAATATTCATTCAAAATGAAATAAAACGGAGAAACATTTTTTCATTGAACTAAATTTTTCATAATTTATTTTGGTATTAAGTTTGTATGGAAATGGTAAGAGTCGCCTCGTCCTTAACGGCTTACCGAGCTAGATGGCAATGTCTGATGTGTACACAAAGTGTATTTCCTTTCAAGTATGTGATATAACGTATACTCTCTATTGTAGAAACCAATGAATCGAGGTTGGTATTCTATCTCTGCATAGTTCTATAACTATGACCACTTTTTGTTCGGTAAGTTTAAACGGCAATGGAAATTATGTGATAGGTCCTTTTAAGTGTGTACTTAGTAATGTTGAGTTAATAAATACAAAGTGCCGGTTTAAAAAATAATCTAAAAACACCGGATTTAAGACTTTGTCATTAAGCTGTGAGCTAACCCTAAAGCAATGATTCTATCAGGCAAGACTTGCATACAAGTGTGATGTCATATTTGCGTACAAGTTGAAATTACCTTACAACTTTTAACAATTTGTATACAAGTTTTACCCGATGGGTTCAAGGGCGTAAAGGTTTCACCAGAATGGCTTTCTCTATACATAACAATAGACTAAATAAGTTCAAAAGTAGGCTATACAACAGTGTGTTAGAAAAGGGCGTTGTGCTTTATTTCTATGTAGGTAAAAGACTGATTTTCCTGCAACTTTTGAAAAGCACAACAAATTTTAGACATTTAGACTTACATTTCCTTGAAAGTCTGCTGTTTCCTACAGTCTTAAATAGTAATAAAAATAGTTTATTTTCCTGAAACTCAAAATATTTCAAAAATAACTTTTAATGACCGCATCCACAAACGACCCTAAGCGTGGCCTCAATTTCTGAAACTCGCATAGATATCTTTGTGAATACGAGCGCCATTACCAAAAGTAGTAGAACCAAATTGGTTTGCCTAGACATCAAGAACTAGACTTTTTCTGTTTCTACCGTCCCTGAAACAAACGGTAAACTTTGTTACGCTTTTTAAGTCCTATAATATCCGTCTTCTGGTTCTAAACTACCTCCCCACCAATTTTCAGCCTAATAGGTTCAGCTTGTCTTGAGTTATAAATAGTGTAACTAACACGACTTTCTTTTATATAGATGGTAGGTTTCTCAAATGACATATCAAACATCGATGCTACAGCCATAAGCCTGGATCGGTATTACACTAAATGACACAAGATGACAATACTATTACGATTATATTGACACACTATTGCCATTATATCGAGACTGTAACAAATTTGGTAGACTTCAATAGTATCGTAATGGTGTCTCAGTGGAATTGCAATAGTAACCATGGTAACCAACCTTCTCTGTCTGTCTGTCTGTCAAGTCTGTTAAAAATCCATCCTGTTATTAGAGTTTTGACAACTATCGAGACTCCATCAGTGGCATCTCAGTGGTGTCGCAGCGGTGTGTCGATAGAATAGTTAACATAGGAAACTGCCAAATGTGTCAAATACACGTCAAATATGACGATTAATTTTCTATTGACACACTATTGAAACACGATTGCGGAGCGTAATACCGACCCTGTATCGCAGTAACCGATGTACCAAACCGAGGTGGTTTTTCTCTCTACCCAAAGCTCTGAATCTCTCTCTGAAACGGTAGATTCAAATCTATCTGCATAAATGCGGATATAGTATAAATTTCACAAGAAACGTCGACGGACTCAGCGGGGAGACGGTGTAGGCGAGGATAACAACTTTGGTAAAATTAAAACGGACTGTCTTGCTTTGTCATTCGTAAGCCATGTCGCGGGGAAGTACTAGTGTTATATCAATGTAGATAAATACTGCTAAAGATACTGATAGGTTCGTAGATGTGTATTTACCCGATCGTCTATTTAATTAGTTAGTTTAGCAAGCTAAGCTTAGCCGAGTCAATTTTTTATAGGTAGGTACATGTGGTTTTGAATAAGTCATAATGGTTCTTTCACGAGAACATGTGCTATGTTTATTTTCAATTATGGGAAATAAATGTTTCGAGACCTTTATAGGTCTCTTCTTTAGGATTGTTATTCTTTATTTGAGCGTTGAAACAATGCTAAAATTAATAAACACCACAAACCACCAAAAACCAAAAAAGAGTTTAATTTCGATTACGAAATTGTTTTAAAAATGAAGGAAAATAAAAAAAGGGTTATAATCCGAAATGTATGGCTGAAAGTAAGGACCCCTGATAAACTGTCTTTAAAAACTCGCAAAAACTTCATGAATTTCTTAAGCAACTAATTATTTTTTAAATTAAATCATGTAACAAAGTAGGTACTAGGTAATAAGTGTGACTTAGTGCATATCTAACAACAATGCCATCTGTTAAGTCCATAAACGGACAACTGTAATTTTACGACTTTTTTACGATTGCTGTTGACGCCCCTTCGGTGTGACAATACGTTAAACTTGCGTGATGCGTCAAATGATAGAGATATAATAGATACGTAGACTTTATTATTATAGAGGAACGTAAAGGTAGGAAAACGCTCAGCGATGGTGAAATATTCTTCTTTTGGTGCAGGTAGTGGTGAGGCTCTACTAGGGTCAGAGTTTTCAGGTCGCCCGAAAGTATCTAATTTAACCTAACGACTGCTATCAGATATAACAACCGGGATTAACTTCATAACGTGCCTTCCGAAGCACAGAGGAGCTCGAAAAAATGTTATTTCTACACATAATAATGGTCACCATTCCAAGGAAATCTAGATTATTACTTTTATACAATTAGGTAAAATTAGTATTAAAAGCATTATTTATGTTACCTAGATACTTTCCAAAATGATGGAAGTTATTTTTAAGACTCCTTAAAATATATTTTTTTACTTTTGAAAATGAGTTTTAATTTGTTTAACAAAAAAGGATGTGCTAAAAATTTCCGGATCCCAAATTCTAGCAGTCTTAATTAAAACTAGGATACAAGGTATCATGTATTGTCTAATATTGTGATGTGTATTTTAGGTCTATCTATAATATACTTTGTAATAATAATAGGTGAGGATTGTAAAGCACATTAAAATCTGAAGTTAAACCTCGTTTTTATAATTTACTAGCTGCGCCCCATGGTTTTACCCGCGTAAGTTTCGATCCCAAAGTAGGTAGGTGCTAGGTAAGTATATTTTTAACAAATATTTAACGTACAGTGTTCATTTAATAATATAGGCAGGTAAGAAAGAGTTTAGCAAAATTTAGATCGGGACTTACACGGAAATTCGCAGGGCACAGCTAGTCATTTAAAACACCGGTAATTCATAAAATCTTGTACCTACAGACAATTGAAACAGAAAGAATAAACGATTTAAATTTATATAATAATTACATGCTAAGTTAAGTATAGCTGGTAAAATATGTTGAACATTAACCCCCTTTATAAACTACTAGCTGCGTCTCGCGGTTGCACCCGCGTAAGTTCCGATCCCGTGAGAATATCGGGATCAAAGTAGCATTGGTATCTGTATGTTTGTAATAATTAAACTCAAAACATACTGTGCTGATTTCATAAATCTTTAACCATTAGAATGCTACATTCACCCGGAGTAACATAGGCTACTTTTGATCCCGATATTCCCACGGGATCGGGACTTACGCGGATGAAACCGCGGGATGCAGCTCGTCGTTTTAAAAAGTAAAAGGCGGAAATATTTTAAAACAACTATTGTGGCCATATTTTGTGCAAATAAAAGACATTCATTCATTCACAATAGGTGATTGAAATTCAAACAAATGTCGATCGAAATAGAAAAAGAAAATAGATATTCATACTTATAATCGATCTATTACATTACATGCTTACGTTATCATGAGAATTAGCATCTGCCTATTCTATCTTTCAACATCTACCAATAAAAAGAGGCCTTACCATGTAAAAAATAAAGTTTAAATTGCAGCACAAAGAAAGGGTGATAAAGGATAACTATTACTGTGCTAAATTGAGCTATAAGTCGGATGAATAGAGTTGTAAATACAGTAACTAGGGTTTAGAGCCTGGCGGTGCTAAGATATAAAAGTATGCCGGCTCTTTGATCACTTATTATGCGATCGTAGTATAAAAGATACGCGTTATTTTTGCTAATTAGGTTTTATCGGAAACTAGCTTTTGCTCGCAACTTCGATTGCGTAGGAATAAAAACCTAGCAAACAAATATATTTTTATAAATATTAATATTAGATAATTAAATAATTGAGAAGTATATATAATCTTGATTATTATTTTCACTTCACCCAAGTGGAAACACCTTTTCATAGGTAAGTAATACCAAACGTTCGTTTGTTTAAGAGTCAAGAATACCTCTACTCGTTTTCTATACAAACGGAGTCGACTGTTTCTTTCCTGGAGCAAATATATTTATACCACCAAACCCACATCTGCCCAAAAAACAAGAAATATAGGATTATTTTTTAATTTCTTGTTAGAATATAAATAAAATTTAGAAAAAATAGAATATGAAATTGAAATTAAAATCATTTTTCGGTTTTAATGGCGTAGTGTTTATTACTTTTGCATTTATTTTAATGCCCAACGTTTCGAGACCTTTTACAGGTCTCTACACCAGGATTGACTGAATAGGAAGACTAGAATATGAAAAAAAAACTATTGTCTGTTTGATCACTTTGATCAGAAATAAAATAGTCATGCGTATTTTCGACTTAAACTAAAAGAGTTAAATAATTTTCAGTAACCTATGGTAAACCCACCTTGTGTTTGCTTTTTACGTAGGCGTATAATAAACACTTGTAATAAATGACAAAAATTTTTTACACAAAATTTCCATAAACATCTCATTTGACATAAACTTCGTGCTAATTAAGGATATATTGCCACATATTAAGATCATCAGAATACCTTTGACAAACTTGCTCAAATAAAATTCCATTTTAAAATCTACCTTACTCTCAACACAATTGAGTTGAAAGTATCATCAGCAAAATCGCACTAACATCCGACCCATTAAGGACTTAATGTAGTTCGATATTGTACTTTATCTCTTTGAGTTAGAGTTCAGTTTGTGTTGTCAAGAAAATTGTCCCACACCGGTACTTGTTTGACAGTCACCACCGATTGAGCGATCCGATTCGATTGTAATCGATAAGAGTAAAGGATATCGATTGATGCGATTCAAGTCGTTATACTTGACGTTGATGATCGTGAACAATGTTGGTTTGTAAAGCTGTAAGTCGACTGTCGACTAAGCTAAGTTAGTTTAGCTTAGCTCCGTGTAGTCTAGCTAGTTTGTTATAGCTACATGAACTAGCTGGGTTTCACTTCATATCAGATGCCTCCATCATATACCTAAAGAACGCACTCTCCAAATTTCAGCTCTCTACTATCAGCGGTTTAGGCTGTGCGTGGTTAGTCAGCCAGTAATATAGATTATCTACGTATACTGCAAACTATGCCAGCTATTTCTCTTGTGATACAGTTTTTTTGCCCTCTCTACCTCAAAAATTATAAACAGTTTTGAAAACAATGTCAAAAGTTGTAGACCTCTATAGAACAACCCCCTTTCGGCAATTACCAAAGCCCTCGAAACACGCTGGATAGATAGAAAACTGGAATTTTGTTATATTCACACATGAATATCATAAACACGGTGTCATTGTGCATTCATGTCAAAGTTGTCAGTTTTATTCGAACAATGTTAAACTAGTGCTAAAAAGAAAATTATCATTGCAATTTTAACCTTATTTTGAAGAACGTTAAGTGGTATTTTATTTTAAGAAAGTGAAGAGATAAGTTTGTATCCGCAAACCACTGAAACTCAAGCTTTAAGAGATGTGCTATTATAGGTAGGTATTTGACTTGGATATATATAAAGTAGAGTAGTGTTGTTTAATATCTTTGTTCACTTTTTAAAATATTTTAATAATCAAATAACTACAATGTATTTTAACCGACTTGGAAGGAATGTAGATATATTTTTTCCACTGAGAGGAAGCAGAGAGAGCAAGAAGATTTTAGTAGATAAAATTCTGACCCGTCCTTTATGGCTACACAGGCCAACGTATTCGTGACGATAAGATTTTATACTTGACTAGGTGCGTCCCACGGATTCACCCGCGTAAGTCCCGATCCTGTGGGAATATCGGGATCAAAAGTAGCGTATGTTACTCAGGGTGAATGCAGCTTTCTGACGGTGAAAGATTTTTTTAAATCTGTCCAGTTGTTTTTGAACTTATTCATTTCAAACATACGAAACACACACACAAATACAAATCTTTCCTCTTAATCTTTTCTTAGTCTAGATAGTGTAGATAACTAACTAGGCAGTAAACATTGTTAAAGAAATTCAACACGTAATCCAAATCGAACCAAAAAGAGACATTAATCAAAATTTTCACGCGCGCTCCGAGAAAATTTCCAACCGAGTGCATGATGCACCGCGCCATGTTTTACACTTAGACAAGGATCTTTAATGAATATAAGGAAGAGAGCCACTGTCTTCGGTTTTCACAATTCAACCTTTTACTATCAAATACTGCGGCTGCGTCTTTGGTTTTGGGCGAAATAACAGTTTAATATTGAATATATTTTCAGTTTTCTTTTTAAACTGGTAGAATGCTGATATTATAGATAGCTTGTAAGTAATGCTGACAGTAATTCTTTTGACATTTTACCGACTTCAACAAAATAATAAACAATCTTCTAATACTTAGTACAAACCCTTACACAAAACATATCGCCGTTCATAATTTAGTAAGGACATTGATCTGAAAAATTAAGATTGAAAGTTTTCTATGCCTATAAAATTTGAAGTCCTGACTGATTGATCTGACCTTATGACTGAACTATATATCAACGCAGAGCACAAACCGGTCCTAGAGACATAGAGTGTAATTAAATTACAGAGATTTAGTTCCATTTTTCACCACGTTCATAATGATCCCTTTAGCGGTGCACTCAAGGCAAAAACTCCTTGTCATGCGCGGGCGCATCGTTTCCCGACTCGAGCTCCTAATTGGTGGTCGCTGCTTGTTCATTGGCCAAGGGGCGGTGCGTAATTATTTTAATAATCCCACCCCTATTTTTTAATTAAAAATACACGCTTATTAATTACACTTATGATAAGCAAGGACAGGTTTGCCATAGCGAAACTTGTAACGTTTTCTACAGCGTGTTTCGAGGACGGTGGATGAAGTCGAAAAGGGGTTGTTTAACGCGTCGAGGTGAATAAATTATGCTTTTCGACTTTAAGAATTTGGAAATAATTTTCGAATATTTTGAAAAAAAAAATTAACTTCAAAATCAGCTGTTTCTTACACCCGTATTTATAGACAACTCCGAGTGATTACTTTGGCTAAGTAATGCCCTGCCTCGCTCTTATTAGTGATTTTTAACGTCAACGAAAATGTGACAGATACTTACGTAGACAAGTAATTACTTAGAATTGACTATAAATACTAGTGTAGAGTTAGACGCCATTGACCTTAAGTTGACCTTTTATTTGATTTGGACTACTTTATCAATCTAAACATTAATTGCCTTTACTTTCGAAAACAGCTGCTTTTGTCAGTGAAACATAAATATCAAAACATAATAAAAACAAGTGCGAGTCGGACTCGCGCACAAAGGGTTCCGTACCATTATCAATACAACAGATTTTGTTTTGAAAGGTAAATTGTGGTTTACGATTTATGACGTTTTAAAAAAAAATACTTAATAGATCTCGTTCAAACCAATTTTCGTTGGAAGTTTGCATAGTAATGTACATCATATATAATTTTTACTTTTATCATTCCATTATTTTAGAAGTTACAGGGGGGGGGACACACATTTTACCACTTTGGGAGCGTCTCTCGCGCAAACTATTTAGTTTAGAAAAAAATGATTTTAGAAACCTCAATATCATTTTTGAAGACCTATCTATTGATACCCCACATGAATAGGTTTGATGAAAATATTTTTTTTGAGTTTTAGTTCTATGTATGGGGAACCCCAAAAATTTGGTACTTTTTTCTATTTTTGTGTAAAAATCTAAATGCGGTTCACTGAATACATCTACTTACCAAGTTTTAACACTATAGCTCTTATAGTTTCGGAAAAAAGTGGCTGTGACATACGGACGGACGGACAGACAGACAGACAGACATGACGAATCTATAAGGGTTCCGTTTTTTGCCATTTGGCTACGGAACCCTAAAAACCGTTCTAATTTTCAAAAGTCGTACAACAAAAGCTGTTCGCCTACCTCTGGAACCCTCTAAAAGCATGGATATTTAACTAAGTATATGAAAAACTACGGGTTCAGATCGCGTTGTAGAAAATCATTGTTTTTAATTACCTACCTCGACGTTTCGGCAAACGGGTTACAACGTAGTCACGAGAGGACTGATAATAATGATGGATGATAAAAAGTGTGATCCATATTTAATATTTAAAAAAAATAACTGCATTTACCTAGTCCAGTCCTTAGATGAAAACAAAAAAACAGCAAATAAGTTACCTAGTCTCGGAAAATGAGACGACAAAACTGCGTCTAGCTGACGCACTAGCCTCAGTCGTATGTCCCGTTGCCGTGTGAGCACGTGCTGTCAATCTGCGATTATCTTTTTGAAATCCATAAGAATGCCTTTTTGCTTATTAACAAATGCCTGAATCGTTCCTAAAAATAAATGTTTTTAAAAACAATAATTTTATGAAAATGCATGTAGGTGTTTCTAGCTCATTTTTCGAATACCCAATGTTAGAATATACCGTATCTACTATTTTAGTTTTCATCTAAGGTCCAGTCCGATTATTTATACCTACTTATATTGAAAGCATTAAGAATATCAAATACTCGTTGGATAATTACCCCTCGTATTTCTGCGGTAAGCCCCGATATGATACCGGGATGCCATTTTAAATTTACGTGAAGTAACCAGTTGTCTCATACAACTGGTCAGAGGAAGCAGTCGTTTGATTTTCAACGGTTATAAAGTGATTTTTATACAGTACGTGGGTATGTATACTAACCACAGTTTTACACGATAAATTATAAAGGAATATTTAGGTAGATTCTTCATTGATAACGATGTTGTTGTGGGTCTAAAAAAATAAATAAAAATTACTAACAAATAACAATTGAAACTGATTGTAACCTATATTTTTCTCCTGTTTTCGCGATGTTGTATTGAAATTAAAGACATTCTTTCCTCTTAAATTATGTACCTATTTTATTCTGTTTTCAGTATATTTGTTGTTATAGCGGCGACACAAATACATCATCTGTGAAAATTGCAACTGTCTAGCACCGTTCATGAGTTACAGATTTTATATGACACATCACTGTGATGGGGCGGTGGGTAATAAGTACCCAGTAAACATGCATAGCCCCAGCACTGGTCTTCCGGTCAGGCCTAATGACACCTAGTTCACCAAATAGGTACCTAATAGTACCTGTTTACTTCTTCTCATCCGAGCGATGTTCCCGGTTGCATCCCTCTCGGGAGCCCGGGGTCCGCTAAACCAAATTGTTTTTTTTATTTGGGGTCGGCGCAGTCGGTAAGTGATTATTGACCATACCTTCTGCAATTAGATTTGGCAATGTTTTTACGGCCGGCCGCCAGCCTGACACCAACCCTCTTAGGGATCAAGCAGTTTATCCGCCACTGCGTGGGAGAACTTAAGGTTTGCCAATCTCCCTCAGATCCCCTAGTCGCCTTTTACGACACCCACGGGATGAGATGGGGTAACCCTATTCTATGCCGGGGCTACACGGCTAATAGTACCTGTTTACAAACGACATTATTTCGGCTCATATCATAGATATTTCGGAAATTCCATCGGGTATAGAACACCCTTGTTTAGTATGCTGTTTGTATTGTCAGTCGTAAAAATTTAAAATTCTTGTAGCGCTTTATTATTGAAATTTCAAATAGGTACGTACTTATGAGCTCATTGGCCTAGCTGCACTTGCCGATCTTGAATGGTCGTGCGGGTTAAGCAACGATTGGCGCGGTCATTATTTTGGATGGGTGACCCGTAATTTATGTAAAAAAAATCACTTTCTCGAGTTTCTAATGGCACGTTAAGCAGTTCGTTCCTGTAGTTTTCTCTGATAGCAGTCGTTAAGCCAAGTTTGGTCCCTTAGTGCGACCTGAAAACGAAAAAGAAAAAAAACATACATTTGTGGGTATTTTCCTAAAAATCCTGTAGAGCATTTTTTTGTATTTGATGGCTATCCTGCTTTTTACTGCTACATATATTATAAATGTGTGATTGTGAGTTAGGAAATGAGTATGTTTTTACAGGAACTACTGAACGGATTGGTTTTTTTAATGAAAGGAGTGCTGATAGGACACACTCTTAGATAGTATTTGTACCACAAACAATAAATAATTAAAATGCCTAAAATGTTTATGCCAAAAGTTTTTATGTGTTTTGAATATTATGCCATAAATTTTTATGCAGGAAAAGTTTATGCGTTATGTGTTTATGGTTTATGAATATTATGCGTTAAATTTTTATGCGTAACGTTTATGACTTCTGAATTTATGACAAAAAAGTTTATGCCTGACGGAGGGGATCCCCTAAATTTACCTTGCAAGCGAAATTAGACCTTACGGTGGTCAGGCAGTAATGTTGCTGACTGTACATAACATCTGAACTTCTAATGCCTTCAGCCTTCACAGCTCAAAGGAAAATAACCTCACCAGAATTTCACAACCATCGCAATTCCACCAACAATTGTCTAACCGCGCACTAATCTAAGAACCTAAAAAAACGAAAGAACAAAAGAATCCAAAACACATCAGTGTAATGGAGATCACGTAGCCCCTGATTACACCTCTCGCTTTAATTTACGACGGTAGTGTTAGTGCGAGCGAGATGGAATTAATGATGGAGTAACCGCATCTGAGGGTATCATTAGCTGGTATTCCATTTGTCGGAGTTGTGTCTTGAAGACGGTTGCGTGGACGAGGGACTTTTGTCACTACCTCCGGACTTAGTCGTAGGGACTTGTCTGTGTTCTACTACGTAGGCCACTGCAGGCTGCGTGGACGAGGGACTTTTGTCCGAATCCGAACGTTATTTGTTACAACCTTCGGACTTTAGTCTGATTGCTCAGCGACTTGTTCGTATTCCAATACGTAGCCCATTGCAGTCATAAGGAAGTTGGGACATATAAGTCAGGCTGCTTCCTTTTTACTTCCTTCACTCGTTATCTTCTAGGCCACTTTGCCACTATTATTTTACTGTCAAAATCACTGTCATTATCACAAAAAAGGCTTAAAATTTTTATGGTTTGGTCTCGGAGCCTCATTTTCTATCAACCCTGAAATATACGTACCAACGTAAACACACTTATGCACCATTTTGTGACTCGATCTTCTCTCCATGTACATTTTTTAAGATGCATTTTACTATAAAAAAAAAATATTATTATAAGCTGCGCAAACGGAAAGACGCACTATACCTAACGGATTGGTAAGGTTAAATTCCTATCAGGTTTGGAAAGCATATTTTCAAAGACTAACATATGTTATTATAATATCATCTTGAATAATTGCCAAATTCAGGTAAATACATAGATGTGTAATAATAAAATATTACAAATAAATGTCTTCCGTTGTCGGACAAATAGTCACTGGTCTGGGTTCGATCATTCGATGTAACAAACATACAGCGCGAATCATATAACTTGGTTGCTACTGCTCGCACCTAGGTCTAAACCTAGGTGCGAGCAATGCCTAAAAAATAAAAATAAAACCCACACAACGAAAACCATTCTTAGATCTATAAAAGCTTTGCCCTGAGTGACTGACTGACTGATCAACGCACATCCTAAATCGCTGATGGTAGACAGCTTAAATTTGGAGAGTACCAATGGTCTTTATACAATGTCATGGCATCCATTAAGAAAGGATTTTCGACTCCCACGGAATCGGGACTTACGTGGGTGAAACCGCGGGACTCAGCTAGTCTAAAATAAAATGCAATAGATTATAAAGAACAATAAAGATTTATTAGTTTACAGAAAGTCGAATAGGAAATCTTTCCATTGCCTTCTCTTCCTACATTTTAATTCATAGTTATTAAAAAAAGTTATTATTATCATTATATTATTATTATGAAAAAGTAAATATAAATAAGTAGATGTAATTTTTAATTTATTAGTTCAATTGATTTCTCAATAGTTCTGTCTTTAGCAGCATTTTACAATGCAGATAATCGCCGGTTTTATGTCCTCTTCATAAGTTGCGAGTATAATTTGTTATTGAAAAGAGCCTCTACATATTGGCACGGGGCGAATACCAGAATGCAACCCAGAAGGTTGCAGATTCGATTCAGTATCTATGAACAAGTAAGACAAGTATTTATGAAGACCAGAAATGCTTGTTTTTGGTCTGGGCGTTTTCTAAGTATGCATTAAAAAAGTATAATACTTGTCGTATATCCGTTATCCAGTATCTTACAAGCCTATTTACTTAATTTGAGGCTAGATTGCGCTGCGTGAAACGTACTACCATATTTAAAAAAAAAAGTTATCGTGGTCACAGTATAATTTCCCCAAGTGACGACTGACGGAAACCAAACGCAATCATTTCGCAGAACAATAAAAAGTAAATGATTTTTTTTCTCCGACCGTCGACTTCGGAATGGTTTTTATATGTTTTGCGAATCGAATGATTACGTATAATTACTTGTGGTTATCGATATTACAGTTTTGTCAAGCGTGATGTCATTATGTTGTGTCTGATGACTTTTGTGGGCTTTTACGGAGTTTTCCGAGCATAATAAAGTGAAGCTCGGTTAATGCTTTTTAAATTGCCCAAATTAAAGCTCGAAAACTCAGATTTGAGTGGAAGAGGCGGGTTTAGAAATTCACTAGATTGTAGACTGTCTTGTTAACATGGCAAAGGTAAAAAATGTACATACCTGATTAGAACCAGAAAACTAAAAATAAGTTTTGAAATCTTTATCTATAAAAGGCTTTGTCCTGACTGACTGATGGATCAACGCCACGGAGGACAATAACCAACAACACACAGTCTAAACCGCTGGTAGTATAGAGCTGAAATATGCAGAGTGTGTTCCTTATCTGATGTAAGCATCCGATAAGAGAAGGTTTTTTTTAATTTTTACGGGATCGGGACTTACGAGGGTAAAACGGGTGGTGAAGGGTCGCGGTACGCAGATGTGCTGGGGGATAGTTTTAAAGGATACTTAAAAACGATCACCTTAACTACGTCTCTTACGAATGCGTTGTCAAAGGGTTAATTTGTAGTTAGGTAAGTAATTACGTTTTTTTAATATAAAAACCATACTTTCATTTCATTAAAACAGACAAGATAAGGGCGGAAAATCTGATAAACATGAGAATAAAATGTAGGTTAAAAAGTTAATTGTTCGATATAAAACAACTCCAAGGCACGCGTTGAAGTCTTTTACAGGCATTTACAATAGATAAGGGAGGGATGGAAGGGACATCAAAAGGAAGACAGTCGAAACAAACCACTAAAGTAACGCTACCACAAATTCAAGAATACTTTTGACTTAAACGCCATTCATCGACTTACATCACCCGCAGCGATTGTAATTTCATTAACACGATAAACGTAACAATATTGTCAGCGCTGCAGCGGCTTTTTATATTAATTCCGCGTAAAAGGAACATGGAATATGTTTAAGACATCTCTTCTAGTGGTAGGGGGAATCCGCAATGAAACGGACGTGCTTTGCAACGGACACTATCGATATCTCAAGTTTTAATATAAAATATTTTATGTTTTTTGGGTGTTGGTACCATTGATGACCATAGACAAGGGACTATAGTCACAGGCCCACAGGTCTATGGTCATCAATGGTCCCAACACCCAAAAAACATAGAACATTATCGATAGTGACCATTTCAAAACACGTCCGTGTCATTGCGTATCCCCCTACATTACATCAATTTTTACAGGCAATAGTCATAAAACGTCGCTAATCTGAAAAGTTGACTGCATCAAATTCAATTCAGTTTTATGAATATTGAACTGCTTTCAATTTCTTCTACATCTCATATGGCAAGATTATGTGATGCCATATTGGACGTATCTAAAATTGAAGCCTATGATAGATAAGACGGGGCGCTAATCTTGTTTATCATTTAAAAAATACAAGATCCCATATCAAAGCACTTCAATATTCATAAAACGAAACAATAACTTTAAGAATATATGTTAAAATAATGAATAGTACCCATCTTATCTTTATAAAATAAGTACCTACTGTAAAATAAAGTGGTTAAGATAAGAAAGGCTTTTATTTTCTGGACAATAAGATTGAATATTGATTAGAAAATAGCTTCTTGTCGCAGGAGAATGATAATAGATGAGATATTTTATTATAGGGTGTTATTATAACATAAGGTTTTTCGCTATGAGAGTCGATTTTGTTTATAATTGTTAGGTGAGGGTTTGACCATTATCTAACTAAATATGGTGGTCTAAGATGTGTCATGTTTAATTGGAAGTCTTCGCATGCTGTTTGCATTATAGCTTATTATCTCGGATATTGGAATCGTCTGTATGCTCTATTATCCTGCAGTGAAGGATTTCCAGGGACGCCTGCGCCTTTAAGAACATAGTTGGTTTGATGATCTTTATGGTGTGTCCAGTGAATACCCGTCCGGATATGCTTCTACAGCCGGGTTATGGGTTTGATTCCCACCGGGAACTAAAATTTTTGCTAAAAAATATTAATAGCCTTGGTATCCTCTATCAATAATATGTAAGTAGTTATTTCCAAGCAATTTTTTTAAAACCATTTTTCAATAGGTAATGACCAAAATTTGTTCCCAAATCACTACAACCGCACGGCACGTAAAAAAACTTATTTTATAAGCAAATGATACTCTACACTTTGCAAATATAGTAAGGTAGAACGTCAAAATTATTTAACTAATATTAATTATAATCAAACAGTTCAAGTACAGTTAGGTTAAACCGCGAATGACAGTCTCACGATAACAAAACAATCGCTTGTCTTAGACCGAGCGGTCGCTGTGAGAACTATTGAGTCCTAGATTTTTCTTCTTTTTTCGCGATGTTGTATTAAAATTAAACACATTATTCAGTGTTAATTGCGTGGTATTTATTACTTTTCAATCCTGAAGAAAGGACCCGTAAAGGTCGCGAAACGTTAAACACCACGCGATTAAAACCGAGAAATGTTTTTAATTTCTATTAAATCTGAAAATAAAAAAACATCACACAGCGCCATCTAGCCCCGTGGTAAGCTACTAAGCTTGTATTACAGCGACTAGACAACGTAGATATATAATATGTATAATACTTATACTTTGTTTAATTTTACATTATTTAATTTAAAAAACATAGTTATCACTTTTTGAGCTTTTCGTACCATATTTTATAGATCATTGATTACGTACCACTCGCAGCAGTGACCGCTCCGTCTATATGCTCGTTAACCTAGCTTCGGCCAGTTATTAATCCATCATAGTTGTACTGAATCGTGAATCACGTGCGTTTGCGCATGCCTCGTGTTTGTTTTGCTAGACTTTTGG
This sequence comes from Idaea biselata, assembly GCA_958496205.1. Lineage (NCBI taxonomy): Eukaryota > Metazoa > Arthropoda > Insecta > Lepidoptera > Geometridae > Idaea > Idaea biselata. The sequence goes on from OY292397.1 coordinate 1,702,807, forward strand.
TAATGTTAGTAGGCGATGATTAGATGTTAATTCAGACATGGTATTTGATTAGGATTGTACTCTAAAATAAACAAGAAATTTAAAAAAAAAGTTTTTTTTCAAGTTGGTATTAATTTCTCCTAAATAAGAAACTTTTAAACTTTAAATATTAAACATTTTAAACATAAATAATTGCACCCAGCGGGAATCGAACCCGCAACCTTCTGCATTACAGTCAGGCCTCCAGCAGACAGGTCTCTTCTTCAGGATTGACTTGACGTTGAGCATTGAAATAATGCTAAAAGTAATAAACACCGCGCGATTAAACTGAAAAATGAGTTTAATTTCTAAACAACAATCGCGAGAATAGAAGAAAAATCTAAATTCTGTTCCGTAGTTTGTAGCTACTATTAATGGCTGTACCGGCCTACGTATCGGAGAATCCAGACCAGTCTCTCTCAAGCCGAAGTAAGTAGGTACATTGTAGTAAAAGAGGTGTATCTACCTATTGAATTTTTAACATATTTTTAAGCAACCATTCGAGCTATCACGAAGACCACTAAAACTCATTTTACCCTACTCATTTAATCGAATATTCCATATTAGCATATGTAGTATCCATTTTGGTGAAATAATGACCGTACGGCAGCTCCCAATATAAATATTAACAAATGGTCCGTGGTTCTGTAACCAGTTCTTATCAAAGCGATACGAAATATTAAAGTTAAAATGAATACTTAACATTAATTAATCGAATTATTTTTTGTATTGTTTTGTAACTCATGGTGCGTAGATACAATAGTTAGTTATACGTATTAAATACAAAGTCTTGACTGACTGAAGAACTCCAAGACTGAACTATATATCAATGCTGAGCCCAAACCACTGGTCCTAGAGACATTAAATTTGAAGAGTGTGTTCTTTGTAGTGTTACAATTATCCATTAAGAAAAGGTTTTTGGATAATCTCACGGGGTTGGGACTTTGCTAGTCCACAAATAAAAAAGTTTTAGGGGGAATCCGCAATGAAACGTAGGTGTTTTGAAACGGACACTTTCGATATCTCAAGTTTTTGATCAAAAATATGTTAGGGTTTTTCGATGTTAGCGCAATTGATGAGGATCTATGGTCGCAGGCCTACAGGTCTATGGAATGGTGCCAACACCCTAAAAACAGACAATATTTTCGGTAGTGTCCGTTTCAAAACACGTCCGTTTCATTGCGGCTTCCCTCTATACCATTTTGGAGCAAAATATCCTAACTACTATCATTACAAATATGAAAGTTTGTATGTAAGTAAGTAAATGAGTATGTTGGTTACTCTTCAACAATTATTAGTTTATTTTGTAAACGTTAAAGCTATTGAAGTGTTAATGATTTCCTTCAAAAATAACCAACAATTGCTGAGCCAATTTTGAAAAAAATCGAACAAGACTGAGGTATGTTTGAGACAAAGATATTTTACTATTTTATCCGTAGATTATATCTATTTATATGTTTGAGATAAGTAGGTATATTTAATTGCCAAAGAGCCGCCCTGCACGTTTGTTGTCTGTCCATAAGTGAGACGATATTTTCTATTTAACCACATATCTGTGTAAAACTAGGCAAGATCCATTACTATAATAATATAGAGATGTAATATCTATTTAATACTAGCTTTTGCGCTTGTTGACTTTGATGGTGGAACTTTGAATTAAATGCAACCACGTATTATTAGGAATACACTGCAGTGCTTTAGATTTGTGTCGACTACAAACAGGATTGTTAACAAAAATAAAAAAACTGGAAATATTTTTAAAGAAAAATACATCTTCAAAAAATCACTAGCGGCGAGGCGTGTATTTTTTGAAGCTGTATTTGTCTGAAAATAAATAAATAATTTCTGAAATCACCTCTCAGCCCATCTAGCCACACGATACGCTACTGAGCTTATGTTACAGTGGCTAGGTGACAGATACGTATTAGGTATAATACTTATTCATTTTCATATATTGCAAATACATAATGCTTAGACTTACTCTACCTAAAAATATTTGGCCGCCAGTAATCGGAATTTGTATAACTTAATAATGCTAACATTATAACTTTTATCTGTCTCAGCAAGTTAGTCTCGCTATTCAGAGGGGGAATGCCGCCAGCATCTTGTGGACCATGTCTTGGGAGGGTGCCATCGACGACGGGCTTTTTTCTTTTTAGATTTAAGTTTTAGTTTTAGTGTTGTTTGTTTTTTGTTTCTCACCTTTTTTGTTGTTTTTTTTTTATTTGAATGTCGTGTTTAATTGAATAAATTATTTTATAATTATAACACATTAGGTATCATAAGTTATCTTCAACTCTAAGTACACAATACCCAGAACCCAGATCAGAAACAAATACTTACTTATTTTAAATGCGACCTAATATGATTGCTCGCGATTATTTTCAATTTACTCCCAGCTAATGGCAGTGATACGATGCAGTGGAGCTACATGAGTGCCCTGGTTTAGTTCTAAACTGCGTAGGCTTCAAGATGATGTGGGAGTACTTTTACTAATAGTACTGCTAGGAACTTTTATTGGTACTAGATTGAATTAAGCTGTGAGTGGTAGACATCTAGGTATTAACCTAAAAAAATTGTCTGCAAATATAATGAAAAAATATTGGTTCCGCGAACAGTAGATGTTAGCTGGAATGCACATCTAGGTACTTACATCGAACTAATAAATCCGGTTTAGCTCAATACAAAATGACGAGATCTCGCTATAATCAGTGCTAGCTAATACGGATTAAGAAGCTGTGAAATCCAGCTCTAGAATGCTACGATATAAGTACAAATTACAATCTACTTATGCAATAGTCTTTTCTATAAGGTTCATAATAGTACAATCTAACGTTAGTACTAAATTAAACAGACTGCTTATCTCATCCAATTACAATTAAAATACATATGTAGTGTGACTTTACAATTAACTCTTGTAGTATAATGGTAATCCAATGTCGCCATACCCATGGCCACACGTTGAAACTTTGTCGGTGCAACTATTAACATACAATAGCCTCTTGCGATGCAACTCCTTGACAGATACGCGTTTCCTATACCCGAATTGGGTGGCAGCCATTTTGTTTTGTTATGACCGCAAAATGGCGGATGCGTGATGCGGTATTTGTATTTTATTTTGTTTGTAATTGAAATAGAATGTTTATGCTTTCAAAATTTTAGTACGCAGCGAAATTCGAACCCCCGACTACTGGTAATCCGAACTTGGGCATTTGACCGCTTCGCCAAGGTTTTGAAAGCATTTAAAAAAAAAAGCAGTATTTCCAAAGTGTGGGAAACACTAAGAAATAATGTTTAGAATGTTCACGTTATATTTTTTTTGAATTGTTGTCATTTTTCTTCTTACGATGCCGACTACTGGTAACCGAACCTGCGCGTTTGACCGCTTCGCCACGGTTTTGAAAACATTTTTCAAAAAAGCAGTAGCTATAGACTAACTGGGACCCGCTGTTTCATACGCATAAGTCCCGATCCCGTGGGTTTTTTATATGCTTACCATCCGGTAAACATATGTATAAAGAACACACTCTTCAAATTTCAGCTCTCTAGTAACAGCGGTTTAGGCTGTGTGTTGATCAGTCAGTCAGTCAGGACGAAGCCTTTTAGTTGAAAATTTACACGAAATACGTGAGCTTGTGGTTCGTTGTTTCGAGAAATGTTTCATTACAGATTTTTTTATACCAGCTTTTAAAAGAAGAAAATAACCTCAACAAGATATTGTTGAGGTTATTTTCTTCTTTTATAACCTCAACAAGATATTGTTGAGGTTATTTTCTTCTTTTAAAAGCTGGTATAAAAAAATCTGTAATGAAACATTTCTCGAAACAACGAACCACAAGCTCACGTATTTCGTGTAAATTTTCAACTAAATCCTTGTAACGATATTATAATCGAAGAATAATGGGAAACGATCCAATTTTAAAGTTTCAATGATTCAGATGTAATTTGGGGCTGCCACAGACAACATACTTTTGTCGCTTGATGGTTTGGAATCAGTAAAAAGTCGGAAATCAAGTGAAAACTTACTAAACTAATAATATAAATCGGAATGTTTGCCTGTACTTTAAAGTAAAAACTAATAATATTTTTAATGCTAAAAACTAATATAATTTTTAATGTGAAAACTACTAAACTGATTGCAATGAAACTTGGCATGCAGATAGCTAGCTATACTTACCTTATTCCAGAAACTTAAATAAAAAATTTAAATAAATCTTTATTTACTCCTTATTTACTTTTTCCTCTTAAATGGACAGTAATTTGTTTACATTTTTGATCTAAGTTTCTGAAATAAAGTATATTAGAGATCTCGATTAACATAATGGCTTTATTAACATATAGGCTTACATACATACATAACACACTCCCGATATTTAAGATAAATAAATAGCGAACCAATAACCAGTTTTACAAAATATTTTTAGAATTTTTTTTCTTAAATTAGTTTATCGACAGGAATCGAACCCGCAACCTAACACATTCCAGGCAGTTTTTCCACTAAACCACAGAGGTTAACAAATAAAATTTAATTCCTACAATCAGCGCAGATCTGTTATCTGCTGAGTCCTTAATGTACAATTTTCTGTGGTCGTATTGCCAGTTTATTGGTGTTCTTGTTGTAATTTTTACTTTGATCTCGACAATAAAATGTTTTTTGTTGTTTTTTGGGTGCCGTTTCCTTCCCGAGGGGTCAAAGTTTCCATTGAAGCCTTCAAATTCCGAGGTTTTAATTTGAAAGGATTGTTTCGTCCTTTTAAACGATAACGATAAATGGCTAAGTTAGTGATATTTAGAAGTATAGTTGTTTCTTAGACTTTTCTTTTGTTACAAATATGATTAAATAATTAATAATATTTGAAACAACGGGGTATTTACCATGTAAAACATGGTAAATATAGGTGCTGATGACTGATGTGATGACAGACAAATTAAAAATTTTGATTTTTCTGTCATCATCATCATCATTTGCGCTATCCGCAATCTTCAGTCTCGTGAACAAGACATACGGACGGGCAGACAGACAGACATGACGAATCCTTAAGGGTTCCGTTTTTGCCATTTGGCTACGTAACCCTAAAAAACCGTTCCTATCCTCTCAAGAATCCCATTGAAGAATATTTTATTGTTCACGTATACTTATCTATTATATATTATATCTATTTTATATTATTATAAAGCGGAAGAGTTTGTTTGTTTTTTTGTTTGTTTGTTTGAACGCGCTAATCTCAGGAACCACTGGTACGATTTGAAAAATTCTTTCGGTGTTGGATAGTCCATTTATTAAGGAAGGCTATAGGCTACTTTTGATCCCTATGTTCCCACGGGATCGGGACTTATGCGGGTGAAACTGCGGGGAGCTGCTATAAGTTATATAATGCGAAATCACAGAGCGCATGTGTCGTGCCGCATCATAAATACCGCCACCCTATCCTATGGGAACTGGCAGATTCGTGACTGACAGAAAACACACTATACCTCGTATTTTATGTTATTTCCTCTTTATTTATGACCGATCACACTTTGGTAACGTTTTCATACGAACTTGTACAAAAGATAAATTTTATAATGTTGCCTGCTTTTTGAAAAAAAATGCTTTCAAAAACTTTAGTACCCGGCGGAATTCGAACCCGCGACTATTGTTAATCCGAACCAACGCGTTTGACCGCTTCGCCACGGGTAGCCCTCCAGCCAGGTCGAATTTAAGAAAGCACCTATTCGTGTGTTCTAGCGAGTAAGGCCTCGTAGTGACATCTACCGGCGAACTTTGCAGTTCAACTCGGCTTGTAACTTCCCATATTACATGGAAATGATTACAATATAAGATGACACATTCCAAACATGTAAACATTATTTCTTAGTGTTAATCCACACTTAGGAAATAGGTACCTACTGCTTTTTAAAAAAATGCTTTCAAAAACTTTTTTACACGGCGGGATTCGAACTGCGACTATTGTTAATCCGAACCAACGCATATGACCGCTTCGCCCCGGGTAGTTTTTGAAAGCATTGTTTCAAAAAAGCAGTATTTCCTAAGTGTGGATCAATACTAAGAAAAACATACCTACTTAAATATTGAACTCATTTTCGATTTTAATTGCGTGGTGTTTATTGCTTTTAGCATTGTTTCAATCCATTGTTCCCATTTTTTCAATTCAATTCAATCATTTATTCATAATATAGGTTTAGGTACAGGAGGGTTACTGCGGTTCGTTTCGATACGACATCGATACGATAATACGATGATTCTACTGTCACATTCTGATAGTAGGGTGACCATCGTATTATCGTATCGTTGTCGTATCGAAACGAACCGAAGTAACCCTCCAGGTCCATTATACAAGATTCCCAAAATACCAGATGACCGACATACCAGATTCCTGTATGGTCAACGTTTCGAGACCTGAACAGGTCTTTTCAGGTCATGTAAAGGTCTTGAAACGATGAGAATTGAAACGATGCTGCACAGGTCCGAAATACTGGATCTATAAATACTAAAATTAAAACACTATCAACATAATATAACTCGATACGTCCGATATTAAATTAAAAAAGCGTGTTAAAATAGAAGTTTTCAAATAAAAACTCCATAAAAGAATACAATAAAATCAGAATTTCTTCACATTACGGTCTCTGTATCCGATGTACGTTCACATAAATTCATCAAAATTGACGCAAATGTTATAATTTACTATCTAGACAACCAACTGTGTTGCGATCTTGATAATGCAACTCGGTATTTTAAAATTTTCGAATTGTTTGCAATTGGTTCAAGTCAATTTAACATAATAGTTACACAGAACTTTTGATACGTAGGTAGATGTTTGATTGTAACAAAATTATACAAACAAATCTAATCCTGGCTAGTTAGTTCGACAACGATAGACGATAGCTCCGAAAGTCAGCCTTACATACTTAGCAAAAGATATATTGTACAGAAGATTATCTCAATATTTCTTAGATAAAAAGAACATATTTTTCCTACATCGTAAACTTGACACAACTATTATTGTCACAAACAACGAGCACAAAAGGCCTTTAAGTACAATTCCTATTTCTTTACATAAATTCCCGAGCAGCATAATCAATAGCGCAGTCAGTACCTACTAATACCAAGTTATATTTCATATAATCACAAGCAGGTTTGACATAATTTGCTGTCTTAAAGCATAATTATGCTTGCAATATCAAACTGATAGTTCACAAAGTGAAAGTTAAAAGCAGAACTACTAAAATTCTGGTTTCTAAGATGAAACGGATTATCTATCACTAATATTATAATATTCAATTAAACGTGAAATTATCATGGATTTCTTGATTTATAATTTACCAGCGGGGCCTGTAGTGACAACCACGTAAGTCCCTAAAAAGTAGCGTATGTGTTAATCTAGATCTCCAGCTATCTGCATACGAAGTTTTATCGGAATCAGTTCAGTAGATTTTGCTTGAAATAGTAACAAATATACGCATAAACTTTCACATTAATAATTATTAGTAGAATGAATAAAGACAGCATATTATTTATGCTGACGCCCGTGCCCCCGCCGTTTAAGCAACTAGGCTTGTAATATGGATGCTTTTTATCCCGATATTCCCTAAGCATTAAATCTTACGCGAGAAGAACCGGAGGGCGCTGCTACTTTATACTAAACAATAGGTACCTCATTTTCGCCAGTTGGTTCGAAATTCAAATTATAAGTTACTATTTTGCATTTCGAACGTCGTAATTAAGCCCATGCGCACGCTCAGCCAAACAGCAATTAAGGTGGTCGCACACGTGCTGTGATGCGCGGAAAATGCATTTGACATCCGTTCGCCGCCCGCGCATGTGTTGACGATTTGATTTGCAGATCTTGTGGGACCTTGGCTTTGTGTGGTACAAGATATAAGTGAATACGATTTTCGTTGCTGAACCTTTAGTACTCGAGGTGATGTTCTAAACATATTGGTTCCTTTTATACGAAATAAATATAAAAATCCGCTGCAGCATTGCCGAAATTATTACGACTATCGTAAAAATGAATAGAGTATGAACTAGGATGAGTTACTGGATGAATAACGATTAAAACGTCGAAAGCATCATTGTCCGAAAGGGTTTTCGATATTCCCAAGGGATTGGAACTTATGCGTACAAAACCACAGGTCACAGCCAGTGTATATCTACTGTAACCCGCCATCATCTCCTCACTTGCACCACCCTGGAAACCAAGTTAAAAGTTGGCACAGAACAAAGGCAGTATATTCTGCAGTCCACGCCTCACATTCGGATTAATTAGCCTGACTCAAACTCATATGAATTGTAAATTAAAATGTTTTATTTGTTAACAACATCCGGTGAATTTATTTACGAAGGTTTTAATTATTAACTAACAGCTTCCCGCGGTTTTACTCGCGTAAGTCCCGATCCCGTGCGAATCTTGGAGAGTAATTATTATTAGTGGATACCTACACACCACGAAGAACGCACTCTCCAAATTTCATGTCTCTAGGACCAGTGGTTTGGGCTGTGCGTTAATATATAGGTCATTTAGTCAATCTCTATGAACATCATTTGTGAAAATTTAAACTGTTTAGCTCTCACGGTTTACAAGATACAGCCTGGTGACAGACAGACTGAGTGAAGTGGAGTCTTAGTAATAGGGTCTGGTTTTTACCTGTTAGGTAAGGAACCCTAAAAAATGATGAAGTCGAGGAATTCCGTCAGAAACGAAGTTCCTTTGACACACCGCATACACATGACGAAACGCACACGTCGATGTTACGTGACTATTTTTACCAATTCACTCCTTTCCAACTTGCAAAGAATCTTCCATTCTATTGACAATAAATAAATTTAGGCTTATTATTACTTAAAATTAAAGACATTTTTCGGTTTGAATCGCGTGGTTTTTATTACTTTTAGCATTGTTACAACGCTCAACGTTTCGAGACCTTTCCAGGTCTCTTCTTCAGGATTCTTCAGGATTTAGTCTATCCTGAAGAAGAGACCTGGAAAGGTCTCGAAACGTTGAGCGTTGTAACAATGCTAAAAGTAATAAAAACCACGCGATTCAAACCGAAAAATGTCTTTAATTTCAATACAACATCGCGAAAACAGAAGAAGAATCTTTATTATTACTTTCATAAAACCACCTGTCAAGTGCGTTCCTTGTGCCACACATACGAAGCAATGTACGTAGTACTATTATTTATTCTGTGGCAATGCTGTATCATGAATTGCAATTTGAAAGAATCGGTACAAATAACAACTTACCAATGTATTTGTAATGTTTAACCGACTTTTAAAAAGATGGAAGTCCTGTAATCTTTGGGATATTTTTTCATTGGATTTTGTTCGAAATTATACTTATTGCTTTTTCGTATTTTATTTTTGAATTACCTAACAGTTTTTATTTTGTTTTCAGGTAAGTCGCTGTCAAATAAACTATTGCTACAAAAATCATCAGTCCAAACAAAGTAAGTAGGTAAGTCATAAAGTAAGTAAGATACCTATCTATTTTGAATATTTCATATTTAAATTTAATTTAGAAGTAAAAAGGGCCATCATTCTAATTGTCTAAAGAACGTCTTAGCTCTGTTAAATATACCATAATATGTATCCTTATGTATCTAATGTCACCTATATCCTAAGTATAAAAGTCGCTGCAGCGCTGACAGAATGTCACGTCTATCGTAAAAATGATATGAGCATCGCTGCGAACGCGAATATAAAGTCGATGAATGATGATTAACATCAAAAGTATCGTAGAGTTTGCGGTAGCATTACCACAGTGACTGTTTACAAACTGTCTTCCTTCTGATGTCATATACTGCCTATAAATGAAGATGTAATAAATTGAATTTTGGCATATAAACTTATGCATAATCGCTAATACGTTTGAATATAAAATAAATGATGGCCTTTTTATTCAAAATACTTATGAGTACAACGACTTTGAATGAATGCTAACAATATAAATTACCTATTTTTGAATACAATAAATATACCTGTACCTACTTATTATTATTTATTAGTAACTACTCGCCGCGGTTTCAGCTGCCTATAGCTACAGATACACGACGATACTAAAGCTCAAAATACACAATGACACTTACACTTAGATATACTTTACCAAAAATAGACCACATCTACAGCACACATGCACGAATTGCTTTATATGTGTACTGTAGTTGTGGGTGTCATCGTGTAGTTTGAGCTTCAGATAGCGATGACACCATAGACTGACACTAACCAAATTTCTTTATAAGACACTTATAGGAGTTCTGTTTGAGACGTCTTGGCGAACGCGAGGTCCTGAATTTTATTTTCGTGAAACCTAGTTATTTGCGTGTAAATTGTTTAGTTTTGGTGGTAAAATAATCAATTTAGTTTCGTGAAAGATAACGAGTGTAGTAAAAATAAAATAACAGTGCCAAACACAAACAGATGCTCACATGGAGTTGCAATAAAATTCGCCACCATTTTTGTTGTACTTGCCTACCCACATTCAAAAATAAAATACCACCTAACACTTGATATTGGCACAAATTGCCCTTAAATGCTGGCAGAAAGGCCATAAACAAAGAACTGAACTGAACTGACACTTATAAAGAAACTTGGGCCTGGCCAGAAGACCAGCGCTGTGGCTGAAGTATTTTATAACATAAAACCTGGCGTTAGATTTCGTTTGTTATAAAAGTGATTTGATTATACTTTGTCTCAAATTTAACTTCAATTATTCATTTAAAACGTATATATAAATTACATACGTACGTTTTGAAACGTCAAATCTTAGATCAAAGTTGTAAACAAAAAAGCTCTTACATTTATTTGAAAGTGAAAGCTCTTTATTTACTTTTTCCTTTGACATTGGAAGTTCTATGTTTACATTTTTGCTCTCAGACATCTGAGAGACAGTATGGGTAAAGGGCAAAAGTAGAATTGTAGATCAAAAGATGTAGAAATACAATATTAAAATTTAATATTATTTATTTTATTTATAACGTTATAAAATTAAGCATTCGACTGCAGACAGACTGAGTCGTAAAAAAGCAATAATAACGTGAAGGGCCTATTCCACGAACGACAAATGCAGAACACATGTACCTACCGGGAACCGACAACGTTCCGGATTCCGGAGATGTATTTTTATGATGTTCGATGATCTATGCACCGTGTCACATAGTGACTGTAGTGTCACGCTTAGAGTATAAAATTAGATAATAAAACAAAAACCATTCTGTGAACGTCACACGGCGCCATCTAACCCCATGGCAAGCTAGTAAGCTTGTGATACGGTGACTAAAAATCGTCGTGATCACTATTATCACAGTTTACCCTGTAGTTGGCTAGCTCAGCGCTTCTTATATGTACTATAGTGATACCGAAAAGTGGATAAGCTATACCATAAGCATAGGAGATTAGTGCCGAAGATGCGACAATATGATTCACACGACCATTGCGAAAAACCCATGATGAGTTTCTTATATCTTTTTCGCCTCATTGGAGGTCGCGTTCCGACACTAGATTGCCCACGATTCAAAACGATCATGTAAATGTATTGTTGAATAAATATATTTTGATTTGATTTTAAGGGTTGGCCGTTTTTAAAACTGCCTTCAACTCAAAAGTCAAACTCAACTCAAAATATGACGTAATATATTACGTTATGTATATGTTTTTGCAGAAGTTCCTTTTAAAATATTTTTTGCAAAATATGTTATGCAATAAGATATTCACAGATCGTCTTGAACCGTCAGTAATCGAATGTGTATGGTTTATGAGGTTTATTAAGGTATCATGGGAAACAAACAGTTCATGGAATAGACCCCAATTACCAAGGGTCCGATGCGCAGACACGTAACTAGTTAAACTTGAACAATTGAATTATCATTTCAATAAATAATCATTATGGTTTAACAACAATAATACAAGCCTAGCCAAAGATATATTATGTTACTGTAGAAGCGACTTGTTCTGATAAAATGGTGACCAAAAACTGACACTAAGGGGTAAACAAAACCTAAACAGAAAATCCCTGTCGGATTCTGCGAAAAATGTTTTTGCATATTTTCATCTCTTCTTTTCGAATGTGATGTGTCTCACCTTGTGTTAAAGTTGTTCAGGTCTCTCTAAGGCCTTTAACTTGACCTAACGATAGATAGATCAGATACAAAAACCATATAATATAGGTTAGGATCGAACCGATTAGGAATAAGTACCTACTTATTCCTAATCGATTTTGACGACCCATTTTAAACTATATTTTAATAGCATAAAACCTATTTTTGACTGACCATAATTAAAAGCCTAATAAAACACCTCAACGAGGTATAAGCAATAGCACTACTTTCTATAATAATATTAGATACCTTAAAGCCAATAAAACTTAAAGATTTCTTACTAAATTATCCATAGAAATAACTCAAAAACTTCAAAGGGAACAGTACTCTAACGGTTTAGAAATAAAGGTCAATTTTCCAGTTTAGTTTAATTGTTTCATTCATAGAACATTTTACTGTATTTTTATTATGAGTTTGATTTGATGAGATTTCGGAAACAAATCGTAAAGTGCAAGAAAAATTAGTTCAACAGTCATTACGGGTGTAAAAAGTGTCAAGAATAACAGTTAAAGAAATACTTAGTTACATTTTCCCGGGTCTTTATCGCGCGTCCAGTCCCCTCGCAGCCAAGACCATTGTAACATGGCTGAAACGTCGAGGTAACAACGGTCACCGTTGTAACATGGTCAAAATATCGAGGTAGAAAATTAAAAAGTAAAAGTCACGCGATTAAGACCCGGGAATATATAAAATTATGAGTTCCAATCGTGTTAGTTTAAAAAGTTTATTTAAAATAATACTTCTTCTTGTCGTATAGTGGTATATCTCACCTAGTGTTAGACTTCTCAGGTCACCTTTAGACCTTTAACTTGACCTAACGACTGCTATCCGAGATAACAACCGGGACCAACTGCTTAACATGCTTTTCGAAGCACGCAGGAGCTCGAGAAAGTGTTTTTTTTGCCACACAAATTATCTTTCACCCATCCAAGTAATGACCGCGCCAAGCGTTGCCAGCATGACTATTCAAGATTGGTAGATGCAGCTAGGCCAATGAGCTCCTCGAGATAGAGGTAAAACTAGAGGTAAAAATATCCTTTTACTTTCATTACACTTTCAACCCCATTTCAATACGGTTAAAGTTCAATTTCGTGTATTGACAACATCTGCTCAGTTTCCGAGTTTATTTTCAATTAAAATAATACAAATCGTACTCACTTTACATAGTTTACATGGAACCGTCTTTTAACCGTTAAAGATACCTCCATTTGATAGTACTTAAGGGAAATCAATAGGGCAGGAGTAAAAATATCTACTTACTAGTGGAGTAGATAGTACATCAGAATCAACGATTGAGAATTTTAATAAACGGTTAGCATTCCGTTTATTAAAATTCTCAATCGTTATATAATCGTAATAGTGTGGTAATACCCTTATTTACGTTATTATTTTGAAGTAACAAGTAAAGAGAGGTGATCCTAAAACCGCTGTAGCTACGAGAAAACTTTCAAAAGACCTTTCGTTATTTTACTTTCATACCTACCTAATAAATAATAAGATTTAAAAATATATTACAATATAATAAAAACATGTTCATTATTCATGCTAAAGACACGACACAGTATAAGACAGATAAATGAGAAACAATAACCCAGAATGAAACAAAAAATAAACGTGTGGCACTAGGGACTGCTGTAAAGCTATTGCATAGCATTTTTCAACTCAAAGGTCGCAATAAAAGCTATGCAATAGCTTAAAAACATGAAAGCTACAGGATCCAGTAATTTTATTGCATAAATCTATGACATGTGTTTTCTTACACAGAACATTTATTTGTATGTAAGCGAGTTATCCCCTTGCAACACATCTCGAACTCATTATTTATAACGTTCTATCTATTTACGTTATTGATTTATTTTAAATATCATTAAATACCTACCTAAGTAGCAGCATCTGATAGTCTTGATAGATGATGGTCCTAATTTGATGCAATATCTAAGGATGTATCGACTGGTCTTGCCCTAGAATTGGCTGATTAGTGTTAGTGGACTGTGATAAGTGGATGGAGCGCATTCAAATTTATTCATTTACTGGTGAATTTATGGGTGACTAGCTGCGCTCCGTCGTTTCACCCACATACGTAAGTCCTGATTATGTAGACATATTGAAATAAGAATAATCTATGTGTTAATCTGCAATACTAAAGTGGGTGTGGGTCATGTCTGTAGGATGCCTGAAGATAAATGGACGAAAACATCTACATTCTGGGCCCCGTCGCTCGGCAATCGTCGAGGTGGCAGAAGACCGCGATAGGTGGACATAAGGAGGCCTTTGCCCAGCAGTGGGACAGTTAAGGCAATCAAATGTGTTTACCCGATCTCCAACTATCTGTCTACAAAGTTTCATTGCAATCAGTTCAGTAGATTTTGCGTGAAGGACTAACAAACATACTCATATTTACTTACGATCTGAAGATCTGGATTAAACCACAGGCTCTTTTTTATCCGACTTCAAAAAAAGAAGAAGGAATAATCCGACGAATTGAGAACCTCCCACTCTTTTTGTTAATCCCGATATTCCTGCGTGATCAGAACTTCCGCGGGGAAAACCGATGAGCACGGCTAGTTTAAAAGACTAAAGGTGCACCACAGTACACATTACTACAAGCAGGTACAAAGTCAAGTAGTTACTGTGAAACATTCGTGTGTAACCGACGACAATCGCACGTAGAGATCAGTATAAGGCCTTAATTAACATTAATATTATGTAAAGAGTTGCATGTGAGTTATCTCACCTGAGTTAATCATGTTACTGAAATGTCGGCGTTCACTGTACTTGTACCTATAAATTTGGTTGAAAAAAGTTGGAACAGAATTGAATCTTACCGGATACACGTTATATTATAATTACTAGCTTTTGCCCGTGGTTTCGGTTGCCCCTGGGGTGGCCTGACGGTACAGCGGACCCCTCTCTTTATACCCTTGCTGGTCACAGTTGGGGACGCTATACCATGTGGTTTCGCGTGAATTTCCTACAGGAAACTGGATTAGGATATAATTGGAATATAGGATTATCCCGCTCCTTATTGATAAACATACAAAAGTATGTGTCAATTCTATCAGTTCTTGTGTCTATTGATGAACCCCATTTACTTGTAATATAAACGATGACTAAGTTTATGTAACGTTTGTCACTGTCCGTTAACTTTGAAATTTCATGCCACGGTAAAAGACAAAAGTTACATAAAGTTAGTCATCGTTTATAAGTAAGGAGGTAAAAAAATAAAAAAAATCATACTTTTGTATGAAACTTCCCTTCGACCGACCTCCCTTTTCCTCACCTGAAGGGTGGAATTTCGAAAAACCCTTTCTTAGTGGACGGCCGTCTCCTATCATCAAAATGCGTGTGATACATCTTAGACCAATCATCACTTACCATTATTAAAGATAGTGGTCAAAAGTTATAGTGTCAAAAAGCAATTCCAATCATGAATCTCCTTAGAGAACCTTATAAAACCACCTGGGCTTGGAAGAAATACCTAATGTTAATGCAATTATGATTGAATTATACTGGTATTTTGATTAATTGGTAAATAAATTGCATTATATCTGCTTGTAGCTAAGTAGGTAGGTTATTGCAGGAATTAATTGGCAATTTACAGTCCATCCTGACAGGATTGCGTAAAATTTAAGTGGCCGAGTCTGTGGCAGTCATTTATCAAAGTTGGCAAAGCAGTTGGTTCATGTAATCTAGTGATATTGAGTTTTAATATAATTTATCTGCTTAATAACTGGTTTAAAAACGGGCTGGAAGGTAAACAAAACACCTATAAATGCTATAATTTATACTGTTTTTACGGTGTCCTCTGCCCGTTGACAAGGCGACAAAAAGCGTCCAGCTATCTGGATACTAAGTTTCATCGCAATCGGTTTAATGATTTTTGCGTGAAGTAAGCATACTTGTGTACTTAGGTAGGTACTTAATCATTAATTACTCGTACTTACTTTTTTTAAACAGTAGATGAGCGTTTGACCACTAGCTCACCTGATGGTAAGTAATGATGCGGTCTAAGCTGCAGCACGCTAATCTAACCTTAACTTACTTAGGCTTAAAAGAAACTAACACAACCTTTTAGACTATAATATTATTAGGATGAAAGAATACCACTTTGAAAACTCACCCCGGAATCCGCCGTGAGATGTCTTCTCTACAGATTCGACAGGCTGTTCACGCACATGGTTAACTAATAAGGAGTCTAGTACCACGCTAACACCTCGTTAGTACATTTCCTACATCATAAATTCATAACCGACTGAAAAAACCGACCAAGTGTACCTAAGTTGGACGCGCGCACGAAGGGTTCTGTTTATACACGTCGCTTCCGCGGACAAATACCAGAAGTGTGCACTAAGACTAAATAGTGTAGTATTAAGGAAGTGCTACTAACATAGTTTTAAGCTTCTATTAATAACACATTTCTCTTTTTATAAAATATGTATGTTAGTTTATAAGGTATGTATCTATGGGCCTTAGTAGCCTGAAATAAATGATTTATTTATTTATTTATACCATTAGGTATAATAAAAAACACGTTTGTTGTATGAGAGCCCCACTTAAATATTTATTTGTTCTGTTTAAGTAGTCATTGTTGTTATAGCGGCAACAGAAATACAGCACCTGTAAAAATTTAAACTGTCTAACTATCACGGTTCATGAGATTCAGCCTAAGAAGGATACAGCTTGATGACATACAGACAGATAGACGGACAGTGAAGTCTTAGTTAAGAGTTAAGTTATTTACCTCTGGGTACGGAACCCTAAAACAGTATAGATACCCATTATACGCTTAAAATTATTCAGAACTGCTTTTTCTTTTACCATTTCAAGCTAGAAGAATATGACAACTTAATATCACTTCTAAGGACCACTCATACGAAGCCACTCCACTCACGACTGCCAGCAAATTTGACGGTTTTGGCGGGAACGCGTTGATTTTTGTGAAATGTTGTTAAATGCATGTAAATTGTTACATTTCGGTGGCTTTCTAATCAATTTAGTTGTGTGAAAGTGAAAAAGTGTATTAAAACCATAAATCAGACCCTAATATGGACTTTTCTCGTTGCTTTTCAAACTCCCTAATTGGGTGTTACTGTGGTTTCAAACTAATATTAAATTTCGAACTTTGAAAACATGTAATTTCTTTGAAAAATTATCAATTGCTGTTGATAAATTTTTGTATTTATTCGTAAAAAGTCAGACATTTTTTTTCCATATGCAAAAACTTGAAAAAAAAATAGGTACCTGTGTGAGATTATATATTGGGTGTTGCTTAGGTATGCTATCCTGCCTATTTCAAGAAACTCCTGATTTCAGCGATGATTAATTAAAAAGTCTTGTTAACTTAGATGTTACTTTAATGGCGGTCTCTAGTACAGTGTTCGAGGAGAGGGGGGAAAAGGTACAATATTTTGCGTAGCTTTCGTGCGGTACGTTTTCTATTACGAATCTAATAGTTTGAAGATATTGTAGTTCGTTCTCTTATGCGTGAACAGTACCTATTATACCTATATTACTTGACAGTGGCTAATTCCCAGATGGTTTAAGGGGAAAGGGTATCTACTCTTTTCTCCTAGGGAGGAAACAGTCGACTACGTTTGTATGCAGAACAAGTTCCTCTATAAAAAAACTTAACAAGCCAGCTGAAAGCCAGTAAACAAAAGTCAGAACAGTCGAAAAAAAAATGTTTACTAACTAACTGTATTGTCTTCAAAAACACCAGCTTGTAAATGGCCCATAACTGACGCATAGTCATCGAAGAACTTTTGACAGACTAACTGTAGTAAGTAACAGAAAAAGGTCAAGGGAATGTGGTAACTAACTGTTTTGAGATAAAAACTAGAATTGTCTGGTCGTTCTCGAGACATGGCTTAATTAGGCAACTCTAATAGGATGACTTAATTTAAAAACTAGCCGCAGCATGAGGGTTCAGGAGCGTAAAATGTACAGACTGGAGACTAATAGACTGTTAGACTACAGGTTAGTGGACTATTAGGCTAGAAACTAATGGACTGTTAGACTACGGACAAATGGACTATTAGACGGCAGACGAATTAACTATTAGGCTAGACACAACGGACAAAAGGACTAGTAGACTACAGACTTATGGACCAGTAGACTACATAGGTACTAATAGGCTATTAGACTACAGATTACTGGACTGTTCAGACGCTGCCAATTTTTAAGCCAATTCAGTAAGTTGCTACACAATAAATCATTATTCCAAGACTTCACTGGCCTAGAAATATTTAAAATAGCTGCGTTTCACCCGCGTAAGCCCCGATCCCGTGGGAATATCGGGATCAAAACTAGCCTATGTTACTCAGGGTGAATGTAGCTTGCTAATGGAAAAAGATTTTTGAAATCAGTCCAGCAGTTTTTTTGTATATTTATTACAAACATACACACAAAAATACAAATGTTTCCTCTTTATTATACGTATAGAAAAGTCAAAGTCAAATACATAAGGCATGGCCGCCACTGAACGGTATACGAACCACGCATCTTTTCTCTATTATTTTGTCACAGTTTAACAGTTTCAAACATTTTGACAAGCTTGATTACGTTTAGTAGCGTAAACAAGCTTAGGAATTTTATCACTCTGGCTAACATTCAAGTCTTTAGGTTAGTAAAATTCATTTAAATATCAAATTCTAAATCTCATGCTCTCATTCGAACTGGCTAAGTGCTCGTTACTCGATCTCACACCGGCGCGGGCGCACCGTAACTTTCTACCAATGATTTACGTCGACAATACCGGCTGTTAGTTGCTATGGTAACGCGTCTTCCAGCTTTGACCTTAGCCTTTCACCACGATGAGAATATTGGTACTTACTTTCGCTAAGTGATATTAATTTAATTGTAATTGAATTGGATATTTCTTATGTTTTATTGCTGAAGGCATTTTTACTGGAAATATTTTTACAAGGAGAAAATGCATTAACAAAAATCGCCCGGCAAGCGAGAGGCACAGGTTCGAATCTCTCCCTCTCTCTCTCTGGGATACATATAAATCTCATAATTTCATAAATCGGGGTACTATAGTCGATCACGAAAATAGAAACATTTTCAATTTAGGTACAAACGAATGGAAAAGTCGATCCAACAAAAGCACTGTATAGCTACCACTTTCGGGCATCAAATTTAAGAATTATGAATACCAAAACCATTCACAACAGTGTAATGAATGACAACGACGTCGATTAACCTCGTTCCCACCAAATACATACATACACAAAGATGTTCTCACAGCGCCTTGTGAATCTCTTTGAGATTTGTTAGTAGCTAGAAACTTTGCGTCGATGTACTTAGGTGTGACTTTGTTATATCATATCACTAGCAGCGTCCCGCGGTTTCACCCGCGTAAGTCCCGATCCTGTGGTAATATCAGGAGCTAAAGAATTTTTGAATTCAGTCCAGTAGTTTTTGAGTTCATTAATTCATTACATACACACAAACACACAAAAATGCAAATCTTTCCTCTTTAAAATATTAAAATAGATCACTAGCAGCGTCCCGCGGTTTCACTCGCGTCAGTCTCGATCCAGGGGGAATTCGAAAAATCATACACTACACATGACAAAGAACACAGTCTCCAAATTTTATTTCTGCATTTTTGGGCTCTGCGATATCGGTCAGTCAGGACTTTGACACAAGATGGGAATTAACGAACGTAAAAGTAGATGTTGAACACCATTACACATGCCTAGTATCTAGGCTAGGCGATAAGTAAAATGTTTACACATATAGGAGACTGATTATATCAGATCTTCACGAACGACGAATTAACTATTAGGCTAGACAAAACTGTATGGGACCAACTCAGGGCTCTCACCTTCCAAATAAAAAAAGAATGATCGAAATCGGACTTCATATGCCGGAGTACGGCTCGGATATATCCACCAACGATATCGACATACATACAAACAATATAGGTACGGGTCGTATTGAGAACCTCCTCCTTTTTCGAAGTCGGTTAAAAATACACTTGTCAGAAAATACGCTTGTTTAATATTAGTAGGAAGTAAGATTTACTCAGAATTAGTAGGTAGGTATCTACCTACCTTATATTTGAAAAGATAGTGAGCTTTTTATAGTCTCTATAAAAGTAAAATTTCAATTTAAATTGTCACTTTGTTAAATGATAATTAATTTTATATTCTGGCTACTATTTTATTTAGTTCGCTACATAAAACTAAAGCAAGCAAACCATTTCACGGGTCGATAGGGCATCACACCTTAAAAACACTTAAATTAGATAAAATATTAATATAGGTTAGCAGACAAACGATTAGAAATCGGCCGATGATTGAAATCAAAATCAGAAATATATTTATTCAATAAGACATTCACATGATCGTTTTGAATCGTCGGCAATCTAGTATGTCTTCGAAACGCGACCTTCAATGAGAAGAAGATAAGTAGGTACAAGAAAATCATGGGTTTTTATTTTCAGTGATTATGTGATTTATATTCTACTAAAGTGGAAACGGAGCAATAATCTATACTATAATCCTATAACAAGCGATGCCAGCTAGGTACATTGATCTTAACCTTAATAGTAGATTAATCAGAAGGAAGACAGTTGAAACAAGCCACTGAAGTAACGCTGCCTCAAATGATAACATACTTTTAACGCTATAGTCGTCATTCATCTTACCATCTCCAGCGATTGTCATTTAATTTTTACGAAGGACGTAAGAATATTGTCAGCACTGCAGCGGGTTTTTGATATTTATTTCGCACAAGAAATATGTATGAAACATCACCTCTAGTACTTAGTACATAATATCTCAATGGCCAGGTATACTCACTTGTATTTAACTAATACACACTAACTACCTTTAAATAACCTATTTTAGTTAATTAGTTAGTAATAAATAGTTTAGCTAATCAGTCAAAGTTATTAGATGCGACAGTCACATGGATTTAACTAAATTAGTTAGTACTTAATAGTGAATTTAGTTAATCAGTAAAGTTATCAGTTGTTAAACTACCCTAGTTTAGTTAATTAGCTAGTAATAGTTAATTTAGTTAATCAGTCAAAATTATGAGTCGAAACAGTCACGTCGGCCGATCAAAGTCTCCAATCCACATCAGCCGTTTAAGAGAACATGAGTTCGGACAGTAAAATCCGGAATTCGGGTCATTAAATCCGATATATCGATAGTTCGGTACAACACTGCTCGTATATTTGTTTACTGATTTAAGTTTTATGACGTAGGTATTACAAAATAGGTCACTTTGTTATCGTAAATTATATTAGAGTGAAAGTGGATATCGTAATGCGATACTAAACAAACTATCCAATAAAAAAAAAGGTTAACTCATGGCGTTTATTCATTCTCCTCAATTTTTTTTAAGGTGAAATAATACCTCAAATTGCCCGATTTAGCTGATTTAATTCAGCTTCACTAGGTTTACACTGAAAATTCGCTCTTTTTGGAAACATCTTCCAGGTAAAAGTAATAAATATATATATAATAAATACGCCCTAAAGTCTATATTTTTTAACGAAATTGGTGAAAAAGCGCGAAGTTCACGAAACCTGACCGATTTATATTGGACAATTTGTATTTTTCATTTATAATCATCGCGAAACCCCAAGAAAAATCCAAGTCAATAAACAAGTAGTACCTACACACATTTTCCTATTTTCCCGAAATTTCCACAGGATCAGGCGAAACCGCGGGCCGCTGCTGTTAAAACCATAAACTCAAATCTTGAAATTGAACTTTTACAATCTATCCGTTTGAAAACAAGACAGAATCCCATCAATTCTACTCCGTATCTTATCCCAAACATGTTAAACTAGACTCGTCGAAGTAAGTAAACACTCTTACGCAAACTTCAAGCAAATTTCCTTCATCTAAAACCAGGTAATAAAGCTCAGCCAACATCGATAGCCGATACAATCGATCGAGGCCGGCATCAATTACTTGATAACGAAGTATCGATATGTCGGCAACACCTGCCTAGCACTAATTCAAGTATTTAGTTGGAAGATCATGTTAACGAATTTGCATAGAGATAATGCGCAAACTAATAATGTAGTATTGTTAATTGTAGCAATACCTATGTGTAGCACATGCTGTGGCTACATTTGCGGGCGAGGTATAGAACAGAACTGGTCTCTTTAAGAGACTAATTAAGAGGAGTATATACGCCAACGACCTTGAAACTGAAAATCCCTGTCGGGCTCATCGAAAATTGTTGATTATTTCATGACGGAATATCGTAGAACTTTTTTTTGTGCACAGATTGTAGGTGACATTGTTTCCTACATTTTGGTGTAGTTTTAAGACAAGAACCTCCTATTGGTGCAAAGCCTATCCAAATTTTAGACAAAAAATGTCTGATTTGGCTAAAATGTCGATAGGCTTCAATACGTTTCGACATATTTGTATGGAAACTGCACTAAAATATTGGAAACAATGTCGCCTACAATCTGTACACAAAAAAAAGTTCTACGACATTCCGTCATGAAATAATCAACAATTTTCGATGCGCCCGACATGGATTTGCAGTTTTTCAGAATAGGGCCCTTAATCTAGGGCGCGATGATTCGTGTCGCGAGAAAAACATTGTATTCGGGCATAGGCGTTGTTCTTGTCTACATTAGGCGGGCGAAGATTCGTAACACGTTGACGAGATGCATCGTTGTTCAGTTTGTTGTGCGGCTGACACTGAATTGACGAAGGTGTAGCCACCCAAGCGAAACATCGTCTTCGCACGAATACTACGGGATCTGCCTGCATCTGCAATGATCTGCCCGGCCACATACATCGCGTAAGCACGAATATTCGCCGTAGCTGTAGCGTAGCCACACAGCAACCCACGTAAGATTTTGTTAAGACTGTTAGTTTGTAGAGTAGGGACGTCCTCTTAGGCAGGTTAAGCAGTATAGGCAGTAAGATACCATCAGAGTCTATTCCGAAATGTCCCATGCCTCCGGACCCCGTTGAGTCCTTGGGCATGTCGGTTTCCTCACAATGTTTTCCTTTACCATAAGACCGGTATTAAAGACATGCTGCGCAGAGATTCGAACCCACAACCCTTGGAATAAAAATCGAAGTATTTACCGCTAGACCAACACCGCCTTACGTTGTAAAATAATAATTTCGATATTTCGATCCGAAGGGTTAAAAGAATATCACCCACACATCACAATTTCTATACAAGAAGTAGGTAGTCTATCACCAAATTCATCGAGGTGGAAAATCTTCGTTCATTCAGTTGAAAGACGATAGAGGATCTTGCATATATTTGGCAGCGTAGGTACCCATGTAACCTCTGCATACTAAAAACTTCGTCACCCGATAAATAAATAAAAATATCAGATGCTTCATTTCTACTGATTTTCGAATGACCGATAGACGTTGACCGCAATGAGTGGTCTCTACTGCTCGATACGGGAATCAAACGTAAAAATCAACAGAAATCAAATGATTTGAAAATCAATGAGCCTGGCCGCACACGTACGTGTTCTGTATACGTTTTCCGAATACGTTTTTTCTTCATTCGGAATGTTTATAGTCAGTATATTTTCCGTTCGGAAACAAAACGAACGTGTGCGGTAATCAAAACATTTTATATCTATTTGAAGAATTTAGGAATCCCGAATACGGAAAACGAATTCGGAAAACGTATACGGAACACGTATGTGTGCGGCCAGGCTTATGCGTATTCAAACACGAACGTGTCCGCTTGGCGTTACGACAGAGACCGAAAAGAGGTGTGGGCCAAAAGGACAATGAACAATCAGAAATATTTTAAAGAAACAATACTTCTGCAAAAACACAACGCACTCTTACTCAAACCGGGTGTACGACTTGAACCAATTCATCTACCGGCGTCGGAATCCAGCCTTGCGTCTATCGTGCGTTTTGTTTTTGCAGAAATATTGTTTCTTTAAAATATTTCTAAGAAAGTGCAGGCTTAAGCACTCAAAATAGAATATTAAGGAACAATCAGCCGATCCAAAATCTGCGATTCACATGGACTCTAACAGAAAACTCTATGGTGTTTTTTCCTTATTTTGCTAGTCCCAGCGCAGCTCGGTCTTTTTTCGTCACGACTCCAGACTTTGTATGGTAATACTTTGATAGAGTTTGTTTTGGAGCCACGTGTAGGTGTGTTGCTTGCAAATTGGTGGGATAATGTTGGATATTTCGGATTAGTTTACGCTTTGTACGTACATCCTAGCTTGGAATAGAATAGAAAACCTTTATTGACAGCAAAAACAAAGACTAAAGAAAAACAAAGGTGGGATAAAAAGAGATAAATAATAATAATTAAATTTTTATGATTGTGTATTTTTTGAATAAATGAATTAAACAAGAAATTAAAAAAAAAGGGTAGCTGTTTACCTACATTTTTACGGTTTCTTACACAAAGGGTAAAGGCGGGTCTCTATTAATAAGACTCCTCTGTCTGTCTGTCACTAAGCTGTATCTCATGATTGATAGCTAAACAGTTAAATTTTTCACAGATTATGTAGTTCTGTTGCCGCTATAATAATAAATACTAAAAACAAAATAAAAATAATACTCCCAACAACAAACGATACGCAACGCAGAAGGTTGCGCGTTCTATATTCGTTGCCTAGTACCCATAGTACAAGCCTAGTTGCTTAGTTTGGGGCTGAATGATGATGTGTGCAACGTCGTCAAATATTTATTTATATAAGATGTACCTACATATATGTATAAATCTGCCAACGAATAAGAAACACAGAAACAACCTTTAATTTCGAATCCCGTTTTTAATTAAACAGAGAGCGGGTATCGTGCGCGGGCGCAGAACGCGTCACAAAGTATTAGCTTCTATACAACCTCTGTGGCGCGTCGGGCGAATCTCTGTCTGCGATGCTGCGGGTTCGATTTAAAGTATTTATGCTTTAAAATAAATATTTGCATCTGGCCTGGGTGTCTTCTATGTATCGCATATTAGTACCTATGTATTTCCAAAAAACAAGTATAATACCCATACCCATACGTTTAGTACCCATAGAACAAGCCTAGTGCTCTGTTTGGGGCTAGATTGCGCTGTGTGTAACGTCGTGCAATCTATCTATACTAATATTAAAAAAAGAGGTAACGTTGGTAACAATAAAATTATGTCATGTATATTTTCTGGGTAATCTCTAAAACTACAGAACCGATTTCAAAAATTCCACCCATAGAAAGCTACATTATCGAGGAGTAGCATAGGCTACCTTTGTTCCCGATATTCCCACGGGATCGGGACTTACGCGAGTAAAACGCGGGGCGCAGCTGTTATTTATATATTTAATTATTACATGCAGTAAAAAGAGAGTTGGCTATAAAACAACTTTCAGTGATGAGTTAACCGGGTCTTAAAGTTGACAGAACGATTAACGCGTGTGTATAATATATAGAGACAGACAGACAGTTACCTTTTGACATGCAATTTTAGGTGCAGAGTTCGGTACAGCTGGGACAATATCGATAAAATTATATCGATAGTCCTTTCCAGTCTTGAAATTAAACTCATTTTCGGTATTAATACTTTTAGAATTGTTTCAATGCTCAACGTTTTGAGATCTTTACAGGTGTCTTATTTTTTTTCTCTCACATGCGTGTTAGGGTTACATACAGTTTATTAGAGTCTTAACAAGATTCGATTAAATAACTGCACTGTCCTTTTTAATTTGAAATTTGAATAATATAAAAATCAAAACCCTGACTGACTGAATCAAATATATTTATCATCGCACAGCCTAAACCACTGATTCGAGAGACACGAAATTGCTTTGATTTCACTTATTAAGTATATATATATATTTTTTAATATATTTACTTTTACTCCTGCTTAAGAGGAGGAGTAGGTACGTTAAGTTTCCCCTACTTTCTTTATTTAAACGAGTTCAAACCATTGAAATAAAAGTTATTTATAAAGAAATTTCGGTATGGATACGATTTAATGACTTTATGTTTTCGGTCTGATTACCTATAATTGGAGAATAATAATTCTTGTGCGTAATAAATCTTTTTTACATCGATAGTACGGTTAACCATTTTGTAGTTTTGCCGGCGCTTTCGATAATCGTAAATCGAAAATGTTCTTAATATGCCCCAGTAGCAGGATTTCGATCGCATAAATCTTCGTATTACCAAGAAATATACAGATTAAAATTGGCTTTATATTATTCCAAGGCTCCAGTTATCTTCACATCGAGTTTTATCACAATCGATCTAGTTATGTTTGAATCGTTTTTTTTTATCGTAAATGGACTTAATATGACAGTACAATGCTCAATTTATCGATATAAATTAGCACTGCGTAGTGATGCGACAATGCATCTTATCGATATTATTTTATCTTACGGGGCGGTCCTCCATCAGGTAAGGTCAGGATCAAAATAATTAATCATGTTTGCCGAAATTTAGGGTGAAAGCAGACTATAAACTAAATAGTCAGGCAACAGTTCATCACTTCTACTACCATTATATAAGGGTGAAAGTTTGTTTGTAAGTAGGTATGTTTGTTACTCTTCCCCACAAAAACTACTAAATCGATTGCGATGAAACTTCGTATTCAGGTTGCTGAATACCTGGATTAACACATTGGTAAACTTTAAATACCGAAGTTGCCGCGGGATCAAGACTTACGCGGGTGAAACTGCGGGGCGCAGCTAGCGACGAAATAAAGTTAAAATATAATCGTATTTTTATCTATTTTATTACTAGCAGCGCCCTTTGTTATTACCCGCGTAACTCCTGAACCTGCGGGAATTTCAGGATAAAAATATATTGTAGCCTATGTGCTTTTCCAGGTCTTCAGCTATCTACATGCCAAGTTTCATCACAATCGGTTCAGTAGTTTCACTTAGACACACATTTATAATATTAGAAGATAATCTAAACTTTGACTGGCATCTACATTAAAAACTTTGATGGTTAGTTTGGGAATATATGGTTTTTGAGTGCAATTTTTCTACAAAATAAGTCGTGTGTTTGTGTCCCAATTATAAGTCGGCCGATTTAAATTGAGTAGTTTGCTAAACCTCAGCCTGGCTAAGGAAAGCAGTGGTGAGTTAATCAATTTAGTGAGCGATACCGGTGTGGTGTCAGAAAGAAAATTGACTGGCAAATAAAATAAAAAAATAAATAAATTTGTTTGTTGAAGAATTATTGCTTACCTTTTGTGCTTTTGGTATGTAGGTTTGCGACTTATATTAAACATATGACTTTAATGATATTACCGGTTTTTTAAGTAAGTACCAGTTTTGTAATTTACTTTTGTATTGAAATACATAAATTTGTTAATTTATAACTAAGAATTACGGGTTTCATAATGTTATTAATGAGTCTTGGTTGTCTGAATAATTGGTTAATTTTTATTATTATTATTATACTCTGTTTTATATTCAGTATCAAGGGGCTATGGAGACCCCTAGAACTTTCGAAAGCTTCCGTGGAGCCGAAACAAACACGTAGAGGCCCTTTTCAACAACACTTTCCCTTCTAAACCATGAAGTGGACCCCAAAAGCTGGAGGTTATCCCTGTCTGCACCTTAAATTGCAACCGAAATCAACCGGATCGAATAGAACTATTGAGAAAGAAGAACTAAAAGAGAGAGTATACGGATCAAAACTTCTTGGGCTGTTCCTTCTTTATGTATTAGTGGTATGGCTCACCTAGTGTTAGAGTTTCAGGTCGTCCTGAGGCCTTTAACTTAACCTAACGACTGCTATCAGAGAATACAACCGAGACCAACTGCTTTCCGAAGAACAGAGGAGCTGGAGAAAATGTTTTTTTTACCACACACATTATCGATCACCCATCCAAGTAATGACTGCGCCAAGCGTTGCTTAACCCGCACGACCATTCAAGACCTGTAAGTGCAGCTAGGCCAATGAGCTCCTCAAACTTGGGCTACCGATGATGGCAATCGAATAATTATTAGTTTATTCCTATGGACCAGTCCATTAGACTTAGGCCAGTGGGTGGTGAGCCTCGATCGAAGCCCTCCACTAAGACGATTTTAGCATTATTCAAACAAAATTGTATCATTGTCAAAACCGACCTCCCAAATTCGGGCGCTAATCAAAGAAACAAATTATATTTAAACCATACAGTAGAAATTCGCAACAGTTTTTCGTATCATCAACCGTAATGCGAATCGCCATCAAATTTTTTATGGTCATCATAATTTTGGGAACAATTTTCTATCTTACATGATTACGGCTTACGTGCGGACATGTAACTATTATTAAGATTGTTTTTTTTTTTTAAATTTTTATTATTGTTCACATTGATGCTGGACATTATTTTGTGAAATTAAATATCATATTTACGAGGTCATTATAGCTTAGATATATAGATTTGCGGTTTCACACGCGTAAGTTCCGATCTCATGAGTTTTTTATTATATCTTTTTTTCATGATGTAAGCTAGAAAGGAGTTTGTAAAACTTCAGTAAAAATCACTGGCCGAATGAAGGGAGAAAAGTTGCCACAATATTAAAAATATATATATATTTTTAATATTTCTTCTACCATTGTGCCAGTCATTGTGTAATACAAACTGCTTCAAAAGTAATGAGAGGAGTTTGTAAAACTTTATTAAAACTGTCTGAATAAAGTGAGAAAAATTGCTACAAAAGAAAAAGATTAGTATCTTTTTTTTCTAGCGTCGGGGCCAGTCATTTTGTAGTGCAAATTGCAAACAGGTTGTAAAACTTTATCAAAACTCCCTGTTTTCATGCACAGAATTTCTTTGGATGAATTTCGGGAGTAACCATATATTAATCACGTTCATTAAAAATCATATTTCAAACAGTAAATGTCGATATCCCATCACGTATCTATCTAAACGTATTCCCATTAAAATATATACACATTCCAACACTTCATGACAAGTAGTGATGTGCGCTTTATCGATAAGATTCGATTTCGAACGAGTGCAGCACCGCGGTCCCTAATCGATCTTTACAAGAACAAACTTGTTAATATCGACGGATTTTTATGCAACTCAGTTATTGCTATTGAATTTGTTGCGTTGTGTAGACGACTAGCTCCATTATGGAGTGAAGAGTTAACTTTGTCGAATTACCCGTCAATCTCCCATCAAAATTTGAACTGTAGACTCGTCAATACCCGTTATTTCTACTCATTGTTCGTCGGTCATTGAGTTGGAGATGAAAATTAAATACCTACGGTTCATCCTAATATACTAAGAACTAGCTGAACAACGCAGTTTTAACCGTAGTAGTTCTAGTTCCAAGGAAGAATATTTTGAAAAAAAAAACCCGGCTAAGTGGGAGTCGGACCTACGCACGAAGTGTTCCGTACTATTATCATAATTGAGTACGGACCCTAAAATAAACACTGGACTAAGCAAAATCCGTGTATGCAACGACGGGTACAGAAATAGATCCATTGTGAAAATTTCAACTGTCGAGCTGTTACGGTCTATGAGATACAGCCTGGCTGGTAGGTGACAGACGGACAGACAGCGCGAGTGAAGTATCAGTAATAGGGTTCCGTTTTTTTTAACCCTTTGGGTACAGAACCCGGAAAAAGACCCCCTTATATAATTACATTCCTTTTCTCACCCTATATTATTATATTCCAGCAGAATTCAATCTTCAAATATTGAGGGTACATAACTTTTTCTTAAAGAAAAAGACATCGGAGCGCGGTCGGCCTGGATTCGACCCACAACCCTCGGAATGAAAGTCGGGGTACCTACCACTATGCCAATACCGCTGTAAAAAATAAATAACAACACGCGATTAAGACTTGGTAAAATGTAATAAAGTACTTACTCCCTAAGCAGAGAACCAGTGTGGGCCAACTCGAGGTACCGTTAAAGGCATTCTCATAATCTGTAATCGTACCAGCGGACAATACGTCCGATGAATAATGTCTCTAGTATAATATAATGTCATACTCTCTTTTGTTCGCTATTATTTACTCTGTGGTTACATTTCTTGGGTTTTGTAGCTAAATTAGATTATGTAGTTAGATAGGTATTTACTTAAACTAGCTGGCCCGATAGACGTTGTCCTGCCCGTTAGATATAAAAAAAACCTACAACTCTACCCTACCCTACTACTACCCTTAAAATGGTTAAGGATGGACTTTAGACAACCCTTATCACTTAGGGGTATGAAAAATAGATAGTAGCCTATTCTCAGACCTATTCTTAGAGTATTACCTAGATAATGGGTATTCTAATAACGAAGTTCGAATTTTGATCCATCTTTTTTAAAGGTGCGTGTGTGAGTAATTTTCCGAACAGTTTAACTTGGGAGCTGGGAAAGCTCGTCCGTCAGAGACGAGTCTGAAATTGATCACTATCAGGCAACCTTTCTCCTTGCAGTCTCTAATAGAGAGTCTTTTTACCCGACTACAGCATAGCCAAAAGGAAGGGTTATGCTTTTGGCAGTCTATGCATGTAAGTATTATACTCCTCTAGTTGGTAATAAGCAAGCAAGCCTTAACTAAGTGAACTTAGTTTAAATTTAACTTGTATTCATTTGCACATTTGCATTTATATGAAGTACAAATATACAATTTATATGTTTTTATTGCCTTACAATTTGTACAGTGCACCCAAGGGCCTCCCATAAATTCGAGAAATTTAATCAATTAAAATTCGCAATGAATTTACGAGTTCTGCTATCTAACAAGAAAAGGGATGTACCGTTCGGTTATCGATAGGTTCCAATAACCAATTTCAATGCAGGTGCATCACTAAATGGTAAATATACTTACGGTATAAAACCGCCCTCTGACATGGGTGGTTTCTGATTGAGGTTATGTGAGGAAAGTCTACGCACTCTTTCTCCATACAAACGAAGTCGACTGTTTCCTCCCTGGATGAAGACATTAGAGCAAATATGGTTATGCCATAAAACCTATATCTCCCATGACCATTGACCATTGCCCTACCTTTTAGTTTTTTCATTTTCTAGTTAGAATAGAAATAAAATTTAAAATATGAAAAAAATTGATTGTATTGGCATAAACATATTTTTCCTAATGTCTTTATCCAGGGAGGAAACAATCGACTACGTTTGTAAAGTTTGTACGGAGAAAAAAATTATTATTGATTTAGGTATTATTTCATAACGTATATTTCTTATTCTTACTAAGTTCTTTATAGGTACCTAATGTTAAATTGTTAATTTATATAAATTTTATTCATAGGTACGTAGTTTATGCTTAGATTTCCTGTATTTAAAAATATTTGGACGCCTGTAGGCAGAATTACTGTAACATAATAAGATAATTACCTACTGTAATACGAAATACTTGACCAAATAAATAATCTTTATCTTTTGTTATAGAAATTAGCTGCCGTACAAAGTGATTCACTTGAACGAATGCATTACGAAAGTACACTGAAGCAAATAATATAAATAATATTAACACATCGCGATTGGACTCGGCATTTTGCTGTTAGCACGACCGCGGTATTTTCGACCGTGAGGTATGGTCACATCAATCGCGTGGGAAAAGAAAATAAACATATTTTTACTTTCTTTTCGTTTTTCTATTGTGAACTATGATTTAACACTTCTTCCTGAAGAAAAAATGTTAAATCATCATCATCATCGGAGCGATGTTCCCCTCATCCCTCTTGAGAGGGATGCAAGCGGGATCTGGGGGGTCTGGGGTCTGCTTTCTTACTTCTACGTTTTCGAAAAAAAAATCAAATTCAAAAAACAAAAACGTCAGATTATAGTCTGAAATTAAAAAAAAAACGTACCATAGCATATTATTTAGCTTAACTCATTGGGCTGCGCCCGCTGCGTTTGCACACCACTATACAAAAAGACGAAGAAGATTTACACTGTTTGTAAATTATACCTAATTTAATTAATTACTAAAATCCGGCACGAACACACAACTGAACGTTGCGATTGTATCGAGTCTGTAAATAAAGGGCGAGTGTGTGAAGCGTGGCGCTTTTTCAAAGACACTACATAAGCGTACACGATGTCATATTATAATTTTGTCGAGTAGGGGATGGATAATCCCGCTAACAGTCGCACCACACCTTTACTGCTATTCAGTGATTACTAAAAGTACAGACTAAACTTGCGGACAGAGAGCTCATGATTGTGATTCTTACTTTATAATTTGGGTGAATGTTGATGGTAATACACCGCGTATTTACTGACGTATTTATTTTCATTAAAAAACTATGAACTACTTCAACATTGACCCGTAACCAGGTCGCCGCGAAACTAACAATTATTTAATTCGATTAAAATATATTTTATACCTATATTTCCTCGCCCGGCAAGAGGCATTCACGTGTCGAGATTTTTTTAGATGATGTAAGTATTTTTCCTTGCAAAATATTTCTAGTAGAACGCCTTGAGCAATACACCTAAGGAATACAAAAAAAAGAGTTTTATTTTTAAAATAATTTACTTATTTCTTTATAACTTAAACCTTTAAAATAGTTTACTTATTTCTTGACTTACCTACATGTTAAGTAGGTAAGTCAAGTTATCATGCGCTCACGTTTCACCTGGCATTTTACTCCGAACATTGAGTGTTCAACCTCATACACC
This sequence comes from Idaea biselata, assembly GCA_958496205.1. Lineage (NCBI taxonomy): Eukaryota > Metazoa > Arthropoda > Insecta > Lepidoptera > Geometridae > Idaea > Idaea biselata. Next base: position 1,735,478 of record OY292397.1, read on the forward strand.
CTGCTAATATGAGTTATAACTTACAACATTGATTTCATAACGTTGTATCTAAGTTATATTTAATGAAAACAGTTACTTATTCAATAAATGTTAACACGGATTCCTGACTAAATGCTAAATGATTGTGGCTGTGGATGTGAATAGTTCGTTACATGATTATTTATCACTAGCTGCGTCCCACGGTTTCACCCGCGTAGGTCCCGATCCCGTTGGAATATCGGGATCAAAAGTTGCCTATGTTAATCATGGTCAATGTTTAGCTTTCTAATAGTGAATGAAGTTTTGAAATCGGCACTGTAGTTTTTGAGTTTATTCATTACAAACATACACAGAGAAATAATACAAATCTTTCCTCTTTATAATATTAGTGTAGATACAGGGTGAACCAGTTAGCAGGCTAAAAAATCAATACATATATACCGCCAAAAATATTGCACTTCTTTTTAAATTAGTCTGTCGGGTAAAAATAACCAAATCATACCAGTTTGAGAGCCCTAATATTAAACGCAATGGGTACGTATAGGTTACGTTATTTGTAAAAAAATATCTCTTTGCAATTCGTATTTAATATAAAAGTCTGTCGTTTTCACTCCACACATCCGGTTAAAATATTTATTCTACTACCTCAGAAATTGATTTAATATTGTGAATCGATTTTAGATCGAATTTCATTTTTTATAGTCTCTATACTACAGAGTTCAGGGCCGGATTTGACTACCAATGCGCCCTACTCAGTGAGTGATTTGTTTGGCGCCCTTTTTCCCCAATCAATTATTGTAACAGGAAACTGTAGTGAAATGTAGGAAACAATGTCACCTACAATACATACTCAAATAATCATAAATGAATCAACAATTTTCGATGATTTTGAGTTTATCCCATATTATATTCCCCTTAATAGAAAGTGCATAGGTAATTATTAGACTAGCTGCAGTGCCCGTGACTTCGTCCGTAATTTTTTTTGAAAATATTATATATTGCCTAAAGCCTCAAAAAATGGACTATTCAACACTGAAAGAATTTTACCAGCGGTTTCTTAGATTAGCGCGTTAAAACAAACAAACAAACTCTTCAGGTTTATAATAATTGATAGAAGATACGCTATTTTTAAGGGAATGTTCACTACGTTTTAAAACTGGCCCGTCAGGTCAAATTTGTTACAATTTTTACCTTAATAAACTAATTCGTGTGGCGACATGTAGGTTAGGTACTACTCGAAGCTTTATTTTAAAATAGCTTATGCCTCTTCGAGTGATATAAACAGCTCGATTTCTACTGATTTCCTTTCGACGACGGAGTCCCACGTCAAGTGGTTGAGTCCACTTGGTTACGGTCGTGCGATTCATGTAGAAAAAATAGCCATCGAACAAAAAAAAGTAGAAATCGAGCTTAGTTATTAAAAAATAGAGCGCCTCCCGGCGCCCCACACGTTGGTCTAAATAGGCGCCCTTAAGGCAGCCCTGGCCATGTTTACGATTAAGCTTATATTGCCGTGAAATCCAAAGGAGGTCTGTGCCAATTGTAATCAAACTCTGACCTTTTAAGAATAGAAATGTGAGAGAATCATACACTTTTATTTATATAAGTTTCACTTCAGTTTGATTGCCTAAGTTAGATAAATTTACAAACTGTAACTTCAGTATCGATCTGGCGGGAAAATCTGGATGTATGTAGTTTAGTTAGCCTATTTGTTAAACTGTAACTCAAGCTGTCTACATTCCTAGTTTAATCGCAATCGGTTCAGTAGATTTTGAATGGCATACAATCTTCCCAAAATAATATCATAAGCTGTTGCGTTTTTACTTTATGGGCGCTCTACATTCGCGAATGATTTGCGGCGCGAAATCGCAGCGCAAATCGCGAGTGAACCCTTCTTGGCTCCACATACACAGTGTTCACAACTGTGTTCACAGTAGAGAATAGGATCGCATTCGCAGGCTCTTTGACGCGGGCCAAAAAACCAAAAAGTGGTTAACAAGGGGCAAACCCGCGGAAACTATGTGAATCGGCTCCATATTCCCGCTTTCACGCGTTCGCGCATAGTTTTCGCAGATTCGCGCGTGAATGTGGAGCAGGCTTTAAATACGAACATGCGAATTAATTGTATTAATTTTGTATTTTTCTTTACAACAAACAAGGCTCGTTCAAATAAGGATAAAGTAAGTAAGTAGTAAATAAAGGTGAAAATCTGAAAGTGGTTATCGACTTCTGATGCTGACTGTACCTGCATACTCATCATACTATTACCCGAAATACCTCAATGTCTTATCACAGAATGTTTCAAATTTGACACTCAAGATAAATAAATGTCTCTAAAAGATTTATTAACACATCGGACATCGGCCCCTTTGACGTGTCGAACCTTATCTACCAACAGAAAAAGTTAAAGCATGAAGACATCAAAAATAATATCATAATAATGTGTTAGTTAATTGGGAACTTTACTAAATTTAAATTTATGAAAAATGCTTTCCAAAATTCCGGTCCTAGCAGGATTCGAAACTGAGGCCCCCGATCACTATCTAAGTGCGTCTACCGCTGCATCATACGAATCTTACCCACTACGTTGAAAAAAAAAATTAATATGTTAGTATATCCGTAGCCTAGTACCCATAGCACAAGCCTAGTGCTTAGTTTGGGGCTAGATTGCGCTGTGTGCAACGTCGTGCAATATAAAAAAAAACTATCCAAATCAATTTTTTTTTGGAGTAGTACTGAAGTTAAGTACCGATGTTTTTATGCTGTAGCAAATTTTAAATAAAATAGATTTATTTTATTCTTTATTGTAACACCAAATATAAAATATATATATATATATATATATATATCAAAACAACTTAAATGTAGGTGGCACAATGGACGGCTTTATCGCTTAAAATCGCTTCCAGGCAACCTTTGGATAAACAAGAAGCGAAAAAAGGTGAAAGGTCACCCTACCTTTGACTAAAACGTCACAAGCGTCATTTACTGAAGGGAAAAGCGCTGCCAGTGATATTATTTTTCATTTTCACAAAAGACGTTACAATATTGTCAGCGCTGTTGCGACTTGTTTTATTGATTTTGTGTAAAAGGAACATGAAGTTTGTTTGAGACATCATCTCTAGTTACTACTTATTAACTCAATGTTGAAAATATAATAATAATAATAGTGTACCTACCTATAATAGTATTTTATTTTGTTCCTCAACCGCCATTTCTCCAGGTCTAAGTATTGACAGAATCTTTCCTCAAGACATGGTCGACAAGCCACATGCTATCAGAAGACACATAAATATTCTAATGGATGACTTTGTTAGTACCGCGGCCATACAGTGCCAAGATAATTTTATGCAGTATTATGCAGATGCATTTTTGCATTCGACTAATGGGATGGTCTTAGAGAACTCTTGACTCTTGACTAACCTTTTACCATTTTCAAGAGCACTTGTTATAATATGTACCTATTCAAAGTTGTATACCTAAGTAAGGTCTATACGTCGTTCGACGAATTCAGGGAATAGAAGGACACCTCATCAATAAAATAGGTTTAGTAGTTTAGTAGTGTAGTTTGGCCTCCGACAAGGTGGACCGACGACCTGGTAAAGGTCGCGGGAAATCGCTGGATGCGAAAAGCGCAGAACCGGTCGTCGTGGAGATCATTGGGGGAGGCCTTTGTCCAGCAGTGGACGTCCTTCGGCTGAGATGATGATGATGATGAGTAGTTTAGTTTAGGCGGTGGAACATACAAACATACTAACATAGGTACATACTTACATGGACTGCCAAAACATTACCCTTTGCCTTTGCCGTAGTCAGGTTAAAATGTTATTGATAGGTGTAATCTATTAACCTTCCTTTTTCCGTAGTCAGGTAAAAAGACCTTGTCCTGACTAGGGTTCTTTATATGATGTAGACATACAATAAGAAAGGATTTTTTAAAATAGCAACGGGATCATGACTTTCGCAGGTGACTCCGAAGGACCCAGATATTAAGGTGTTGTACCTAGTCTCTTGAATGTGATTGCCTCCTGTCGTGGGATAATATTCCATAAGTAACCGCTTTTATTTATTTTATTATAAGTAAATTAAAAAATAAAACAAATATCGATTTTGATCAACTATTCCAAACGCTTACCTATGTAAGGGTTTGGAAGCGAAACCCTTACATAGCGAAATAAACGTAAAGTAAAAAGTAAAAAGGTTTTTACGCGGTTAAAAAAACCATTTAAATAAGGTTTTAAGGTTCTTAAATACGGTTTTAAGGTTCCTTATCCATGCATAACTTTGAAACCTTTTTTTTAAATAAAAACAAATCACACAACTAATATTATACTCGTAACAACAATGCAATGCAATTGAAAAAAACATATGAGGTATTTTGTATTATTAGAAACTGCTAGTTTAGTTTGAGTCTACGTGCTTTAAGGCTTTCAAGGAGCCATTCTGCAATGTCAACGTCGCTGGAGCTTTGTTCAGTGTAAGCTATAGAAGATTGCGTTTTAAAAACGCTGTATATCTATAAAACGTTAACGGGAAATGAAACCTACTCTTTTCTCCACACAAAACTTTACAAACGTAGTCGAATGTTTCCTACCTGGATTAAGACATTAGAGAAAAATGTGTTATTGCCATAAAAGCCTACACTCAGTTGCACGAAAGTCCATTAGACAATAATGACGGCATCAAATTTTTAATACACGATTTTTCAATAGAAAATCTGATCATTGAAATGTCATCATTATTTAATAGACTTTCCTGCAACTGAGTGTTAATCAGCCATGACACGCCCTACGTTTTGTTTTTTTTTGTAAATTTTATTATTATTCTGATTAAAAATGATACATTGATGATATCAACGTCATTCACCGACTTTCAATATTTGCACCCGCAGCTATTGTCATAGCATTTAACGATAGATGTAGCAATATTGTCAGCGATGCAGCGGCTTTTTATTTATTATTTATTTCGCGTAAAATGAACATGGAATATATTAAAGACATCACCTCTCGTAGGTACTAGTAGGTATATAAATATCTCAATGCATCGCTATAGCTTTATGACTTGGCCATCAACCTAAGCGGTAGCGACGGGTAAGTGCTCATAAAAACGCGTATTTACAACGTAAATATAGAAATGTGGACGCCATGTTTTTTTATACTCTGCGCCCATAAGCGCGCGCGCAGCCGCGTGAAATATTACATTCGAGAGGAGTTTTTCAAGTGTTTTTTTCTTAAAGATCCCACGCGAATGATCTAATGTTATTCTAAGTGAATTTTTACGTCCAATTGTGGGGTTTTAATGTATCGGTGTCTGTTTGTTGCTGGTGATTTATAGGATTCGTATGATGCAACATGTAATACTTGTTTTTGCAGTCATGCCGAGTCAGACGTGTACCTTAAGTTGTTTTTAATTTGTTAGTGCAAGTGATAAATAGTTACCACTGGGGTTTTATTAATTCAATGTATTTTGATGTATTAACCATTAAGTTCTTGGGTTTTTCTATGGCATTGCTTGTAAATTGTTGTAATTTGTCTTGTGTTTGTTTGGGAAACTTACATTTTAGACTAATTATAGCCTATCTATTTATCCCTTGGAGGATAAGTGTCAGGCGGGCGGCCGGCCGTAAAACATTGCCTAATTAATAATTTATTTTTAATAGGTATGGTCAATAAGATTACCAACTGTGTTAAGCGGATCCCGGGCTGTCCAGAGGGATGTGACTGGGAATATCGCTCGGATGAGGAGTATATATCAATCAATCTATTAACGCAACGATCTATCGACGCACAACCTAAACCGCTGGTAGTAGAGAGCTGAAATTTGTACAGTGTATTCTTCATATGAATGTAGGCAACCAATAAGAAACAATTTTCTGAAATTCCCACGGGATCGGAACTTACCCAAGTGAAACCGGTTAGTTAGTCACTAACCCAGTTAGTTTTCGATAAATGCACTAATATTATAAAGAGGAAAGATTTGTATTTTGTGTGTGTGTGTCTGTATGTTTGTAATGAATAAACTCAAACCGTACTTGACTGATTCAAAAATTCTTTCACCAAAAGAAAGCTACATTATCGAGGAGTAACATAGGCATAGTAACACGTACTTTAAATCCCGATATTCCCACGGGATGGATAAAGACGGTTGCCTAAAAAGTCAATAAAATTGCATAATAACAATAACTGCAAATAATATGAAACCTCGTTAATACACCGTTATAGAATTACGGAACACAGCATCAAGTTAAACTATACAATAACTTAGTAACTTAACATGGTCTATTGTTAAAGGACCTAAGTTATAATGTTAACCTCGTTTTGAGATAAGCTAGTTCTGTTAAGAGGCCTCCAGAGTTGAATCTTCCATACGAACGTTAGGTATTACCATAGATTAAGAGGACAGTCTACCTACTCTTTCTCCGTACAAACGTAGTCGACTGTTTCCTCCCCGAATAAAGGATAAAACATTCGATCAAATATGTTCATGCCATAAAACCTATATCTGCCATGACTATGCCCCTACGTTTTGATTTTTTTTTCATTTTCTTATTAGAACAGAAAATAAATTCAGAAAAATTAGCTAAAGAAAACGAAAAGTAGGGGTATGGTCAATGGCTGATAATATAGGACTTATGGCATAAACATATTTTTTTCTAATGTCTTTATCCAGGGAGAAAACAGTCGACTGCGTTTGTAAAGTTTGTATGGAGAAAAGAGTAGGTAGATTGTCTCCTTAAGTTATTGTTATGTCAGTAACCAGTCTAGTTCTCTGTTGATTGCTTCAGTTTTATGTGACGATCTCGTTTATTCATGACTTATAGATACTTTTATATTTCTTCGGTTTGGTTGTAATATACTATCAGTATTTGCATACAGCGGGGCAATGCAGCCAGCATTCTGACCACTTTTCCCTACACCAAGGGTTTAGTTGATTTAGATTTAGTTTGTTTTATTTTAATTACGAGTAGATAAATCATTGTCGTTCACATTGAGCAGTAAAGCAATGCTAAAAGTAATAAACACCACGCGATTAAAACCAAAAATTGAGTTTAATTTCAATTCAACATCGCGAAAACAGAAGAATAATCAGTTTAATAATATTTAAAAAAAAGATTTAATTTAGTTCCCAATAATATAATTTATGTTTTTATGAGTATTTTATTGATTTAATTTTTATTTATAACAAACACTACACAATACAAAAATTAAAATAAATAAAAAATTCTATTGACCAAGTCCATTACGGCCAAAAGTGCCCATTACGCTGGCTGCGTTTCCCCTCTGAAAGTCATATTATGACTTTCAGAGTTTTCCTTTATGAGTTCAGTTTGGTTTCAATAAAACTATACTGCTATACCCACCGACTATTATATATATATTTGGCAACATCGAAATAGAATATAGTAGACCAAAAGTACAACTCATTTTACAAGTAAAAATAACTTAAAAAAATACTTTTTTTATATAAAAAGATTATTGAAGAAAATGTAGCACCAGTGCTTACCACTAAAGCAGCAATGTACAGCAAAGTGCCTATGAAAATGAGTTATCAACTAGATAGTTAATACGGGTGCTAACGGCGGTACAAAAAATAACGGTCTCGTCTTACATCTGATCTATGGAAAGGAAATGTTTATCTGATTGTAATGATTTAGCTGGCTTAGATTAATTAATGTTGAGTTAGTTCCTGGTAAGTCATTAATTTGTTCGTTCATCTGTAGGTAGGTGTAGGTATTGGTTCTGTGGGTCTATTCTTTTAAATAATTAATTACAAACCGATTCGATTACCATATATTAGAGTGACATCTTACTTAGTCGCAACTTAATTACAAAAAAATTGTTACCTACGTCTATGCGAAAGAAATATTATGATTATGCAACCTATATTTACGGCATATGTATTTTTTATTGTTTTCTTGAATATGTTTAGTTTTACAGTTTACTTTGTAAAAAGATTTATTGATTAAATTTTATTATTATTTTATTTGATTTGATTTTTAGGATTCCGTACCTAAAGGATTAAAAAAAGGATCTTTTTACTAAAACTACGCTGTCTTTCCGACTGTCTGTCACCAGGCTGTATCTCATGAACCGTGATAGTTAGACAGTTGAAATTTGATGACGCGGTTTTGTTGCGGTTTTACACCATTTTAAAAAAAAAAACCGAATCTCACTTGGCTTTTTAATATAAAATAAAATTAAAATTTCTAGGAAAAAAACATCACAATCATCGAATTCGAACTCACGCGGGATAAGTGAGGAATCATTTACACAACCCCCCGATAGATATCATATCTTTTCTTGAAAATACTTTTTTATCATTAAGTTTCTGTTGTTCAATCAGAAAACAATTAACTTCACGATTACAAGAACTGTAAACGTTTTAGTTCCCCGAACCGACTATTGCGACCACGAATCGAGTAAAATAATTAAGAATTCGCATAAATTTACATGAAATGAGATTTTATCTTGCAGTTTAACGAACTGCAACAGTTGTCAACTTATCAGAATGTACAAAGTACGTGATTATTTCGTCAACACCTACGTTTGATTAGCCAAAGGGTTTTTAGGGTTCCGTAGCTGAAGGGTAAAAACGTTTAGTCAAGTCTAGAGTGTAAAGGTCTCTTGTAAGCACGGAGATAGTGTGTACCTCCAAAGGAAAGCTTATGTCAGCGAGCGCTCCTTTATTACATTTATTACATGTGGGGCTCTTACGAGTATATAACAAACGTGTTTTTCTTTTGTGTTAATGGTACGGAATCCTTTGTGTGTAGAACCGACTTACACTTGGACGGTTTTTGACGATATTTAAGATTTTTTAATTACAAAGAGAATGATTATATTCAGTTTAAGAAATTTTGTAAGTAGTAGGTACCCGTGGGATTTGGTCACATTTATCCAATATTTTTTTGATTGTCCATAATCTCTTTTAATTAACGCATATTAAAATATATAGGTACATAACAAATATAATTTAAATCTTAACTCATTCAATCTAAATGAATTGGTAGTAATCTTCGGTAATGTTTTTAGTAGTAATCTTCGGAGTTCTGAAAGAACCGATTTTGATGAAACTGATGTATACCTACCAATACATCAGTTTCATCAAAATCAACTTATTTTTTTTACTTTCCAAAGTAGGTACATAGAACTCTCAAGGATTAAAGTAACTTTTTATTCCGATATTTTCACAGGATTTGGAACACGTGAAAGGGCAGGGCGATGCTATATTTAAAAAAAAAACAAGAAAAGTAGTCCTAATTCTTCAGAGGCGTCCAAATTTTTGCCAATTGAGCAATTATACCGTGCCGTCGAGTTCGAGCCTCGTTCGTCCTTTGAATTCTCGACGCGCGAGTTTTTGTGCGACGCCGCGTCCCGTGCGCGGGAGTTGATCATTTTTAATTAAAATTTTGTGCTTGATTATGAAAACTATTTCTGAGGGCTGCTGTGGGAAACGTTTTTTGCGTTTGGAGATATTATGCTTGTTGTGTCTTATTGCTTGTTTTTTTTATTGTGTGTCGATTTTTAGTCAATGTTTTCGTTTGTAGATGTTTAGATGTAAAAAGGTGGAATAGAAAGAAATTTTAATACAAATGGCTGTTTTTTATTTATGTTAAGAGGACAGTCTCCATTCTCTTTCTCCATACAAACGTAGTCGACGTTTTTCTCCCTGTACATTAGAGCAAATATGTTTAAGTATGCCATAAAATCTATATCTGTCATGACTATGCATCTACCTTTTGATTTTTTTCATTTTTTGATTATTAGAATAGTAATAAAAAATAAAAAAATCAAAAAGTAAAACGTCGACTACGTTTGTGTGGAGAAAGAGAATGGAGACTGTCCTCTTAATAATAAATAATAAAAATTTTCTTTATTTATTATTATGAAACTTATTAAACATGTTGACAATTTCCACAAAATAAAACAGGTGAGATCGCCGTTCGTAGTAAGTTCCAATTATAATTTAATGCTAAATAGAAATTCTTTTTTCTGTAAGTATTTAGTACTTACTTACCTAGTTAGGTATAAACCACAAAACATGATATTAAACCTACCTATAGGTACTAATTTTTATGAATGTGAAAGTTATTTAGTGTGTGCGTGTGTTTGTTGTTCCCTCACGCATAAACCGCTGAACCGATTGCGATGAAACTATGTACGTAGACAGCTTGAAACCCGGAGTAACACAAAGGCTCAATTTTATCTCAGTATTTCCACGGGTTCGAAACTTACGCTGGTCGCTGCTAAAATTAAAGAAGATTAGATTAAGTTTAAAATGTTTAAATAATAAATAAATATTGCTATAAATAAAAAAAATATGATAATAAAGTCATCACTACATCAAAACAATCGCTTTTATAGTTATAAAAATTAAAATCAATATTACATTAAACTTTGATCGATCATCAGTCGTTGAGATAAAGGACAAGGCCCGGAGCGACACCTCTTTTCGTGTCGAACCTTTTTAGACGTACACCAACTTATACTGTGCAGACGTTTTTAAGGAGAACTTAGACTACGACAGGGCTCTACGTAGACGGTGTCGCAGTCAATAACTGTACAGATAACTTTGTCGTGTCGAACCTTTTTAGACGTACACAAACTTATACCGTGCAGACGTTTTTCAGTAGAACTTAACACTACAACAGGGCTTTACGTAGACGGTGTCGCCTTCAATAACTGTACAGATAACTTTGTCGTAGCTTGCTTACATCCGATGTCACCGCCCCACAGGCGTCTCATATCTGATTTCGATCTTTTTTGTTTGTTATCCAAAATGTAAGATGACTTTGCAGACTTATATTTTTAGGGTTTCGTAGATAAAGGGTAAAAACGGGTCATTTTTACTGTGACTCCACTGTCTGTCTGTTTGTCACCAAGTTGCATCACATTAACTATTATAGCTATATAAGTTCGTCGAAATGTTCACAGATTATTTTTAAACAAATTACTTACCTATAGATTTTTCTTCTATTGTTCGATTGAAATTAAACTCATTTTTTCGGTTTTATTCGCGTGGTATTTATAACGTTGAGCATTGTTTCAATACTAAAAGTACCTACCGATTGAACCCTAAAAAATAAAAAATAGCTCTTTACCAACTGAAAAAAAAACAATTTTGTAAAATATTACAAAGTAGGAATTACTATTTATAGATTACTAAAATTAACACTAACCGGGTTACATCTATAATAGGTTATCCTATAAACATAGTCAGTAATCCTATCCTACTAATCCTACTAATAATATTATGTATGGGTATGTATGTGTGTGTGTTTTTTACTTAATCATGTATAAACTGAATCGCTTACTGAGATAGCTGGAGACCTGGAACATAGGCTTTTTATCTCGATATTCCCTCGGGATCGGGACTTACGCGGGTAAAACCGCGGAGCGCAGCTAGCATTATATAACCTATAGATGTGGCTCGGGTGTCTCACACGCGAGTTGATTTACCACTCGTTACTAAAATACAGGGCAAGTGCTGGGCAAGTGATTAAGGTAAGAACTTGCCGTGTTCGGGTTGACTTCTGACTTCTGATACAACGGTATTTGTAAGGAACATGATAGTTTTACATTGATAATTTGTGTGGCAAAAATCATTTTCTCTAGCTCCTCCATGCTTCGGATAGCACGTTAAGAGGTTGGTTTCGGTAGATATCTCTATTCCATCTCTGATAGCAGTCGCTAGGTCAAGTTAGGGCGCCCTGATAACTATTAGCACCACCTACTACAGACATGACTAGGTACACGAAAAGAAAATATTGTTTTGCGAATTGACAACTTCCTTTTTACGACACCCACGGGAAGATGGGGTGACCCTATACTAAAGAAATAAAGAAAGAAAATATGTTTATTAGGACAAGCACACAGCAACTAATACAGAAAAGAACAGAAACAAAATTAAATAAAATACTTGACATACTTAAACATACTTGAGCCACAGCGCTGGTCTTCCGACCAGCCCCAAAGCCAGGCCCTAGGGCCCAAGGGTCCCGACTACACGGTAAAGAGTTAAGTTATTATGTACCTGCTTACATAAATAATAATGAGCTTCACGAGTATATAAGAAATCTCCATCCATAAGATAGGTAAGAAAGATGTCAACAAGTATGTATTTAAAATAACTAGATAACGACCGTTTTATTTGATGGGACAACATTACCCTACATACGAAGGAAATGTGGTGTAATGTGTTTAACGATTTCTACTCAGATAATGATACTGGCGACTCGCATAGTCCATCTTTAATGATGGGACATTTTGTTAAATGTCAGTTTTCCATACTTGTAGATAACTTTTGCCTGACTTGTAAATGAATTAGTGAGTAAAATCACGTACCAAATAAGCCGTGGACAGACAGACCGACAGAAAGATGAATAGACGGACTAGACGAAAACGGTTTCTTGTTGACTACGAAACTGTAAGGGTTTCTTGTTGACTACGAAACTGTAAGGGTTTCTTGTTGACAACAAAACTACTTGCCCCTCCTCCCTCAAATCCTATCCCACCCTCTCCATTAATATTACAAATGCGAAAGTTTAAATGTCTAATTGGTTTAAATATCTATGTAGAGGTAAATAATTTTTAAGTCGGTACTAAAAATTATTTACCTCTACATAGGTACCTACTCAAATTTTAAGAACTGCTTTCGATTTCACATGCGATTCACATGCTGTGATATGATAACGAAAGTAGCTGTCAAAACTGTTGACAGCTGACATTTCTGACAGATTTATCGGTTTTTCACACAGATGCACAGAAATACTGCGGGTAGAATCGTAGGGCGCAACTAGTAAAAGTAAAAATATCATAAAGGTGAAAGTCTGTCTGTAATTTTAGCTAATGATTTAAATAAAAGAATGTTTATATAAGTATGCCAACTAATTTAATCCACGTCTTACATATTGGGCGATACAATTAGGACTGCCTTATTTTAAGAGCATAGGATACATCGAAGATCTTAAGGGACCCGCGGCACAATATAATATTTCCCGTCTAACAGTTTTAGTAATTAATATACGTAAAATTAAATTTTAAAAAAGTAAGTAAGCAAGTATATTTGTTACCTACTCCTTCACGTTAAAACTACTGAACCGATTGCGATGAAACTTCGTATACAGATAGATGGAGATCTGGATTAATACATAGGCTACTTTTGATCCAGATATTCCCTAGAGATCGGGACTTACACGGTAAAACCGTAAGGCGCAACTAGCGAAAAATAAATTCACTTCACTACAGCATTAATAGGCAACATTATCTACATTGTCAGTTCAAACAGCTACAACAGACAAAGCAGCTAATAAATCTAGACTTTCTATAACACCTAAATGTGATTAAAATGACCTAGATTGGTTCGGTAGCAGGTTTTACCTTAACACGGTTGTCGCCGCTAGCCATCGTCGTCGTTTCAATGGGGAACTGTTTTGATTTTAATTGAGTATGAGTAAGACGGTATGTTTTCGTACGCATTTTTATACTAATTTTACTACATTTTGCTTTTTGAAAAAATGCTTTCAAAACTCTAGTACTTGGGGGGATTCGAACCCGCGAATACTGGTAATCCGAGCCTGCGCGTTTGACCGGTTGTAATTTCCCATATTCCATGGAAATGAATACAATAGAAGATGACACATTCCAAACATGTAAACATTATTCCTTAGTGTTAGACCACATTTAGAAAATACAACCTACTCCTTTTTGAAAACTTATTACTTTTGCTATACTTACTTATTTCCTCTTTCATTTAAACGGGACCCTTTTAAACGGGACACTTTTTTTTTTTGCTTGGGCCTTAGCACCGTAAAGCCACTCTCGGGGGAAAGCAGCCCGGTGTGTTGGACTCCCCGCCATAGGTTTACCAACTAAACCCCACGGTGTCCCTCGCTCCGCAAGTGTCGAGGCCAGTGGGTATTCCTCGCGGACTACATCCACCAACCCCGACAGCGGCGGCCTTTTCAAGCCCCATCTTTGTCCCAAAGAACAATCTCTTGTCGAGAGGTGCGGACACGCCGCCGCGCCGGCGCCGACTCGAGGCCCCTAAAGCCCGTGGTAAATGTGATGTAGCCATCCGAAAATAACAGTATTTTCGGTAATAACAGTATCAGGACATATGCAGGTGAAACCGCGAGACACTATTCTCTATCAAGATTAGAATATAATTGATCTTCCTCGTTGCAACATTTAGGTAACACGTTACTGCACCAACAGGAAGACCTCCTTACGCAACATTACAATTTGATGGCACATTTATTACAGCTGTTCTCATACGCAATTGATTAGGTACAAAATGTTACGATGCAACCTGGACACGTATTCTATAACTAAACAGTCTCAACATCGCTTTTTAAAAAAATACGTAATAATGTTTGAAAATTTAGTAGAGTTTCGCTAACGCAGCGTACTACGTGGACGATTGGATGCGAACGCGATTGCGAAGCGATCCGATCCGGTGCGGTGCGGAAAGAACAAACAGTCGATATTGAAGTGTCCTACGTGACCAAACGCACGTAAGCTGCGTTGCGGCGCGATTCTCGACTGTTCCTTGTTTCCGCACCGCACCGGATCGGATCGCGTTCGCATCCGATCGCCCACGTAGGACGCTACGTCAGTCTTTTGTTTTCATTTCGATCCTGTTTTGTTTTCATTTCGTTCGACTTTGGTTTCAATTCCGATGAGGACTCAGTTGACCCCTATCAAATTTGTTAGTTTTGTCACATTTTCAACAAACGTGGGCCAAGTTGACCATTAACAAATAAGAGAACTGGCGAATGGACCCAGGTCCCAGTTTCGAAGGGGACCATGCATTTTCCCTCTAACTCGCAAAATTGCTTGCAAAATGAGAAGAGAACGAAATTTTAACGAGGCTGAAGTTATGTTTAGACGATTGCGTTACAGAATTGGTACCCTGGGAATATGGTGAAAGTAGGTGTTATGAGAACCGGCTTGTATTATAGTAATTGGATTTAATTATCAATTTATCACTTTGATTTAGTTTAGATTATTGAGATTGGGATGGGAATGTACAGGCATTGCAGTTTATTAGATTATCATCGTGCTCATTACAGCTTTCCATTTTCATCTAATTTTTAGCACGGCTAGATTGAGATCGTCCAGGTATAAATTGTAAACTAAAAAAAACCTTTTTTGTTCATTGGAACACAAAAGATTCATCCCGTTTAAGGGGAAAGTCTACCTACTCTTTTCTCCATACCAACTTTACAAACGTAATCGACTATTTCCTACCTGGATAAAAACATTAGAGAAAAATATTAAGAATATAAAAAAGAAAGAAAATGAAAAAAATAAAAATTATTTCTATTCCAATTAGAAAATTTAAAAAAAAAACGTAGGGGCTTGGTCATAGATATAGGTTTTAGGGCATAAATATTTTTGCTTTAATGTCTTTATCCAGGTGGCGGGTAAAATACTTAGTCCTAATCGGTGAAACATCGTGAGGAAACCGACATGTCCTAGGACTCACCACTATCCGAAGGCGTGGGACATTCACCAATCCGGAGTAGGCTACCGTGGCGCCTTACTGCCTAACGTCTCTAAGAGGAGATACTACAGAGGGACAAATGAACTGGCTCCCAAAAAAAACTTTTTATGTATATTAGTTATTTATAACATGAGAATAGATCCTTTTCTAACTTCAACTAAAACTCCCTCCCAGACGAAAGCGGTCTATTGAAGCGTACCAAAACTGTATGCAAATCGTCGACATTTTTGCGTATACGTTTGCATCTAATATATCACTGGATGTATCTTGTTCGTAACGTGCGGTTTGAATAAGACGTTCCCTGTCCAATGGATAGAAATGCGACGAGCACTAATGATGTGCGGATACAGGGTGCTGCAGATGTATATGCTAATAATCTTTCTAATATATAAAATTTCCATGTCACAATGTTAGTTACCGTACTCCTCCGAAACGGCAAGACCGATTTTTACCAAATTTTATATGCGTATTCAGTAGGTCTTAGAATCGGCTATATCTATAATTTATAAGGCAAAACAATGTTTGCCGGATCAGCTAGTAAAATATAAAAAAATATAAACTAGGTCTCAAGGCAGCTCTTACAATCGTGTCTCAATAGGGTGTCGATAGTTTAATATCTCATTGTCATATTGGGCGTGCAATTTTGACACATTTGTTAGACGAATGTGGTCGAATGTGTCAAATACAGGTCAAACAAGACAATTACTATTACAGACTCAGGACCCTAGTGACAGACATACAGACGATGGAGTGTTAGTAAAATCATCGCGTTTTTAGTATCCTTTGGTTACAGAATCATAGAAAGTTTTTTATGAAGTTCCATAATGCAAATTACGGGTGAAGTTACTTTGTCGGAAAGTGTCACGTAACTTACTTGCGGAATGCAGACTATACGTATAAGTACTATAAGTTTGGAATTAAAGACATTTTTCGGTTTGAATCGCGTGGTTTTGACCATCGTGGAGAGAGACCTGGAAAGGTCTCGAAACGTTGAGCGTTGTAACAATGCTAAAAGTAATAAAAACCACGCGATTGATACCGAAAAATGTCTTTAATTCCAATACAACATCGCGAAAACAGAAGAAGAATCTATACTTTAACTTTTCCAAAAATACAAGATTGTATTTTTGGAACATCCACTATACACAGCTAAGCGTCCTTTTTTGTCTTGTCTAACTAAATAATGTGAACGTGAGACGGTTACTTAATTTCTTGCTAACGAGATATGCGATTTTGAGTGACGTATTTAATTCTGTGGGATCTTGGGAAAGCTTAACCCATATTCTTTATTTCCGATGAAAAGAATGGAGTGTTATGAGTTTAACGTGTCTGTTATATGTATCTGTTGGTGGGGTTGTTTTATTTATTTTTTTATTTTTATTTTTGGGTAAGTTGTTTAAACGATAGGTCGTTTTTTTTTAATTTTTTAGGGTTTCGTTGTGAACAAGAAATCTTTATAATATTTAATAAGTAATGTGTAAATTTCTTTTTTTAATTTTTGTATATAGCTCAAGGCTATTTTATTTAGAAAATTTATTAGATTAGATGGATGTTAGCGTTAGAAAGATGGCTCTCTTTAACGAGCCTTAAATCGTAAACAATCAAAGGAGAATATAATATTGTAAGTTTTCACGGCACGAAGCAGGGACTTGCGTAGTCTAGTTGGTATAGACGTTGGGGTACTGACCCAAAGACGCGAGTTCAAGCCTCGCCGCAAGTGAAAAATTTTTAAATGCTATTTTTCCTTGAAAATAAATTTTCTAAGTAATGTGTATTTTAGTTTACATTTGTAGCTAGCAAAACATCAAAAAAGAAAAATATAATCACAGAAAAGCAACGAAAAATACTTTATGCCGATACTTTAAGACTGTCGTAGAGATTTCTACTTTTATCTTTACTTTTTTTTTATTTCCGTCTTCTTCTATCGCAACTATTCGTGGTTATCTATGATAGTAGTCGTTAGGACAATTTGAAGGCCTAAGGCCGACCTGAGAACTCTAACACTAGGTGAGGCATATCACTATACGAATACAAGGAGGCAGTTATAAATTAAATAATAGGTAGGTATTTCATTTTGGGTTAAGAGGTATCAAACATACACACTTTCCCAATTATTTTAATAGTACCCAATAATAGCCAACGGAAGTTTGTCTATAATAAAGAATTAATATTTATGACTTAATTTTTTTCAATAAGAAAGCGTGCACAATTTGCCAGTCGATTAGAGACACAAACATTAGAAAGGTACAAAAATTGCCCATAAAACACTGACCGGAATTTAGTTAATTGAATTATTTTATATCTCCAATTACTGTATAAAGGTGTGTAAGTATCAATAACAGAGAAATTAATCATACTTCCTTTGCAATTAAGTCACAAAACTGAACACGTCGTTTAAGCGGTTTTAATGACCCCTTTAGGACGACCTGAAAACTTTATTTTTTAATATATAATATTACATTTAATATTGGTATAGAATATTACAATACAATACAATACAATACAATTCATTTATTCACTTTAAG
Organism: Idaea biselata; assembly: GCA_958496205.1. Lineage (NCBI taxonomy): Eukaryota > Metazoa > Arthropoda > Insecta > Lepidoptera > Geometridae > Idaea > Idaea biselata. Next base: position 1,753,489 of record OY292397.1, read on the forward strand.
TGTTGGTACAGTTTGTTGCTTAATAACATAAACTAGTTATGTAGTTACATTTGGATTCAAAAAACACTTAGTCACTTTTGACATGCAAATATTATTAATAAAGCTAATGAGTTCTATCACAAAACAATAAAATAAGATTAAATAATTAATGAAAAAAGAAAAAATAATAAAACAATAGG